>CM010622.1:28879671-29473772 GCA_003430845.1 Xanthoceras sorbifolium | reverse complement strand
TTGCATCGGCGGTTAGCAGTCTAACGTACGCTATGGTATACACCATACCAGACATTGCTCATGTTGTTGGCGTTGTGAGCCGATTCCTATCTAATCCTGGAAAGGAACATTGGACAGCAGTCAAATGGATACTCAGGTATCTCAGAGGTACTTCTAGTCATTGTTTATGTTTTGGTAATGGTAAACCTGTATTAGAAGGATATATAGATTCAGATATGGCTGGTGACGTGGATACGAGAAAGGCTATATCCAGGTACCTAATAACATTTTCAGGGGGAGCTGTCTTATAGCAATCACGATTACAAAAATGTATTGCCTTAAGCACCACAGAAGCATAGTACATCGCAATCACTGAGGGTTGTTAGGAGATGTTGTGGATGAAAAAGTTCCTATAAGAGTTGGATCAGAACCAGGAAAGCTATGTTCTCTATTGCGACAGTCAGAGCGCAATTCACCTCAGTAAGAACCAAACCTTTCACTCAAGGTCCAAGCACATCGATGTAAGGTATCACTGGATTCGTGATGTGTTGGAAAATAAACTGCTACAAATTGAGAAGATTTATACCAATGACAACAGTGCAGATATGATGACAAAAATCTACCTAGAGAAAAACTTGCTATTTGTAGAGAGATAGCTGGTATGGAGGAACCCTACTTCACATGAAGTGGAGGGAAAGATTTGTTGATCCACCTACATGTGAAAGAAATTAAGAAAGTATGAAGAGCACATGAAGCCTGGTTGTAGGTATTACTTTATAGTTGGACTTGTTACTTTGTAGGTGGATTAACATGAGTGTGTTTTATTCCTCTCAAATCCTCACCTATAAATAGGTGATCATTTAGTTCATTTCAATCATCCATAAAAAACACAACAATTGAGAGTATGTGTGTGTTGAAGATCCTCAGAGAAAAATGGAGAGAGTTTTCTGAGAGAGAAATTGTGAGCCAATTTGTGAAGTTCTATCCACAAATTGAAGTTACATTGTTATTGTAATTTATGAGAGATCCACCCAAGGGTGAATATTGTAATCCCATTATTATTATAATGGAAGTTTTAAGCGGCCTACGGGTCCCGTGGTTTTTACCTTCATTTTGGAGGGTTTTCCACGCTAAAATTGTTGGAGTTATTTTTACTCTATTTGTTTTGGGAAATTATTCTGGGGCCGTAAAATTTATTATTTTACAAACATTTTTCCCAACACTGATAGTATCATTTTATTTCTGATATGGTTTCTGGGTATTGTTTATTTGGTGAGCTTACTTGTAAAGATCAGGTTTTTGCATAGATGGTGTCGGTTTAGTGGATGTGAAGATTAAGCCTTTATTAAAATTTGTTATAGGGAAAAATGCAAAGGGCAGTTCGATCATTGTTGTCCAATGGGAACGCGGTGAAAACCGCAGTGCTAGAGAGATTCCGGGTGGCGAATCCGATGATGTTTAGGCCTGTTGTGTTCTCGCGGTTTCAGTCAGTTTCGTCTGCTCGTATGGAAGAGCATGGTTTTGAGAGCACCCGGATTGCTGACGTCTTGAAAGCTAAGGTAAAGGTGCTGATGGGTCCTGGCTCTGGTGCACTACAAATGACTCTGTTTATGATGCTGTCAAGTCGGTAAGCATTTTTTGTGTCGTGACAAATTTAATAATTGTGATTATGAAGTTGTTGTTGATGAATGTGGAGTTAATGAAATCATAGTATCTTGGTAGATGACTCAGCATAATGTTGGTGCTTCGGTGTCGTGAAGCCAGGAGAGGAAAATTCAATTGCGGGAATCATCACTGAGAGAGGTATGTGAACTTTTTTTTATACAGTCAAATGAAGGTAGTTTTGACGTGCTAGAAACATATGCGCTTGATGTATATTGTGATATGTGTTCATGGTTGAACCTAGTTTGGGGTACCAGAGCAGTCCACACGATTCATTAATTAGTATATGGTAATTCCGTTTGAGGGCCTTTCAATTTTACTTTTACATCTTTTTTAATGTATTTTTTGTTATTGAAATAATTCAACTTGACAAGCTTATAGGATCCAAAACTTAATCAATCCTATTAGGACTGAAATAATCTATTTTGATTTTTGACACTAACAAGGAAATCTAACTTGATAATAATCTATTTTGATTTTTGAATCTAACAAGGAAATTCAACTTGACAAGCCTATAGGATCCAAACTTAATCAAATCCTACTAGGACTGAAATAATCTATTTTGATTTTTGACACTAACAAGGAAATCTAACTTGATAATTATAACAAAACACAATCCTGTTGAAATCTACAATACCTTGGTGCCTATGGTGTACTTAGATCTTTAATATCAATGATCTTGATGGGCCAATAGCTTTGGTTGCAGCCTTTGAATAGTCATCTTCTTATGGATAATTCTATGGTTTTGAAAACAACTATCCGGTAGATTAGCATACAACTATCTATAAACAACTATCCAGTTGCACATCTATTTGCAAATCAATATACAATTTTCTAGTAGAGTAATCTGGTGAAAATTGGCTTGTTGTGTTGACAATTTGGTTCCAGATTATCTCAGGAAGATCATTGTGCAAGGAAGATCATCCAAGTCAACGAAGGTTGGGGACATCATGACTGAGGAGGTACTAGTTACTGTTTTTATTGGAATAAATGTTCTCTTTCGACCTTTGTTCCCATTTGCATTTATTTTTTATTTTTACAAAGAATTCATGTGCTCATATCTGGTAATACCGTATGAACGTTTTGTAATTGTATCATGTGATCGTAGAACAAGCTTATTACAGTCACACCCGACACCAAAGTTCTGCGTGCAATGCAATTGATGACAGGTTACGTTATGCAACACTTTATTAAACATTTGCAACTATATATACTTGTTCCTCGATATTTTCTTATCAAGATGAGGTAAGCTTGAACCCATGATTTTGCAGACAACCGCATTAGGCACATTCCAGTGATTGATGACAAGGCAATGATAGGCATGGTGTCCATCGGAGATGTCGTTCGTGCTGTGGTGAGCGAGCATCGGGAGGAGTTAGACCGCCTGAATGCCTATATCCAGGGAGGTTACTAGACAATGGCGAAAACAACTTGCTGCTGTTATGATTACTTTGCTCTTTTGAAGACTAATAATCCAGGAGCTTGTAAATATGGTGTGCCGTATGTGCCTCCTTTTATGTTTATGGTTTCTTGGTTTTTATCAAATATTGTGAATATGCTGTTAGACAAATTAATAATAGCATGTGGAGTAACAGATTAATAATCAGGAGACTAATTTGCTTGGGGAATTTCTGCCTTTATATCATGATCAATGGTTTCTCGTTAGAGATTGAATGTATGATGGTCGCCTTTTGTTATTATGTAGGAGCTGAGCTAGAACAATTTATTTGAGCATGTGTGTTAATTTAGAATCAAATAATTTAACAGATCGTTAATTAGGGATGGGCACAAAAACCGTATCCAAACCGATTCGAATCATATTCGAATCAAAATTTATAGTTTGAATCGGTTTTGACCTTGAATTTGGTTTAGTTCGGTTTTGATTTTCCAAAACTGAATTGAAAACGATTCAAATGGGTTTTAGATTTTCAAAACTGGTTTGATCCGTTTGAACCGTCATATAAAAAGAAAAAAAAAACTAACCTAATTTCTAACAACTCATGAGTTAACAGATCTCACCTACGCTGCTATCACAAGTCACAACAGTTGTCATTTGCTTCCTCGTTGTGCCGCTTCTACCCAATCTTTGTTGTTACCGGTCACCGGTTGCTCATGTCTGTTGCTTCCTCGCCGCGACTGATGCTTCCTTCTTGTGCCTTTTAGCATCGCTGCTGCTTGTTTCCCGCGCCGCAGCTATAGATTGATTATATACTGTATTTGTGTAATTTGAGAGAATTATCATAAGAATAATGTTCTGATTGATTATGCATCCAGATTATTATATACTGTATTTGGGTATGTTTTTTATATGTTATTCAATTAATACACTAGTTCCTATAGAATTCAAAGGCCTCGTAATATCCACAGCAAGTATAGTTTTACTATTTTCTCTTCTTGTCATCACTTCACTTGATTTTCGAGTTTGTAAAGTCTGATTTGATGTAGAATGGTGTTGTATATGTGCTGATCTGATCTGAGTACTTTTTTTTTGGTCAGTTGGGTTTTGGTTTTGTTTGTTACTGGGGAAAATAGATTACCAAAAATTTTTACTAGGAAAGTTTTAAAATCAGTATTGAACTGCACATAATTGAAACGTATTAATTCAATTTAGTTCGAGTCGGTTTTAAATTTTTAAAAACTGTATAAATTTTAATTAGGTTTCATTTTACTCAAAACTAAACCGATCTCAACCATGCCCACCCCTATCCTTAACCATTGTCCATTTTTATGCACTAATTAAGATTTTATTTATGATAAAATAATATAAATAATGATATAAAATGGTTTTTATTTTTTCTTAAGAAAAAAATAATTGAAGGTTGGATGATGGTATCGATAGCAAAAATTAAGTTTAAAAGACAGAAGTTTGGTCCATTTAGTATTTGACTTATTCTAATAAGGACGGACAGTATAATCACTTACCACATTTTTTTTTATTAATAGAAAAAAAGAGAATAAAATATAGTTACTCTGTCTAGAAAAATAACAAAATTAAAGCAAAAAAAAAATGCAAAGAAAAATGCTTAGCATACAAGATTATCAGAAAAATCTAGAAAACAATAATATTACATAAAAAACATATTTGTATATACAAACAATTGGTTTACATTTATTTAAATCAGTCTATATACATAAATCCGATTTATAACAACAAAAGGTTCACATTCACTAAGTTCATCATTAAAACAATAATATTTACAACAATCAATTAAATTAATTAATTATTATCATCCATCAACATCTTCTTTTTGAAGTGGGCTTCATCTCCAATTTTCAAGCAAGTACAATTCATCACCACCTGACTCAATTAACATCATAACAAGAAAACATATTTAATTTGTAGAATTTCATTCGAGAAAAAAACAAAACAAGAAGGAATATATTTTAATGGGCAATGAAATTACCTGCTTCATTAATAACTGAAATCACAGAAGGGAAGTAAGAGAGTTTTAGCATATGGATGGAGATGGTCCCACTCCAAAGCTTCCCACCATTCTCTGGTAACGTCGATTTTCTGAAGTGCAGGTGGTGGAGATGGCTGTCCTTTCTCACCTACTGGAAGATAAAGAGGGAGGCGTTTAAGTTCAGGGCATACCCATATTTCAATTTTTTGGAGAGAATCACAGACCATCACTCCATTGCTACTGCAAATGTTCTTCAATTCTGGCATTCTACGCAATGACAACTTTTTCAATTTGGGAAGAAGGAATTCTTTCTGGCTTCTTTCTTCATTGTCATCATCATCTTCATCAGCTATTGTTATTAGCTCCTCCATTTTATGACAGCTAATTACGTCAATCCACTCCAAGTTCTTCAGTTCCAACGGCAGTTTAGACGAGAACAATTTTTTCACTTTCGGACACCAATGTACGCGAACACCTTTAAGATGTGAATATTGATCAGGTGGTGTTGATTCTGACAAATTCAGTAATACAGTCAAATTTTGAAGATTCAGTAATACCTTTAAGTCTTTCAAGTGTGTTGAATGTTGGAATACCGCTTATGTTTGTCACATCCTTGCAGTAATACATCGATAAGCACTCAACATCTTTTGGGAGTATAATAGAATCTTTTCTTCTCTTCCACAAATATCACAGTCGAATATAGTTACCTCTTTATTGATATTAAAACCGCTTTCCCGATCTTGCCACGGGTCGACTATAAATACCTCTTTATTGACATTAAAACTGCTCACCCAATCCCACGGGAGGCTCTCCAGGCCCTTTGGCCAGAGGACAAGATTATACTCATTAGGTCCTCCATGACTATTTAAGGATTTCACATAGCAGTTGAAGTCTTGCAAATTACGAAATGCCGCCTTAACAGAATCCAAATTCTTCAATCTAGCTGCCTCCTCTACTGCTACTCTTTCAGTTTCCAATCCCCAATATACCGCCAGTTTTTGGAGACGACAGAGTTTAGCAAATATTCCAGCTGGTATCTTGTGCAACTCCGTTGAGTAAAGATCTAGATTTGTTAGGTTTGTCAACATCTCCATACCTGTCGGTACTTCATTTATTGCAGTAAGTCGAAGATCTAATATCTCAAGTGCTTGAAGCTTTGCTAAGGAAGGAATCCTTTTCAATTGAACACAAGCTTTCAGCAATAATGCTGTAAGGCTTGTCAATTCGGAGATGGAGTTTGGCAAGCTCTCAATATATGTCCTCGAAAGATTCAGAATCATCAAACCGTGCATTTGCAAGAAGAAAGATTCTGGAATACTTTTTAAAGGATTGTCTTGTAGAAACAAAGTTGAAAGAATTGGACACTTCGGTGACATACTTGAAGGAATTTCACTTATAGAATTATCCATTAAGGAAACCTTTTCAAGATTTTCTTTCCAATGTTGTCCGCTTGGTAACTCTTCCAACTTCAGGCCAGCTTTCACCATGAATAGAGGACTTTCACTTGTAATGTACCTTAGAACCATGTCTCTCACAACATCATGAACCTTCACACAACTTCTATCATAATGATCAATACTCTCCAATAATAAACAATTGTTTACCAATTTGTTTATCATAATATAAGCCCTATCCTCTGTTGCTTGCAAATTATCCATTTCTTCTACAAGTCCTTCTGCAATCCAATAATCAACGAGCTCAGTCTTTGGGATGTCATGGTCTTCGGGATATAATGCACAATACAAGAAGCAGCGCTGAATCTTTTCATCTTTCAGTCGATCAAAACTGAATTTTAATCGTACAAAAACCTCATCATCTCTGACTTTGATACTCCTTACCTTGTTAGTCAGTTCACTTAGTGCATTCCTCCATTCACGTATGTCCACTTCTCCCTTTAAGCTGCTCGCTACTGTCACAATTGCAAGGGGTAAACCAGCACATTGCTTCACAACAAGTTCTGCAGTTTCTTTTAAAGTTGGAACTTTAGAAATATCAAGTCCTGCTTTTTCAAAGAATAACTCTAATGCCTCTTTTTCTGAAAGAGGCTTCACCTTGACTGTCTTACAGTTCATGGAGTGACAAACATCCAAAGAACGAGTTGTTATAACCAACTTGCAGCCATTCTCTTTAGTAGGTTCAGGGATTCCTACTTCCTTAAGTTGAATTGCTTCCCACATATCATCCAATATTAACACAAATCTTTTTCCTCTCAGCATACTTAATAACTTGCCGGCCCGTATTTTCTGATCTTCTATATCTGAAAGACTTTGGTTCAGTGCATTCGCAATTCCATTTTGTACCTTAACAAAATCAAGTGTCTGTGATACAGTGACCCAAATAACATGAGGAAACATCTTTTCTTCTATGAGTCTGTTGTTTATATGTGTCACGATGGTCGTTTTACCAACTCCGCCCATCCCAAAAATTCCAATATTTTTGGTCTCATTATCCATCAATTGTCTCCAAATTTCTTCCATGTTTTTCTTCGCCGTCGTTTCACCAACCAAAGGTGTAGTTGGCAAAATTGTGCCAGCGTCTGGAGGTACATCGGTCACCAAAGTATTAAATATATTAAATGAAGTACCCTTTTGAAGGTATTCTTGCACTCGTTGAATTTGCTTTTCGACAAGTTTTGCTTGATGGATACAGGATAAACATTTTCCATTCTTGAATGTTTGTTCAACATTTTCAGCATCATGAATGCTCATTTCTACATTTTCCAACCAACGCTTAACTTCGTTCTTTGTTATTTTACCAACCGCACACTCTAATTTCAACCTTGTTTCAATTTCCTCCTTCTGACTTTTTAATTCTTCTAATATTCTTTTAAGGTTTTGCTTATATTCCTCTCGCTTTCTTTGATACTCAATACATTTGCACAACGGAGGCCCTATACACTTCAAAATTTCAAGAATTGGCCCCACAAAATCCATCAGCAGATCCCTACACAGTGTTTGTGTTGTATTAGTATAATTTTTATTTTAATGGAATGTGTGTACACATCTACATGTTTTTATAAATTTATACATATATGTATTCATACATATTTCACTTAAAAACTCAAAGCTGTGTACAATAGAGTGCTCATTGTAAATTATTGTGGTTTTTTAAAATTTTTATAATTAAATTAAGTAAGGTTTTACTTTATCATTTGAGAGTTCATACTTATGTTATATAATTTTGTAACTCAATAATTTTATTTTAATACAAATAATTATATAATTTTGTCTTGTCTAAAGTGAAAATAATTTAATTTATAAACATGTAATTTAATCTTTATGGAAAATGTATTTAACATAAATCAAATAATATTTTATTTTTTCAAAGTTTCTTATTTTTATTTTTATTGTCCAATTTTTAAATGATTTATTAGTCAATAAATTTAAGCAATAGCTCCCTTCAACATATAACTTTGTACTATGTATAAATTTTATGAAACACCGTAAACTATACCTGAAGTGAAGAAATTAGAGGTTGAGGGAGACTGAAGTAAAGAGCATGAAATTAGAAGTGTCTTGTTCCTATATGCAATTCATAAGAAAAATGTCTAAATATTTTTTGCAAGTTATTATTTTAGGATCGTTTTAAAATCTATTTGAAATAGTAAATTCGTAATATTTGAGTGTTCATATAAATTAAATAATATTTCACTCTATTGATCGAGAGTTCAAGTATATATATATATATATATATATATATATATATATATATATATATATATATATATATATATATAAGATTAAATTATAGATGATTGAATTAATTTAATCTTAATTTAGTGTATAATCTCAAACAATTAAGCTATAGAATGTCAAGTATACATATTTACATATTGAATATAAGATTTTTTGTACATTTCATGGAATTTAAGGGTAGTTTGGACATTTCATAAAAATGAATTGATTATTTTTTTATGTTTTTTAAAATCTTATTTTTCCTAAACCTCAAAAATGGTGAATGATATTAAAATCCACTTATGTTTACTTTAATTTTATTTATTTTGTTGTTAAATTTATATATTTTTATGTTTCTAAGTTTTGTTAAGTAAAAAACCAATATCTTTTATACTACTTTTTAAAATTTAATTTTTTTTTAACATTTATTGTTAGTTATAAAACTCATAACTATTAAGAAATTCTAAATTTAACAGCATTTAACATAATTTATATATAGTAACATGCTAGATAAATATATACGGATGATGCGTGTGAAATATCAATATATTTTTCTTTTTGCACGAAAGCTAACATAAATTTTATATTAATGGATATATTTTCAATTGTTGAGATCAAATTTGACATTACTTACACAATAAATAAACTTGCAAAATTTAATTTCGGACATTCTAGATGTATAATTAAATCTAATATCAACAAAATAATATATACAATATAAAAATTTCAATTACTAAAACTTCATCAATCTAAAACAATATAAATCGTGAATGAAATAAACCTAGTAAAATAGACAGCATATATACCTGGATTGATTCCCTGATGGTGCTTCAGATATTCTATAAGATATACGTGTCCAAAAGATTGAACACTAGAGAATTTTACAGTATGTATCGCTTCAAAATGTTAATTCTGTGTAAGAAAAGAATTTATAACAATATAATTAGAACATTTATTTCTAGTTGATAATCATATTTGTAAGTATAAGTAAAACTAAAGTCAATAATATTCTTGGTTAAGTAAAACTAAAAATAAATACTGAAATAAAAGATATATTTATTGTATTTTTATATTAAACTGTTTTTATATATTGAAACAAGTTATGAATAAAATTTTATTTGAACTACTTTATAAGTTTTATAAATAAAGAAATTATTATATTTTTAAAACTAACTTTATTTCCAATATAACTAAATATGACACAAAATTGTCATTTGTGATAAATTTTATAACAAAAGATATTTAGATAGAACTGATTATACATGATAACAATTTCTCACATTTTATTTTGTATACATAATTTGTATGTGCCATGTAATAATATACTAACTTTTTTTTTTTCACAAATTCTAACACAAATTTATATAAATTGATCAAAATATTTTTTTTAAAAATGATATCGGTCCGACATAATTAATGCACATAATGAATAACTCTTGCAAAATATATTATCAGGTATCTAAAATATTTTAATATAATATCAACAAATTATATTAGAAATATAAGAGAGAGAGAGAGAGAGAGAGAGAGTCAATCATAATTCTTTGTAACGATCTCTCTTTTTCTTACCCTAATATAATAACAATTTTCAACTATTACCTTAATATATTTAAGTTGTATAATGAAATTGTGTAAAAGGAGTTGAAATATTGCATGAAATAAACGTAATAATTAATAACAAGGATAACATATCCGAAATAATTTATAGATGGTGTTTTGAATGTTTAGAAAGGTAGAAGAGCCACCCAAAACTGAAATGCTATAGAAATTTGCAAGATATCAATCAAATAATAATTTTTACAAATTTATAGCAATATATAAAACTCTTATTCTTTGTTGATTTATTTTAATAAATAGATGTAAACAAATAAAGTAAGGAATCTTGCTAGAATAAAGACAACAAGAACATTGAAGTAAAGTATATACATATATATTTATTCATGTGTTGAGGAGGCCTAACAAATGGCATTTAGGATGATGCCTAACAAATGATCAATTTTATAACAAATGGTATTTAAATGGACCAGATTATACACCACAATAATTTTTTTTTTACATTTTGTTTTGATTACATAATTTATATGTGTCATGTGATCAATATACTGCTTTTTTTTTTTTACAATACAAATTTGTATAAATTCATCAATTTTTTTTTAAAAAAATGATATTGGTCCGACATTCTCAATTAATATATGTAGTGAATAACTCTTACAAAATGTATTTTTAGGTTTCTAAGATATTTTTAATATAATGTCAACTAATTATATTATAAATAGAAGAGACTAGAGAGAGAAAGACTCAGTCCTAATCCTTTGTAGCAATCTCTCTTTTTCTTACCCAAATTATGATAACAATTTTCAACTGGTACGTTAAAATATTTAATATGCATACTTAAATTGTGCAAAAAGAGTTGAAATATTGCATAAAATAATCATAATAAGTATTAATAAGGATATCATACCTGAAATAAGCTGTAGATGGTGTTTCGAATGTTTAGGAAGATAGATGAGCCATGTAGAACTGGAATGCTAGAGAAATCTACAAGACATCACTCAAATGATAATTCATACGAATTTTATAGCAACATATAAAACTCTTTTGTTGACTCTTTTTTTTTAATAATTAAATATAGAACCAAAGTAAGGAATATTAATAGAATAAAGACAACAATAACCATTGAAGCAAAGCATATATATATTTATGTGAGGAGAATGCCTAACAATTAAGTAAAGAAAAGAATAAAAAAATTTTAATTATTAAATAAATACTTTTCGTGATAAAGAGATCAACAACAAATTGAGAATAAGTTATGTAATTTTTTTACATTATTTTAAAATAATATATCTTATATTATATATATATATATATATATATATATATATATATATATATTGTATCAAATAGATTAAATTGTATATAACATCTAAATTCTCAATCATAAATCCCAATTGGGCTTGAAGACTTGATGAGACTGATCCAAGCCCGTCCTCAAACCCGACCCGAAGATCAAAAGAAGGTGAATGAATAACCAGAAGCTTTACTGGGTGCCTCCGTATATTTTCTTTTGAATCAGTTCTCAACCCAGAAAAAAATGTAAGTGCCCTCTGTAAAAGCTTCTTATTATTGGTTTTTTTTTTTTTTTTTTTTTTTTGAGTTTTTCGGTCTTTTAAATTTGTTGTTTTTGTTGCTGAAAAGAAGAGGCTAGTTGATTGTGTAATAGTTGATCCTTTTTCTGGGTATTTGACTTCCAAGCCTGCAATTCTCTGTAGACTCCTTCAAGGCTTCAAAGTCCGAACTTTTTTTGTGGATGAATCGGTTTCTGTTGAGAGTTTGGCTGCCTGTTGTTAGGGAGTGTTTGGGAGTGCTTTTGTGAAAAGCCCTTTTGAGAAGGAGATAAAACTACTCTCTGGGAAAAGCTCTTGGGATGCTTTTCAAGTGCTTTCTTGATCCAAATAATGGCTTTATTGATTTTTTTTTCAACTTTAAATGTGTCTTTTTGTGTTAGAAGATTGTTTATGTTTAGTTCTACTCAAACACTGTAAAATGAACATAAAAGTGCTTTTGACTTATACTATGAATTAGCTTCTAGTCGTGCTTTAGAGTTTAGATATACTAACTTGCACTGATATAGGAAACTTGTTATACTGGTTACCATTTGGTTGTTATTTTATGGTTATTAGGCCTCCTAACTGTCGTGTTTAGGATTCATGTGATTTGTTGGATTGAGATTGAGCTAAATGATTGTTCAAATGCAGTTTGATCTACTGTAACTTTTTCCATTTTAAGTGGTATGGCGAGTTTGCCTTTTGCCCCGGGGTTTATATCCATCTTTGAGAATGCCAGTCGAAGTGAAGAATTTCGCTCGGTAGCATCTGTCATTTGTGGCATCGTTATGTGCAAAATTGTAAGTATTCTTGTTAAATTTAAGATTTAAGTTATTTTTGTCCTTATAGTTAGTGGGAACTTAATTAATATAAGCCATTATATATATCTAGAGTCTTGTAGGCTGTATTATGGATGTATGATGTCTGTTATATTTTTCATGTTGGAAAAGTACATGTATGCTTTATATATTTTTATTTGCTTTCAATGCGGAAGCACTTAAATGAGGGTATTCCATGTTTTCTCGATTGGTTAAGTGGTGGTCGAAATATGTTGTAATTAGCTCACATGGACTACCCTTTTTTATTGGAATTTTTGCCATCTGCGTCTGGCAAATTTTTGCACATAGTTTTTTATTCTTTCGAAAGAAATACTTGCACCCTCCGTATCCCCATGTCATATCTGCCTCTTCTGAATAGGCGTATGTCCTGCCTTCTCTGCTAATTTGATCAGAGTACTTGCCCTAGGAGAACCTACCTGCAAAACCTTATTCAATCTTATGAATTTTATTGCAGGACTTTTTAGTTTGATAAGTTATCAAGAATGAACTTTCATTCTCATGTATTTACAGTGATCTATTCTTAACAAATTCATAATACCGGGGATGTTGTGGAGATGGCAAACCAAAACACTTTGAATCTTTGTTTTGGAGAGAGTTTACTGTGGATGTTTCTCTTAGTAAAACAATGACGTTCAACTATTCTTGCTATGTTAGCTTCTGAACATGAAATGTGTCCATTGAATCTATAAGAAGTTAGATGCTTTTATCTGTGAAGTAATTCAGTTACCATTTTTTTTTTTTTTTGTTGCTGATATGAATAATGCATGTGCAGGTTTGTAATTAGATAGTTTGGCATTTTCTATTAACTTCAGAATCTGTTCAATTTTGTTCTTGAAGGTTTATAATATAACAGGTACCATTAGCCTTGTTTGTTTCAAGGGATATGGAAATCTAAGCAATACAAAAAAAGTTGAATGGAACAACCGGTGAAGTTCTTTTGATTAATTCTTGTATGGGTTACAAAGTATATGTTCTTATGCAAACATAAAAGTTGTTGGCTTAACCTTTACAGGGGCTTTTCAACATTTCACGCTATTGTAGTAGCATTTGCTTCTCTCTACCTGTTTCTGGTTTCTGATCTTTTCGATGAAGATTATCATGATGAGTTAATTGTTAATAGAACATCAACTGTATCAGAAACAATATTAGGGGTAAGTCAATGCTCTGTCACTGTCTGTACATTAGATAGAAATTTAGACATGTCTATATGTTGTTTACTGTACAAACAATATGTTTACTTAAAAAACCAGTCTATATATATTGTATCAGAAGCTGTATTTGGGGTAAGTCAATGCATGAGCGATGATTATTATAAGGCGTCTTTGTAAATAACTGTTTGCCTTTTAGCTAATGTATTGACTTTTTGGGGCCTCCATTATTGAACAAGTCGTGACATTGTTCTTATTTGTTATTTTTGGTGTGTCGGGAATGGGTTGTGTTGTGTCGTAAGCTCAATGCAACTCATATTGTTGTGTAGTTTTTCCAGCCATAAATTTATATTAAAGCCTTTCCCATTAAGGAGTTGTGAATTTGGTCAAATTTCTTGATAGATCCTTTGAGACACCAACATAGTAAGTTAAAAGTATCTGTAGTTTAGGTAGGACTTTAGACATGGGAATGATTCTTTTATTTTCTTTTTAAGTACTCATTGTAGTGAAGAAAAGAGGCTTTTAAGCTAGTTAGTTGATTCTTGTTCTGTATATTTGACCTCCAAGCCTGCAATTCTCTGTAGACTCCTTCAAGGCTTCAAAGTCCAAACCTTTTTTGTGGATGAATCGATTTCTGTTGAGAGTTTGGCTGCCTGTTGTTGGGGTGTGTTTGGGAGTGCTTTTGTGAAAATCCCTTTTGAGAAGGAGATAAAACTACTCTGGGAAAAGCTCTTGGGATGCTTTTCAAGTGCTTTCTTGATCCAAATAATGGCTTTATTTATTTTTTTCAACTTTAAATGTGTTAGAAGATTGTTGTATGTTTAGTTCTAGTCAATTAATACACATAATAATGAATAACTCTTGCAAAATGTGTTCTTGGATATATAAAATATTTTTAATATAATATCAACAAATTATATTAGAAATAGAAGAGACTTGAGAGAGAAACTCCATCCTAATTTTTTGTAGCAATCACTCATTTTCTTTCCCAAATTATGATAACAATTTTCAACTATTATGTTTATATATTTAAGATGTATAATTAAATTCTGCAGAAAGAGTTGAAATATTCCATAAAATAAGCATAATAAGTAATAATAGGATTATGCCCGAAATAATTTGTAGATGGTATTGCAAATGATTTTAGGAAGGTAGAGGAGCCACGCAAAATTGAAATGCCAGAGAATTGTGTAAGATATCACTCAACTGATAATTCTTACGAATTTATAGCAATATATAAATCTCTTATTCTCAGTTAATTTTTCTTTTCTTTTTTTTTTTTTGTAAATAGAAGTGAAACTAAATTGAGGAATTTTGATAGAATAAAGACAACAATAACAATTAAAGCAAAGTATATACATATATCTATTCACCTGAAAAGGATGCCTAACAATTAAGTAAAGAAAGGAATGAAAAATTACTAATTAGTTTTACATTTTTTTGAATGTGTTTTGTTATTGAAATAATTAAAGTTGACAAGTCTAGTTATAGGATCCAAAACTTAATCAAAACACAATCCTGTTGAAATCTACAGTACCTTGGTGCCTATGGTGTACTTAGATCTTTAATATCAATGATCTTGATGGGCCAATAGCTTTGGTTGCAGCCTTTGAATAGTCATCTTCTTAAATGTTTGAGATGGTCAAGGTGTGTTTTGACTGAATGAATGTTTGACTTAGCAGCTTCTGGACCACAACATGTCTCAAGCTTGTGTTAACTCATTTATCTCTCACTTATGGATAATTCTATGGTTTTGAAAACAACTATACGGTAGATTAGCATACAACTATCTATAAACAACTATCCAGTAGCACATCTATTTGCAAATCAATATACAATTTTCTAGTAGAGTAATCTGGTGAAAACTGGCTTGTTGTGTTGACAATTTGGTTCCAGATTATCTCAGGAAGATCATTGTGCAAGGAAGATCATCCAAGTCAACTAAGGTTGGGGACATCATGACTGAGGAGGTACTAGTTACTGTTTTTATTGGAATAAATGTTCTCTTTCGACCTTTGTTCCCATTTGCATTTATTTTTTATTTTTACAAAGAATTCATATGCGCATATCTGGTAATACCGTATGAAGGTTTTGTAATTTGTATCATGTGATCGTAGAACAAGCTTATTACAGTCACACCCGACACCAAAGTTCTGCTTGCAATGCAATTGATGACAGGTTACGTTATGCAACACTTTATTAAACATTTGCAACTATATATACTTGTTCCTCGATATTTTCTTATCAAGATGAGGTAAGCTTGAACCCATGATTTTGCAGACAACCGCATTAGGCACATTCCAGTGATTGATGACAAGGCAATGATAGGCATGGTATCCATCGGAGATGTCGTTCGTGCTGTGGTGAGCAGCATCGGAAGGAGTTAGACCGCCTGAATGCCTATATCCAGGGAGGTTACTAGACAATGGCGGCGAAAACAACTTGCTGCTGTTATGATTACTTTGCTCTTTTGAAGACTAATAATCCAGGAGCTTGTAAATATGGTGTGCCGTATGTGCCTCCTGTTATGTTTATGGTTTCTTGGTTTTTATCAAATATTGTCAATGTGCTGTTAGACAAATTAATAATAGCATGTGGAGTAACAGATTAATAATCAGGAGACTAATTTGCTTGGGGAATTTCTGCCTTTATATCATGATCAATGGTTTCTCGTTAGAGATTGAATGTATGATGGTCGCCTTTTGTTATCATGTAGGAGCTGAGCAAGAACAATTTATTTGAGCATGTGTGTTAATTTAGAAGTCAAATAATTTAATAGATCGTTATCTAGGGGTGGGCACAAAAACCGTATCCAAACCGATTCGAATCATATTCGAATCAAAATTTATAGTTTGAATCGGTTTTGACCTTGAATTTGGTTTAGTTATGTTTTGATTTTCCAAAATTGAACTGACAACGGTTCAAATCGGTTTTAGATTTTTAACACTGGTTTGATCCGTTTGAACCGACATATAAAAAAAAAAAATCTAACATAATTTCTAACAATTCAGAAGTTAACAAATCTCACCTACGCTACTATTACAAGTCACAGCAGTTGTCATTTGCTTCCTCACTGTGCCGTTTCTCCCTGATCTTTGTCGTTGTCGGGTGTCGGTTGCTCATGTCTGTTGCTTCCTTGTTGCGACTGATGCTTCCTTGCTGTGCCTCTTAGCATCACTGCTGCTTGTTTCCTTCCTTGCTGCAGTTGTAGATTGATTATGTATTGTATTTGTGTAGTTTGAGAGAATTATCATATGAATAATGTTATGATTGATTATGCATCCAGATTGATTATATACTGTATTAGGGTATGTTTTCATATGTAATTCGATTAAAACACTGCAGTGCTATAGAATTCAAAGGCCTCGTAATATCCACAACAAGTATAGTTTTACTATTTTCTCTTCTTGTCATCACTTCATTTGATTTTCGAGTTTGTAAAGTCTGATTTGATATTGAATGATGTTGTATATGTGCTGATCTAATCTGAGTTAGTACTTTTTTTTTTCTCCCTCAGTTGGGTTTTGGTTTTGTTTGTTACTGGGGAAAATAGATTCCCAAAATTTTTTCCTGAGAAAGTTTTAAAATTAGCATTGAATTGTAAAGAATCGAAATGTATTAATTCAATTTGGTTCGAGTCGATTTAAATTCTTAAAAACCATATAAATTTCAATTAGGTTTTATTTTATCCAAAACCGAACCGATCTCAACCATGCTCACCTCTATCCTTAACCATTGTCCATTTTTATGCAAATATTAGTAAGATTTTATTTATGATAAAAATAAGATAAATAGTGATATAAAATTGTTTTTATTTTTCCGTAAGAAAAAAATAATTGAAGGTTGGATGATGGTATTGAAAGCAAAAATTAAGTTTAAAAGACAGAAGTTTGTTCCAATTAGTATTTGACTTATTCTAATGTGGACAGACAGTATAATCACTTACCACATTTTTTTTTTATTAATAGAAAAAAAGAGAATAAAATATAGTTACTCTGTCTAGAAAAATTACAAAATTAAAGCAAAAAAAAAATGCAAAGAAAAATGCTTTAGCATACAAGATTATCAGAAAAATCTAGAAATAATATTACATAAAAAAAACATATTTGTATATACAAACAATTGGTTTACATTTATTTAAATCAGTCTATATACATAAATCCGATTTATAACAACAAAAGGTTCACATTCACTAAGTTCATCATTAAAACAATAATATTTACAACAATCAATTAAATTAATTAATTATTATCATCCATCAACATCTTCTTTTTGAAGTGGGCTTCATCTCCAATTTCCAAGCAAGTACAATTCACCACCACCACCTGACTCCATTAACATCATAACAAGAAAACATATTTTATTTGTAGAATTTCATTCGAGAAAAAAACAAAACAAGAAGGAAATATATTTTAATGGGCAATGAAATTACCTGGCTTCATTAATAACTGAAATCACAGAAGGGAAGTAAGAGAGTTTTAGCATCTGGATGGAGATGGTCCCACTCCAAAGCTTCCCACCATTCTCTGTGAACGTCGATTTTCTGAAGTGCAGGTGGTGGAGATGGCTGTCCTTTCTCATCTACTGGAAGATAAAGAGGGAGGCGTTTAAGTTGACGGCATCCCCATATTAAAATTTCTTGGAGAGAATCACAGACCATCACTCCATTGCTACTGCAAATGCTCTTCAATTCTGGCATACCACACAATGACAACTTTTTCAATTTGGGAAGAAAGAATTCTTTCTGGCTTCTTTCTTCATTGTCATCATTATCTTCATCATCTATTGTTATTAGCTCCTCCATTTCATCACAGTCAGATACGTCAATCCACTCCAAGTTCTTCAGTTCCAACAGCAGTTTAGACGAGAACAATTTTTTCACTTTCGGACAACTGTATATGCGAACACCTTTAAGATGTGAATATTGATCAGGTGGTGTTGATTCTGACAAATTCAGCAATACAATCAAATTTTGAAGATACGCAACCGATAATACCTCAACATCTTTTGGGAGTATAATAGAATCTTTTTCTTCTCTTCCACAAATATCACAGTCGACTATAATTACCTCTTTATTGACATTAACCCAATCTACCTGGAAAATTGTTTCCTTGTCCCCTCGGTAGAGGAAAAGATGATACTCATTAGGTCCTCCATGACTATTTAAGGATTTCACATAGCAGTTGAAGTCTTGCAAATTACGAAATTGCGCCTTAACAGAATCCAAATTCTTCAATCTGGCTGCCTCCTCTACTGCTACTCTTTCAGTTTTCAATCCCCAATGTACCACCAGTTTTTGGAGACGACAGAGTTTAGCAAATATTACAGCTGGTATCTTGTGCAACTCCCTTGAGTAAAGATCTAGACTTTTAAGGTTTGTTAACATCTCCATACCTGTCGGTACTTCATTTATTGCTGTAAATCCAAGATCTAATATCTCAAGTGCTTGAAGCTTTGCTAAGGAAGGAATCTGTTTCAATTGTTCACAAGCTTTCAGCAATAATGCTGTGAGACTTGTCAACTCGGAGATGGAGTTTGGCAAGCTCTCAATCTTTGTGCTCGAAAGATTCAGAATCATCAATCCATGCATTTGCGAGAAGAAAGATTCTGGAATACTTTTTAAAGGATTGTCTTGTAGAAACAAAGTTGAAAGAATTGGACACTTCGGTGATAAACTTGAAGGAATTTCACTTATAGAATTATCCATTAAGGAAACCTTATCAAGATTTTCTTTCCAATATTGTCCGCTTGGTAACTCTTCCAACTTCAGGCCAGCTTTTACCATGAACAGAGGACTTTTACTTGTAATGTACCTTAACACCATGTCTCTCACAACATCATGAACCTTCACACAACTTCGACCAAGAATATCAATACTCTCCAATAATAAACAATTGTTTACCAAATTTTTTATCATAATATGAGCTCTATCCTCTGTTGCTTGCAAATTATCCATTTCTTCTACAAGTCCTTCTGAAATCCAATAATCAACGAGCTCATTCTTTGGGATGTCATGGTCTTCAGGATATAATGCACAATACAAGAAGCAGCGCTGAATCTTTTCATCTTTCAATCGATCAAAACTGAATTTTAATCGTACAAAAACCTCATCATCTTTGACTTTGATACTCCTTACCTTGTTAGTCAGTTCACTTAGTGCATTCCTCCATTCACGTATGTCCTCTTCTCCCTTCAAGCTGCTCGCTATTGTCACAATTGCAAGGGGTAAACCAGCACATTGCTTCACAACAAGTTCTGCAGTTTTTTTTAAAGTTGGAACTTTAGAAATATCAAGTTCTGCTTTTTCAAAGAATAACTCTAATGCCTCTTTTTCTGAAAGAGGCTTCACCTCCACTGTTTTACATTTCATGGAGCGACAAACATCCGAAGAACGAGTTGTTATAACCAATTTGCAGCCATTCTCTTTAGTAGGTTCAGGGATTCCTACTTCCTCAAGTTGAATTGCTTCCCACATATCATCCAATATTAACACAAATTTTGTTTCTCTCAACATACTTAATAACTTGCCGGCCCGTATTTTCTGATCTTCTATATCTGAAAGACTTTGTTTCAGCGCATTCGCAATTCCATTTTGTACCTTAACAAGATCAAGTGTCTGTGATACAATGACCCAAATAACATGAGGAAACATCTTTTCTTCTATGAGTCTGTTGTTTATATGTGTCATGATGGTCGTTTTACCAACTCCGCCCATCCCAAAAATTCCAATATTTTTGGTCTCATTATCCATCAAGTGTCTCCAAATATCTTCCATATTTTTCTTCGCCGTCGTTTCACCAACTAAAGGTGTCGTTGGCAAAATTGTGCCAGCGTCTGGAGGTGCATCAATCGCCAAAGTATTAAATGAATTACCCTTTTGAATATATTCTTGCAGTTGTTGAATTTTATTTTCGAAAAGTTTTGCTTGACGGACACGTGATAAACTTTTTCTATTCTTGAATGTTTGTTCAACATTTTCAGCATCATGAATGATCATTTCTACATTTTCCAACCAATGCTTAACTTCATTCTTTTGTAATTTGCCAAAACCACACTCTAATTTCAATCTTGTTTCTATTTCGTCCTTCTGACTTTTTAATTCTTCCAATCTTCTTTTAAGGTTTTGCTTATATTCCTCGCGCTTTCTATAATACTCAATATATTTGCACAACGGAGGCCCTATACACTTCAAAATTTCAATAATTGGCCCCACAAAGTCCATCAGCAGTTCCCTACACAGTATTTGTCTTGTATTAGTATAATTCTTACTTTAACGGAATACATGTACACATATATATGTTTTTATAAATTGATACATATATATATAATATTAGTATATATTTTCTCTTACAAACTCAAAGTTGTATACATTAGAGTGTTCATTTTAAGTTATTGTGTTTTTTTTTTTAATTTTTATGATCAAATTAAGTAAGGTTTTAATTTATCATTTGAGAGTTCATACTTATTTAAATACAAAATAATTATATAATTTTGTCTTGTCTAAATTTGAGATATTTTAATTTATAAATATGTAATTTAATTTTTATGGAAAATGTACTCAACATAATAATTTTATTTCAAATAATATTTTATTTTTTTTCAAAGTTTCTTATTTTCATTTTCCAATTTTTAAATGATTTATTAGTTAATAAATTTGAGCAACAACTCCCTCCAATATATAACTTAGAATGATGTATAAATTTTATCAAACACCATAAACTATAGTAATTTAAACACCTCCACACGACATTAACTTAGAGATGTATATATAAACCTTACTAAGTACCATATATGAAAATAGAGCAAGAAAATAGAGGTTGAGGGAGATTGAAGTAAATAGCAATAAATTAAAAGTGTCTTGCTCCTATATGCAATACATATATAAGAAAAATGTCTAAGAAATTTTTGCAAGTTAAAGATTATTTCAGTATTGTTTTAAGATTTATTTGAAGTAGTAAATTCGTGAGATTTGAGTGTTCATATAAAGTAAATAATATTTTACTCTATTCATCGAGAGTTAAAGTATTATATTTTTTTTGTTTGTTATAAATAATTGAATTAATTTAATCTTAAATCTAGTATAATCTAAATTAATTAAGTTACTGAATTGAATATAAGATTATTTTGTACATTTCATGAATTTTAAGGGTAGTTTAAAATATATTAAAATCATGAGTATCCACTTATGTTTAAGTTTATGACAACTTTAATTTTATTATTTTATTGTTAAATTTATTTATTTTTATGTTTCAAAATTTTGGTAAGCAAAAAACCAATATTTTTTATATTACCTTTAAAACTTTTAACATTTATTACTAGTTCTAACATAATTTAGTTTTTTTTTTAAAATTTTTTTAACATTTATTTTTAGTTATAATATAATTTTGTTAATGACTCACGACTAGTAAGAAATTCAAAATCTATATATTGTCACATGCTATATATATATACACATATTATTTGTGGGAAATATCAATATTTTTTTTAATTTGCACGTAAGCTAATATAATTTTTATACCAATAGATATATTTTCAATGGTTGAGATCAAATTTGACATTATTTACACAATAAATAAAATTTACAAAATGTAATCTCGGCCATTTTGGATGTATAATTACATCTAATATCAACAAAATAGCATATACAATATATAATTTCAATTACTAAAAAATTATCAATCTAACATAATATAACTATTAAATAAATTAAATCTGGTAAAATGGATGACATACCTGAATTAATTCCCCGGTGGTGCTTCAAATATTCCGTAAGATATATGTGTCTAGAAAGTTGAACGCTAGAAAAATTTACAACATGTGTCACTCCAAAATATTAATTCTGCGTAAGAAAAGAATTTATAACGATATAATTAGAACACTTATTCCTAATTGATAATTAATTATATTTGTAAGTATAACTAAAAATAAAGTCAAGAATTTTCTTAGTTAAGTAAAACTAAAAATAGATATATCTACTTTCATATTAAACTGCTTTTATGTATTGAAACAAGTTATTAATAAAATTTTATTTGAACTATTTTAGTACTTTTATAAATAAAGAAACTATTGTATTTTTGAAACTAACTTTTATTTCCAATATAATTAAGTACGACACAAGATTTGTTATTTGTGATAAATAGAACTGATTATACAGACAACAATTTCTCACATTTTGTTTTGCATAAATAATATGTATGTGTCACGTGATCAATATACTTGACTTTTGTTTCCCACAAATTCTAACACAAATTTGTGTAAATTGATCAATATATATTTTTTTAAAATGATATCAATCCGACATTCACAATAAATACACATAATGAATAACTAACTCTTGCAAAATATATTCTCAAGTATCTAAAATATTTTAATATAATGTCAACAAATTATATTAAAAATATAAGAGAGAGAGAGAGACTCAATCCTAATTCTTTATAATGATCTCTCTTTTTCTTACCTAATTTATGATAACAATTTTCATCTATTATGTTAATGTATAATCAAATTGTGTAAAAATAGTTGAAATATTGCATAAAATAAGCATAATAAGTAATGATAAGGATATCATACCCGAAATAATTTGTAGATAGTATTTCGAATGTTTAAGAAGGTACGTAGATGAGCCACTCAAAACTGAAATGCTAGAGAAATTTGTAAGATATCACTCAAATGATAATTCCTACGGATTTATAGCAATGTATAAGCCTCTTATTCTTAGTTGATAAATTTTTTTTTTGGAAATAGAAGTGAAACCAAAGTCAGGAATCTTGATAGAATAAAGACAACAATAACCACTGAAGCAAAGTATGCATCTATTCATGTTATGAGGATGCCTAACAATTAAGTAAAGAAAGGAATGAAAAATTTCTAATTATTAAATAAATACTTTTCGTGATAAAGAGATCAATAACAAATTGAGAATAAGTTATACCTTTTTTTCTATTATTTTAAAAATATAATAACTTTATAGGTCAGAAGACTACCGGGACTAATCGAGATTAAATCATATAAGTACGGTCCGGACAACTACTCCCAGTAATGGGAGACGAGAACTACCGGGACTAACGATCTGAACAAGTACTCCTAACAACGAGAGGGGTCTACTCCCAATACGGGGGAGAGGTCTACCCACACAATTGTATTTTTATGGGCAATGGTGAGAATATATATTTATATGACTATATAAGGATTTAAACCTTGGTGGCTTGTAGGATTTTAAGGCCTCCAACTATTAAAGCAAGGGACCTTGTGTATAAGTTATACTTTTATGTTTTGCAACTTTTCTACATTATTCCAAAATGATGTAGCAGTATATCTTGTACTATATATATATGGACGAATTGCACTCAAGTACCCTGACTTATAATGTAATTACACGTTTAATGTCAGTTTTACCATAATTGCACTCAAGTACCCTGTAATCCATTGACCGCCGTTAGAGTAACGGTTGACCAAACAGATTCAGGGGTAAATTGATCTTTTACATTTAAATTTATTTTTAAAAAATTTAAAAAATCATCCAACCAATAAGAACATGCCACGTCATATTAAAAATATTTTTTAAAAAAATTAAAAAAACAGATCTCTTCAACCACATGAAAAAAAAAAAATTAAAAAAAAATTCTAATCGCGAACCCAGATCTGGGTTCGCATTCGAACCCAGCTGGGTTCGCGATCGAACCCAGAAACGATCGCGAACCCAGTTCATCTGGGCTCAAAGATCATCTGACTTTTTTTTTTGTTTTTTCCTTTGAGGGGCAGTCTCGTCATTTTGCCTGAATTCGTTTGGTCAACCATTACTTTAATGGTGGTCAACGGATTACAGGGTATTAGAGTGCAATTATGACAAAACTGACATTAAACGTGCAATTATAATAAACGTCAGGGTACTTGAGTGCAATTCACCCTATATATATGGGTTGTATTAGTAAATTTCCTGTATCAAATAGATTAACCTAATAATTTAGAGTAATATGTAAATTTTACAAAATAACATTGAGAAGATTGCATATCTAGCTTTAAGCACTACCAAAAAAAAAAAAAAGGTTTATATTTGCAGCAATTTTTTTTGACGTCCATACTAATCTGTGATAAAGATTAAATTTTTTGAATCTTTTATCTTTTGTCGTGAATGCTCCGTAGTTAAGAGTTTTTTGTAACATTATCCACAATATAACTTTTTGCCACGGCAGTATTTACAACACATTTTTATCCTAAATTCCAATATATTTTTTCTGTGGTATAGCTTGAGAAATACTTGAAAAACTATATGCTCAACAATCAAGAATTAGAGTACTGCAATTCAAACTAAAGTTAGAAACTATTAAAAGATGTTCAATATCAATTGGTGATTATATTTTAAATAGTAAATATGTAGGAGATGCTTTGATGACTGCTTGAATAAAATATTTCTGATCATAATATGATTCTAAGTGTTTTGAATGGCTTATGTCATAAATATAACCTTTTGGTTGTGCTAGTTTCCTTACAAGCAAAGACTATGTTCTTGCAAGCTGTTCAATATCTTTTGATGTTGTATGAGCAACGTATATAATAATTAAATTCTTAATCAGCGTATAGTCGGAAAAAGTTATAATTTTAAATCCCAATTGGATTTGAAAACCTGATGCAGGCCAAACAAAGATATAATTTTTTTTTTCAATATTTGATCTTAGCCCTGTCCTTAAACCTGACCCAAAGATCTAAAGAAGTTGAATGAATAACCAAAAGCAACAGTCGAAATGAGAAAATTAAATTAAATTTAAGCAACAGTTCCCTTCAACATATAACTTAGTACTATGTATGAATTTTATGAAACACCATAAACTATACATGGAGTGAAGAAATTAGAGGTTGAGGGAGACTGAAGTGAAGAGCAAGAAATTAGAAGTGTCTTGGTACTATATGCAATTCATAAGAAAAATGTCTAAATATTTTTTTGCAAGTTAGAGTTATTTCAGGATCGTTTTAAAATCTGTTTGAAACAGTAATTCCATAAGATATAAATTAAAGGGCTAATTACAATGACACCCCTAAGGTTTGGCATAATTACACATATAAATAAGGTTTTGACATATCAATACTAACTTATTCTGAAGTTTTAATGTTGTTATATAAACATCCCTTGCCATTAATGTCAGTCCGTTAACGTTAGTGTATCAGTCTAAAAGTAAGGGTAAAATGGTAAAGTTACAAGATACATTCATATATAATTAATGGTTCAATAATAATTATATTATTAAATTAATTAATTTAAAATAATTAAAAATTAAAAAATAACCATGGAAAGAGTTGTAACCTTCTAAGCTTTTATTTTATGTCTCTTATTGTCACAGGAGCTGAGTTTTTGAAGTTGGAGTCTTGTGGGGTAAGGGGTTCAATTTATTAAAAAATTTTACTTAGAGGGAGATTCAGCCTTTCATCTTCATCATTCCAGATTTCATGTTCATCATCTTTTTCATATCATCTTCTTCATTTATCTTCATCAAAATTAAATAATAATTAAAAATTTTAATATTCCAATTGATTATTAAACAGTTTATCAACAAACTCTAATCAACAAAATAACTCAACTTATAAAATATTATTTTTTAACCGATATTTTATTTTTTAACTTTCGTGATCTCTAATTTTTTCAAAATCAATTAAAATAGCCTTTCTATTAATCTGCCGTTTGCAAAAGTTAACTGGTGAAGGATTATTTTAGCCTTTTAATATAATAGGTACCAGATGATAACACGTGTATAAAAATAAATAATTAATATAATAATTTAATAATATTAAATTATTTAAAAAATTAAAATATACCCACCACATCCCACACTATTCATTACATAAAGTATTTCAGACAAAGTCAACAGCCCCCACCCCAAACTATACTCACTCCTTTTCGCTTTCAGACCCACACCAGCCTCCACACCGCCATTGTTGTTCCTCTGAGCACCACCAACTCCAGCTACAGTTTGCTTGTCTCTTCGGCGACGAATCCTGACGACGAACGAAGCTCGACTGTATCTCGACGAAGAAACAAAACCCGACAAAGAAGCGAAACCCGACCGACGAACGACTGTATCTCCAGCGGCGATGAAGCGTGACGACTAACGAGGACGACGAACCCGACTTCGAACCCGACGAGGTATGGTGGACGAACCCGACTTCGAACACAGTGCGAAAGAAACCATAAAATAATGATTGTAACCTGTTCTTTGTTTCTGGGTTCATCAGTCTGTTTCCTGGTCAAGGCCAAACCATAATTACTTGTATTCTCACATCTTCCCTTACAAGAAAACCATACATTTTTCAGATGTGGTTTTAAACAAGAGTATGTTTGAAATCCAGAAAATAAAACATAACATTTTGACATGTGTAGTTGCATGTCTGTTTAAAGAACATGTTAATTATTGATCTGCTTTGTTCTTCAATAGTATATATAATGACAACTTCTTACGATGCTGGTATGTTCCAAGGGTAAACAAGTTGCACAATTTTCATTTTTTTTTTTTATTGCATCCACAGAACGGACAGCAATTTGCAATGTGACACATGGTTGCCCAGTACTCTGTTTGCTTTGAATTACTTCATGAGTGTACTTCACCTTTACTAGTAGCACTTCATTATTAATATTTATTTTATTAGTTAAATTATTACATTTTAATCCAATGTATATTTACTGATTTTATTTCTGATTAGTGGTGTTTATTGACTAATTCAAGTTCTATAATGATGTAATATTTAGCTCTTCAGTTTTATTGTTGTAAAGTTGCATTTAGAAAATTGACTTCAGTCCTATTGCGTTGCCACTTCTTATTAAGGGTAAATTTATAATTCAACTTATATATATAAAAAATTGGTTCAACTTGTAAATTTTTTAAATGAAGATAATTTAGTCATTATATATTTTTGGTAAATTTATAATTTTTTTCAACTTAAATTTGTAATATTGTAATTTTATTTTTTAACAAGTAGTCAGGGGTAAAATGTATAATCTGTCACTTCTGTTAGGGTTAATTGTTAAAAATTTGGTCAGAAAGACTAATTTGATTGATTTTAGAAAAATTAAGGACTGGAGAAGCTAAAAAGTAAAATATCTGTCAAAAAGTATTATTTTACAAAAAAATAGTGACCAAAATAATTTTTGCCCTTAATTTTATATATTTTGTTGTTAATACATTTTTATGTTTCTAAGTTTTGTTGAGCAAAAACCAATGTCTTTTATATTACTTTTAAAATTTAATTTTTTTAAAAATTTATTGTCAATTATAATTTTTTGTTTTTGCACGAAAGCTAATATAAATTTTATATCAATGGATATATTTTCAATTGTTGAGACTTGAGATCAAATTTGACATTACTTACACAATAAATAAACTTGCTAACTGTAATCTCGAACATTCTAGATGTATAATTAAATCTAATATCAACAAAATAACATATACAATATAAAATTTTCAATTACTAAAAATTCATCAATCTAACATAATATAAATCGTGAATGAATTACACCTGGTAAAATAGATGACATACTTGGATTGATTCCCTGGTGGTGCTTCAAATATTCCGTAAAATATACGTGTCCAAAATATTGAACGCTAGAGAATTTTATAATATGTATCACTCCAAAATGTTAATTCTGTGTAAGAAAAGAATTTGTAACAATATAATTAGAACATTTATTCCTAGTTGATAATTATATTTATAAGTAAAACTAAAGTCAAGAATATTCTTAGTTAAGTAAAACTAAAAATAGATACCAAAACCAATGATATATTTATTGTACTTTTATATCACACTGCTTTTATGTATTGAAATAAGTTATGAAAAAAAATTTATTTGAACTATTTTAGAACTTTTATAAATAAAGAAATTATTGTATTTTTGAAACTAAATTTTTATTTCCGACATAATTAAATATGACACAAAAAATTGTCACTTGTGATAAATTTTATAACTAATGATGTTAAAATAAAACTGGTTATATAGGACAACAATTTCTCACATTTTGTTTTGTATACATAATTTGTATGTATCATGTAATCAATATACTTACTTTTTTTTTTCACAAATTCTAACACAAATTTGTATAAATTGATTAAAATATATATTTTTTTAAAAACGATATGGGTCCGACATTTTCAATTAATACACATAATGAATAACTCTTGCAAAATATAATATCAGGTATCTAAAATATTTTAATATAATGACAACAAATTATATTAGAAATATAAGAGAGAGACTCAATCATAATTCTTTGTAATGATTTCTATTTTTCTTACCCCAATTATGATAATAATTTTCAACTATTACCTTAATATATTTAAGATGCATAATGAAATTGTGTAAAAGGAGCTGATATATTACATAAAATAAGCGTAATAATTAATAATAAGGATAACATATCTGATATAATTTATAGATGGTGTTTTGAATGCTTAGGAAGGTAGATGAACCACGTAAAACTGAAATGCCATAGAAATTTATAAGATATCACTCAAATGATAATTCTTATGAATTTATAGTAATATATAAAACTGTTATTGTTTGTTGATTTTTTTTTTAATAAATAAATGTAAAACCAAAGTAAGGAATCTTGATAGAATAAAGACAACAAGAGCCATTGAAGTAAAGTATATAATATATCTATTCATGTGAGGAGGAGGCCTAACAAATGGTATTTAGGAGGATGTCTAACGAATGATAAATTTTATAACAATTATGGTATTTAAATGGACCTCATTATACATGACAATAATTTTTTATATTTTATTTTGTATACATAATCTGTATGTGTCATGTGATCAATATACTGTTTTTTTTTTCACAAATTCTAACACAAATTTGTATAAATTGATCAAAATCTTTTTTAAAAATGATATCGATCGGTCCGACATTCTCAATTAATACATTTAGTGAATAACTCTTGTAAAATGTATTCTTGGGTATCTAAGATACTTTTAATATAATGTCAACTAATTATATTAGAAATAGAAGAGACTAGAGAGAGAGAGAGACTCGGTCCTAATTCTTTGTAGCAATCTTTCTTTTTCTTATCCAAATTATGAAAATAATTTTCAACTACTAAGTTAAAATATTAAAGATGTATGATTAAATTATGCAAAAAGAGTTGAAATATTGCATAAAATAAGCATAATAAGTATTAATAAGGATATCATATCCGAAATAATTTGTAGATGGTGTTTTAAATGTTTAGGAAGGTAGATGAGCCACGCAAAACTGGAATACCAAAGAAATTTATAAGATATCACTCAAATGATAATTCTTATGAATTTATAGCAATATATAAACCTCTTATTCTTAATTGATAATTTTTTTAATTTGTAAATAGAAGTGAAATCAAAGTAAGGAATTTTGATAAAATAAAGACAACAATAACTATTAAATCAAAGTATATACATATATCTATTCATGTAAGGAGGCTGCCTAACAATTAAGTAAAGAAAGGAATGAAATTTTTTTAATTATTAAATAAATACTTTTCGTGATAAAGAGATCAATAACAAATGAGAATTAAGTTATACTTTTCTGTGTTGCAACTTTTCTACACTATTCCAAAATGACACAGTAGTATATTTTGTATTAAATATATATATATATATATATATATATATATATGTGTGTGTTGTAATAGTAAATTTACCGTATTAAATAGATTAATCTAATAATTTAGAGTAATATGTAAATTCCACAAAATAAGCCCTTTTGAGAAGGAGATAAAACTACTCTCTGGGAAAAGCTCTTGGGATGCTTTTCAAGTGCTTTCTTGATCCAAATAATGGCTTTATTGATTTTTTTTTTTCAACTTTAAATGTGTCTTTTTGTGTTAGAAGATTGTTTATGTTTAGTTCTAGTCAAACACTGTATAATGAACATAAAAGTGCTTTTGACTTATACTATGAATTAGCTTCTAGTCATGCTTTAGATATACTAACTTGCACTGATACAGGAGACTTGCTATAAGGATATTTATTAGAGTAATGTTAGATTACGTAAAAGATACAGTAGTTAGTGGTCAACATCACAATTACTTATCACTTTTTTTTTATTAGTAGAAAAAAAAGAAAAAAAAATATACTAATTAATCAAGGTTGGCAAGCAATTGCAAAATTAAAGGAAAAAAAATGGAAAGAAAAATGCTTAGCATACAAGAATTATATTAAAAAAAACAGATCAACCAGAAAAATCCAGTAACAATATTTGCATATATCATACCACTTAGGTTCAACATTAAAACAATAATATTTACAACAATCAATTAAATTAATTAATTATTATCATCCATCAGTATCGTCTTTTTGAAGTGGGCTTGATCTCCAATTTCCAAGCAAGTGCAATTCATCATCACCTTACTCAAATAACATCATAAACAGAAAACATATTTAATTTGTAGAATTTCATTCAAAAAAAAAAAGGAAGGAAATATATGTTAATGGACAATGAATTACCTGGCTTCATTAATCGAATTTACAAAAGGGAAGTAAGAGAGTTTTAGCATGTGGATGGAGATGGTCCCACTCTAAAGCTTCCCACCATTCACTGGTAACGGCGATTTTCTGAAGTGCAGGTGGTGGAGATGGCTGTCCTTTCTCATCTACTGGAAGATAAAGAGGGAGGCGTTTAAGTTGAGGGCATCCATGTATAGCAATTTCTTGGAGAGAATCACAGACCATCACTCCATTGCTACTGCAAATGTTCTTCAATTCTGGCATACTACGCAATGACAACCTTTTCAATTTGGGAAGAAGGAATTCTTTCTGGCTTCTTTCTTCATTGTCATCATCATCTTCATCATCATCTATTGTTATTAGCTCCTCCATTTTAGGACAATTATATACGTCAATCCACTCCAAGTTCTTCAGTTCCAACAGCAGTTTAGAATAGAACAATTTTTTCACTTCCGAACAAAAGTATACGTGAACACCTTTAAGATGTGAATATTGATCAGGTGGTGTTGATTCTGACAAATTCAGCAATACAGTCAAATTGTGAAGACCCGCAACCCATAGGTACTCAAGTCTTTCAAGAGTGTTGAATGTTGGAATACCGCTTATGTTTGATACATCTTCACAAAAAAGTAACCACAAGAACTCAACATCTTTTGGGAGTATAATGGAATCTTTTTCTTCTCTTCCACAAATATTACAGCCGTCTATAATTACCTTTTTATTGACATTAAAACTGCTACTCCAATCCGTCCCTACGTCCTTTGGGCAGAGGAAAAGCTGATACTCATTAGGTCCTCCATGACTACTAAAGAATTTCACATAGCAGTTGAAGTCTTGTAAATTACGAAATTGCACCTTAACAGAATCCAAATTCTTCAATCTAGCAGCCTCCTCTACTGCTACTCTTTCAGTTTCCAAACCCCAATTTATCACCAGTTTTTGAAGACGACAGAGTTTAGGAAATATTCCAGCTGGTATGTTGTGCAACTCCGTTGAGTAAAGATCTAGATTTGTTAGGTTTGTCAACATCTCCATACCTGTAGGTACTTCATTCATTGCTGTAAATCCAAGATCTAATATTTGAAGTGCTTGAAGCTTTGCTAAGGAAGGAATCTGTTTCAATCGATAACAATTGTTCAGCAATAATGCTGTGAGACTTGTCAATTCGGAGATGGAGTTTGGCAAGCTCTTAATCTCTGTTCCCGAAAGATTCAGAATCATCAATCCATGCATTTGCGAGAAGAAAGATTCTGGAATACTTTCTAAAGGATTGTATTGTAAAAATAAAGTTGAAAGAATTGGACACTTCGGTGACATACTTGAAGGAATTTCACTTATAAAATTATTCATTAAGGAAACCTTATCAAGATTTTCTTTCCAATGTTGTCCGCTTGGTAACTCTTCCAACTTCAGGCCAGCGTTTACCATAAATAGAGGACTTTCACTTGTAATGTACCTTAATACCATGTCTCTCACAACATCATGAACCTTCACACAACTTCTCTCTCGACGATTAATACTCTCCAATAACAAACAATTGTTTACCAATCTTTTTATCATAATATGAGCCCTATCCTCTGTTGCTTGCAAATTATCCATTTCTTCTACAAGTCCTTCTGCAATCCAATAATCAACAAGCTCAGTTTTTGGGATGTCATGGTCTTCAGGATATAATGCACAATACAAGAAGCAACGCTGAATCTTTTCATCCTTTAATCGATCAAAACTGAATTTTAGTCGTACAAAAACCTCATCATCTCTAACTTTGATACTTCTTACTTTGTTAGTCAGTTCACTTAGTGCATTCCTCCATTCACGTATGTCCTCTTCTCCCTTCAAGCTGCTTGCTATTGTCACAATTGCGAGGGGTAAACCAGCACATTGCTTCATAACAAGTTCCGCAGTTTCTTTTAAAGTTGGAACTTTAGAAATATCAAGTTCTGCTTTTTCAAAGAATAACTCTAATGCCTCATTTTCTGAAAGAGGCTTCACCTCCACTTGTAGCACCCCCCGACCCGACCCGGGGCGCGCTACCCGATCTTTCAAAACTTTTCAAAATCTCATTTTTACACATTTCAAAAATCAGTGTGAGCCCATAACACTAAATAAACTTTTTACGAAAATTCGGCAGAGTACCGTTTGTTTTTCGGACTTTCCAAAACCTGGTTTAACACAATTCAATTCACATTACATTTTCCCAAACACTTCAATATCAATTTCAAACAACTGCGCACTCTGCCGGTTAGTGCGACTTATTAATCACAATTTATAAAATAAAACAGTTCAAACTTTATATATATACAGACATTCAAAAAGCATAATGTAATTAATTAAAAACATATTACAAAACTTATTTACAATTTCCCCTGTATATGCATGCTTTCAGAATATATATATACATAACAAAAGTATAGCTACCCAACTGTACAATCCTGTGACTCGGTCTGCAATTCTTCCAGTTCTTCAGTCTTTCGCCTCGTCCGGATTCCTGGTACCTACGCGTTAGACACAAACTAACGCGCTAAGCATAAAGCTTAGTGGGTGTACTAAAATCTCAATATGGAAACATATATAACTTTTAATAATAAATAAATCACAATATATATGTCAATTCAAATCATGTTTAAAACAATTAAATTTCAGAATCAAAGTATATAATAATTTCAAACACTTGAACTTTAGTAATGAGGACAATATATAATTTTCGTTCAATAAAAACATTCAATACACTTTTCAATTCCAAATCAATTCTGGCCCGCTAGAATACTAAACATATACGGACTGGAATATGGGTCAAGCTCCCAACCCCCAGAACGAATTCTGAGGAGGTACGTGTCTCCCAACTCTAGGACCGTGGGTACGGAACCTAGAGAGGTACATAGCTCCCTATCCCAGGAACGAATCCTTGGGAAGGTACATTAACTCCCAACCCCCGGGACGAATCCCGAGGAGGTACGTATCTCCCAGCCTCTGGACGAATCCAAGAGGAGGTACATCAATATCATCAATATCAATCAATCAATATCGGCGCAGTACTGCTCAATAAAACCCAGCTGGTATACCAACCTCCTATATCCACTTCTATGTCTACGTATCCTAGGGCCGTTTCAATAAACTATTTTCACAATAATCACAATATAGTACAAATCATGAACAATAGTCATGCGAGCAATATTTTTTTCACAAATCACAACAGTCGAAATGTTCGAAAACGAAATTGAAATACAATCTATCACAAATCAGTCCAAACTCAACAATAATCGTACAAAATATAAATCATGTAGTATTTACGAAATCGACAAAATCGAAAGAAAATCAAGATGCGATCTAATATAAAAGTATTCCAAAATCGACAATAGATGTAGCAAGTACATATAAAATAAACACTTTACTTACGGAAAATCGATAACGGAAACTTTGAACGAAATCGAAAACGAACACGGAAACGAAAACACTAACGAAAGTCTTTGCGTAACGATTTCGAAAACAAACGTACACCTACCTCGGTACCGCTTTTCGTTCGAGAAATCCGCGTTTTTACGATTTCTTTCCCTTTCCTTTCTCTTCTCCTTCCTTCTCTTTCTTCTTCTTCTCTCTTCTTCTTCTTCTTCTTCTTTTTCTTTTCTTTTCTTTCTTCTTCTTCTTTTCTCGCTCACTCTCTCTTCTCTTGCTGTTTCTCTCGACCTCCCACTCTCTTTCTCTTTTCTCAGCTGTTTTTCTAGCTTCCACGAGAAGCTTCCCTTTTTTTTTATATTTTTTTCGCTACCGCGACCGCCGTCGCGACCTGTGGTCGCGGCACCAGGTCGCGACACTCACTGGAGTGCGCGCACCGCCTTCGTCGCGAGCGCGCCCTGGTCGCGCGAATGGTCGCGTTGCTCTCTGCCCGTTTTTGACACTTTCATCGCGAGCAGTCCATCGCGACCTGTGGTCGCGGTGGCTGGTCGCGTTGCTCACTGCCAGGTTTTGCCATTTTCATCGCTAGCAAGCCATCGCGACCTGTGGTCGCGGTGACTGGTCGCGGTACTCACTGCCAGATTTTGCATTTTTCACCGCGAGCGAGCTGTCGTGACCTGTGGTCGCGGTGACTAGGTCGCGATGCTCTCTGGTCCAGTTTTCCAATTTTTCATTTTTCATTCATTTTTCACTATTCAATCCGGTCCACTGGAAATCATAAAATAAACATACATTTAATTACTTTTACACCCCCTCAAATAGTAAAAATTTATTTTTCACATATTTCATATATATCAAAAATTCATCACCCGAAATCCGGGATGTTACACCACTATTTTACATTTCATGGAGCGACAAACATCCAAAGAACGAGTTGTTATAACTAATTTACAGCCATTCTCTTTAGTAGGTTCAGGGATTCCTAGCTCCTCAAGTTGAATTACATCCCAGATATCATCCAATATTAACACAAATCTTTCTCCTCTCAGCATACTTAATAACTCACCGGCCCGTGCTTTCTGATCTTTTATACTTGAAAGATGTTTTTTCAATGAATTCGCAATTCCATTTTGTACTTCAACAAGATCAAGTGTCTGTGATACAGTGACCCAAATAACATGATCAAATTTATTTTCTTCTATGAGTCTATTGTTTATGTGTGTCATGATGGTCGTTTTACCAATTCCGCCCATCCCAAAAATTCCAACATTTTTGATCTCTTTATCCATCAAGTGTCTCCAAATTTCTTCCATATTTTTCTTCGCAGTCGTTTCACCCACTAAAGGTGTCGTAGGCAAAATTATACCAGCGCTTGGAGGTGCATCAATCACCAAGGTATTAAATGAATTACCCTTTTGAAAATACTCTTGCACTTGCTGAATTTTTTTTTCGAAAAGTTTTGCTTGACAGACACGTGATAAACATTTTCCATTCTTGAATGTTTGTTCAACATTTTCAGCATCGTGAATGATCATTTCTACATTTTTCAGCCAATGCTTAACTTCATTCTTTCTTAATTTGCCAACACCACATTCTACTTTCAACCTTGTTTCTATTTCGTCCTTCTGACTTTTTAATTCTTCCAATATTCTTTTAAGGTTTTGCTTATATTCCTCGCGCTTTCTATGATACTCAATATATTTGCACAACAGAGGCCCTATACATTTCAAAATTTCAAGAATTGGCCCCACAAAGTCCATCAGTAGTTCCCTACAGAGTGTTTGTGTTGCATTAGTATAATTCTTATTTTAATAAAATGTGTGTATACATGTACATGTTTTTATAAATTTATACATATATGTATTCATATATATTTTCACTTAGAACTCGAAGCTGTGTACATTAGAGTGCTCATTTTAAATTATTGTGGTTTTTCTTTAATTTTTATAATTAAATTAAGTAAGGTTTTACTTTATCATTTGAGAGTTTATACTTATATTATATAACTCAATAATTTTATTTAAATACAAAATAATTATATAATTTTGTCTTGCCTAAATTGAAAATAATTTAATTTATAAACATGCATGTAATTTAATCTTTATGGAAAATGTATTTAACATAAAAAATTTAGTTCAAATATTATTTTATTTTTTCAAAATTTCTTATTTTTATTTTTGTTGTCCAATTTTTAAATGATTTATTAGTCAATAAACTTAAGCAACGGCTCCCTTCAACATATAACTTAGTACTATGTATGAATTTTATGAAATACCATAAACTATACCTGAAGTGAAGAAATTAGAGATTGAGGGATATCTTGGTCCTATATGCAATTGATAAGAAAAATGTCTAATTGTTTTTATGTTTTTCAAAATCTTATTTTTCATAAACCTCAAAAGTGGTGAATGATATTAAAATCATCATGAGTATCCACTTATGTTTAAGTTCTCATAACTTTAATTTTATATATTTTGTTATTAAATTTATATGTTTTTATGTTTCTAATTCTTGTTAAGCAAAAAATCAATATCTTTTACATAACTTTTAAAATTTAAATTTTTTTTAACATTTATTTTTAGTTATAAGACTCACAATTATTAAGAAATTCTAAAATTAACCGCATTTAAGAGAATTTATACATAGTAACATGCTAGATAAATATGTATAGATGATGTGTGTGAAATATCAATATATTTTTTGTTTTTGCCCGAAAGCTAACATAAATTTTATATCAATGGATATATTTTCAATTGTTGAGATCAAATTTGACATTACTTACACAATAAATAAACTTGCAAAATGTAATCTCAGACATTCTATTTGTATAATTAAATCTAATATCAACAAAATAATATATACAATATAAAAATTTCAATTACTAAAAATTCATCAATCTAATACAATATAAATCGTGAATGAAATAAACCTGGTAAAATAGATGACATACCTAGATTGATTCCCTGGCGGTGTGCTTTAAATATTCCGTAAAATATACGTGTCCAGAAGATTGAATGTTAGAGAATTTTACAAAATGTAGCACTCCAAAATGTTAATTCTGTATAAGAAAAGAATTTATAACAATATAATTAGAGCACTTATTCCTAGTTGATAATCATATTTGTAAGTATAAGTAAACTAAAGTCAAATGATAATTCTTACAAATTTATAGCAATATATAAAACTCATTCTTTGTTAATTTTTTTTTTTAATAAATAGATGTAAAACCAAAGTAAGGAATCTTGATAGAATAAAGACAACAAGAACCATTGAAGTAAAGTATATACATATATCTATTCATGTGAGGGGGAGGTCTAACAAATGGTATTAGGAGGATGCCTGACAAATGATAAATTTTATAACAAATGGTATTTAAATGGACCTGATTATACACGGCAATAATTTTTTACATTTTGTTTTGCATACATAAGTTGTATGTGTCATGTGATCAATATACTGCTTTTTTTTTTCACAAATTCTAACACAAATTTGTATAACTTGATCAAAATATATTTTTTAAAAATGATATCGGTCCGACATTCTCAATTAATACATGTAGTGAATAACTCTTGCAAAATGTATTCTTGGATATCTAAGATACTTTTAATATAATGTCAACAAATTATATTAGAAATAGAAGAGACTAGAGAGAGAGAGACTTAGTCCTCGTTCTTTAAGATTAAGAGTTGAAATATTGCATAAAATAAGCATAATAAGTAATAATAAGGATCATACCCGAAATAATTTGTAGATGGTATTTTGAATGGCTAGAAAGAACTACACAAAACTGACAGAAATTTGTAAGATATCACTCAAATGATAATTCTTACAAAATTATAGCAAAATATAAACCTCTTATTCTCAGTTAATAATTTTTATTTATTTATAAATAGAAGTGAAATCAAGGTAAGGAATCTTGATAGAATTAATAAAGACAACAATAACCATTGAAGCAAAGTATATAAATATCTATTCATGTGAGGAGGATGCCTAATAATTAAGTAAAGAAAAGAATGAAAATTTTCTAATTATTAAATAAATACTTTTCGTGATAAAGAGATCAATAACAAATTGAGTATAAGTTATACTTTTCTGTTTTGCAACTTTTCTACATTATTCCAAAATGATATAGTAGTATATCTTGTATAATATATATATATATATATATATATATATATATATATATGGGTTGTAATAGTAAATTTACTGTATCAAATAGATTAACCTAATAATTTAGAGTAATATGTAAATTTTACAAAATAATATTGAGAAGATTGTATATCTATCTTTAAGCACTACAAAAAAAAAATAAATTATATTTGCAGCGATTTTTTTACATCCATTCTAATTTATGATAAAGATTAAAATTTTTAAATTTTTTATCTTTTGCCGTGAATGCTTAGTAGTTAAGAGGTTTTTTGCAACATTATCCACAGTATAACGTTTTGCCACGATAGTATTTACAATATATTTTTATCCTGAATTACAATATATTTGTTTTCACGGTATAGCTTGGGAAATACTTGAAAAACTATATGCTCAACAGTCAACCGTTAGAGTATTGCAACTCAAACTAAAGTTAGAAACGATTAAAAGATGTTCAATGTCAATTTGTGATTATATTTTAAATATAAAATATGTAGGAGATGCTTTGATGACTGCTGGACAAGATATTTCTGATCACGACATGATTCTAAGTGTTTCGAATGGCTTATGCCATAAATATGAACTTTTGGCTGTGCTAGTTTTCTTACAAGCAACGACTATGTCCTTGCAAGAAGTTCAATATCTTCTGATGTTACATGAGCAACGTATATAACAATTAAAATCTTAATCAGCGTATAGTTGGAAAAAAGTTATAATTTTAAATTCCAATTGAGCTTGAAGACCTGATGCAGACCTGATCCAAGAGCCCTGTCCTCAAAGCCGACCCAAAGATCTAAAGAAGGTGAATGAATAACCAGAAGCAACAGTCGAAATGGGCGTCCACGGTCATCTGAACATGTCCGAACGCAGACAAGAAGCTGCCGACGTACGCTAGGTGGTGGGGTCCATTCCCATAAGAAGAAAGAAAGAAGAAGAATGTATGTGATTGAAATTCTTTTCTCTACCGTGACCCACTAGAAAACTTGAAACCATTCCTTTTCTCACACAACCAAATCCATTTTTCCATCTTCAACTTTTTGTCTATCTTCCAAGTTCATAAGTTCCCCAACAGAGATTCTCAGTGTTGCTTTACTGGGTGCTCCTTATATTTTGTTTTGAATCAGTTCTCAACCCAAAAAAAAAAAAAAAAATGTAAGTGCCCTCTGCTTTTGCTTCGTATTATTATTATTATTAATTTTTTTGAGTTTTTTGGTCTTGCTTATTTGTTGCTTTTGTTGCTGAAAAGAAGAGGCTTTTAAGCTAGTTGATTGTGTAATAGTTGATTCTTGTTCTGTGTATTTGACCTCCAAGCCTGCAATTCTCTGTAGACTCCTTTAAGGCTTCAAAGTCCAAACCTTTTTTGTTGATGAATCGGTTTCTGTTGAGAGTTTGGCTGCCTGTTGTTGGGGTGTGTTTGGGAGAGCTTTTGTGAAAAGCCCTTTTGAGAAGGAGATAAAACTACTCTCTGCGAAAAGCTCTTGGGATGCTTTTCAAGTGCTTTCTTGATCCAAATAATGGCTTTATTGATTTTGTTTTCAACTTTAAATGTGTCTTTTTGTGTTAGAAGATAGTTTATGTTTAGTTCTAGTCAAACACTGTAAAATGAACATAAAAGTGCTTTTGACTTATAAAATGAATTAGCTTCTAGTCATGCTTTAGATATACTAACTTGCACTGATACAGGAGACTTGTTATACTGGTTAACATTTGGTTGTTATTTTATGGTTATTAGGCCTCCTAACTGTCGTGTTTAGGATTCATGTGATTTGTTGGATTGAGATTGAGCTAAATGATTTATAAACGATTGTTAAAATGCAGTTTGATCTATAGTAACTTTTTCCATTTTAAGTGGTCTGTGTTGGATGAAACACTAAAAAAAAAAAACTTCTATTTAAACTCAAAACAAATATTACAAGAACTAACTTACTCTTTTACTTCTTCTTTGTAGCATTTGTCTCTTTTGCTTCTTCTTTGTAGCATCTGTCATTCGTGGCATCATCCACCATACTGTGCAATCGGCCCTATTCATACTCCGACTAATCCAGACTCACACCGGTCGGCCCACTAAGGGGTAAAGTGCTCCCAATATGTACAATTCCGTTCACTAGGCGGTTGAATCCACGACCTTACTTAACGGATGAGAGTGCCCAACCACTCACACCAACGCATGATTGGTAGATTTAAGTTATTTTTGTCCTTATAGTTAGTGGGAACTTAATTAATATATATATATATATATATATATATATATATATATATATATATATATATATATCTAGAGTCTTGTAGGCTGTATTATACAAGAGATACATAAAAGACAGATGATCAGAAAAATTCACAAACAATATTTGCAACATATTTGTATACATACATATAAAACATACCTTTATAACAACTAAAATATCACATCCAATATATCATACCTTTTAAACAAATGGAGTCTTACGAGGAAATCCAAGTTACCAAACTCCAATTTCTTCAACCACACAACTTAAATCCAACTTCGCTAAATTCGCTCCAGGGTAGCTACAAAAAAATTCCAACAAGCCATCACATCAGTGGACCTTCTTACCTTGGCAATCTCACTTGTACAGGGTTACTAGTTAGCAAATTGTTCTTTCATATAACTGTTCAAGTACCAGTTAAACTATATGTAATTGAAATGCGTGTTACCAGAATTTATCATCACGAGATATAGTTCATGATATTGAAGCCTAAAAAAAAAATGGAAGGACAATATGCTAAGCAAATTCAATACTTCAATGTATAAAACCAACCACAAATTTATCAACCGTACAGAGAACAATAAGCATAAGTATTCCAATGCTACACAAATTTTTAGAGCTAATTTGCTAATCAGAAAGAGTATATAATTCGATAAATAATAATAAAAAGAAAAAAAAGACTCCGGCTATATATATCGCAATTGGAAGTGTTGTGCGGAAGCGTCGGTTTAGTAGCGACAAATTGACGGCAACTCAAACAGTAGAGAAATAATAAACAAATAATGGACACAAGGTATTTACGTGGTTCGGTCTTGTGACCTACATCCACGGACGAAGACAGGAGAATAAGTTTTACTAACAAAACAAAGTATACAAATTTGAGTGAAACTCTCAAACACTCAAAGCCCCAATACACCCAATAGATACTCTCACACTAGAGTAACTCCTAATAGCTCTCAAGATCACAAGTACACTTTTCTCTCAAATTGAGGAATTCTCAAATTGGTTGGATGGATTACAAATGAAGGGAAGGGGGGTTTATATAGGAAATTCTGGTACTATTCACAGTTACTGTTCACGCGTATACGGTACTGTTCACGCGCATACAGCACTGTTGACGTCACTGTTTCCCGTGTGGGACCCACAGGCGGTGCCTACCAGGTATTGTTCACGCGCATTTCACTGTTCATCCATATATACGTACTGTTCACATGTACGGTACTATTCATATGTTGAGCCCAACACTATTCGAGCTACAAAATCCAACAAACCACCCCTTGACGAGAATTCCGTGACAACTCTTTGTCCTTTTTCCACTTTGTCTGCATTTCAATATTCTTCCAACTTTGTCTTCGTCAAACCCAAAGGTGTTCAAATTCGCAGGATGTTGATCAAGTCCAAACAATGCCTGAACTTGATCGTTGTTACCGCCTTGGTCATCATATCTGCAGGATTCTCAGCAGTCCCAATTTTCTGAAGAAATATATTTCCTTCATCAATAATATCCCGCACAAATACCAAACCAATATCTATGGTACCCATAATATACCGTAAAATCCATTTCACAGCCTGCCAATATCCTTTACCAGGATCATGCATATACCTACTCATCAAACTAAATTTACAAACCCAATTTTCTTTTCCAGCAACTCTAAATCCCTCTGGCTGAGTCATATAGATTTCCTCCTTCAAATCATCATGTAAGAATGCAGTTTTCACATCAAGTTGAACTAGTTCGAAATCAAATTGCGCCACCAAAGCTAGCAGAATTCGAATTGAGGAATGTTTCACGACTGGAGAAAATACCTCATTGTAGTCAACACCTTCCTTTTGAGCGTAGCCTTTAGCCACCAATCTAGCTTTGAAACGAATAGCATTCTTGTCAGGAAATTCTTCCTTCTTTGCATATACCCATTTGCACCCAATTGCTTTCTTACCCTGAGGCAAACGAGCAAGCTCCCATGTTTTATTCTTCAATAGAGACTGCATTTCTTCATCCATTGCTTGCTTCCACCATTCACATTCTGAACTTCTTGCTGCCTCATCATAAGTGGAAGGTACATCATCATCTACAATTGGAAGTGCATAGGCCACCATATCAGCAAATCGAGCAGGTTTTCGAATTTCTCTTCGTGGCCTTCTAACTGCAATCAAATCTTGTTGCTGCGGAGGCTCTTGGGTCGGAACCTCTTCTTCTATATTGCTTTCTGTCACCTGAGTATCATCATCTGGCTCAGTGACATTAGCTGGGTCAACTGAAGTTGTCTCAAACTCCACCGCTGCGAAATACTATCAGTCTGTTCTTGAGAATCTTTTTGCTTCAACATAGTAGATTCATCAAAAGTCACTTCCCTGCTCAAAATTATTTTTCTCGAATTTGGACACCAAAGTCGGTATCCTTTCACGCCAGTAGTTAGACCCATGCACAATGCTTTCTTAGCTCTTGGATCTAACTTTGATTCCTTTACATGAAAATAGGCGGTCGAACCAAAGACATGTAAAGAATCATAATCATTTGCAGGTTTTCCAGACCATACCTCCATAGGCGTTTTGCTTTCAATCGCAGCTGATGGCAAACGGTTAATAAGATGGCACGCATATGTAACTACCTCAGCCTAAAATTCCTTGCCCAACCCAGCATTGGACAACATACACCGAACCTTCTCCAGCAAAGTCCGGTTCATGCGTTCTGCCACCCCATTCTGTTGTGGTGTATTTCTAACAGTGAAGTGTCGAACAATACCCTCATCCTGACATACTTGCAAAAATGGATCATTCTTATATTCACCTCCATTATCCGATCTGAGTCGCTTGATTTTTCTGCCAGTATGAGTTTCAACCATCTTCTTCCATTTAGACATTTAGAACTTCACTTTTATTTTTCATCACATACACCCACACTCGTCTAGAAACGTCATTTACGAATGTGACAAAATAATGCATACCTCCCAAAGAAGCTACTTTGGTAGGACCCCAAACATCAGAGTGAACATAATCAAGAATCCTTTCAGTCCGGTGAATTGCGGACTCAAACTTCACTCTCGTCTGCTTGCCAAATACACAATGTTCACAAAAACCCAGTTTGCAGGTTTTTGCTCCTTTTAACAAGCCTTGCTTTATCAAACTCTGCAAAGCCTTTTCACCAGCATGTCCCAATCGCATATGCCACAACTTGGTAGCTTCTAAATCTACATCCTTTTCAGATACTGAAGCTACTGATCCAATAACTGTACTTCCCTGAAAATAGTACAAGTTATTTCTTCTAACACCTTTCATCACTACAAGTGCGCCTGAAGCAATCTTTAGAAATCCATCTCTTATCGTGATAGTGAGACCCTTGGATTCTAAAGCTCCCAATGAGATAAGATTTTTCTTCAAACTCGGTACATACCGAACTTCTATCAAGACTTTGATTGATCCGTCATGATTTTTCAACTGGATTGAACCTATCCCGGTTGTTTTACATGTATTATCATTGCTCATGTAAACAACTCCACCATCCAACTCCTTGAAGCTAGAAAACCACTCCTTATTCGGACACATGTGATAAGTGCAACCCGAATCTAGTATCCACTCATCAGAGTGATCTGACAAAGACGAACTGACCAAAGCAAAATCTGACTCAATATCTCCATGCTCCGCTACACAAGCATCAGAAGAAATCTTGCCCTTATTTTTCTTCTGCAGCTTAGGGCAATCCTTTTTCCAATGACCTTTCTCGTGACAAAAGGTGCATTCATCTTTAGCATATCTCGATCTCGATTGAGATCTGCCTCTTCTTTCAGGTTTGTGGCTAAGTGACCGGCCTCTTGCTGTTAATGCTTCTGCCGATGTGTCTTTGTGATCCTTTTTATCTCTCTTCCGAGTTTCACAGTTGTACAACTCAGAACATACAACATCAAATGATATATTATCCTTCCCATGAATCAAAGTGGTGCTGAGATGATCATATTCATCGGGAAGAGAATTTATCAACAACAAAGCCTTGTCTTCATCTTCAAAATGTTCATCCAAATTCAACAGATCTGCCAATATCTTGTTGAATGCATTTATATGATTGTTGATGGACGTGCCTGGTGCATACATAAACCGATAGAGTTTCTTCTTCAAATAGAGCCGATTTTCAAGGCTTTTCGTCATATACTTATCCTCTAGTGTCTTCCATAATTTCTTTGCTGATGTCTCCTTCATGACAGAATATTTCTGATATTCAGCGAGACATAAACGAATCATACCACATGCCTGACGGTTGATCTTCTCCCATTCCTTGTCATCCATCGTTTCTGATTTTTTATCAAGAACCAAATCCAGTCCTTGCTGACATAAGAGGTCCAACACCTCACACTGCCACATACCAAAATTATTGGTACCATCGAATTTCTCTACTTCAAATTTTGCATTTGTCACCGTCGTCCTAGTTGATGAAGATTCTGCCATCTTTCTTTCAGCTACAAAACCCAAAAATACAACAGTACTGTATTTATGAACAGTACCCGTATACTTGAATAGTATATGTAGTCGTGAATAGTACACCAGGAAAGTTCCCAGGAAAGAGAGGTGGGTCACAACGGACACACTTAAATACCAAGTCTTTCCTTAGCCAGAACCTTTTCTAGACATGAACTTTCCACACTACCACACTTACTTCCAGCGATCACAAAATCAGTTAACTCAAGAACAATTCTTTTCTGATGTGGAAGATCAGATAATACTGCAACCACAGAGCATACTAAGAATTGCCTAGAGAATCTGACACCTTAGCAGCTTGGAATACAACCGAAGCTCTGATACTAATTGTTGTGCGGAAGCGTCGGTTTAATAGCGACAAATTGACGGCAACTCAAACAGTAGAGAAATAATAAACAAATAATGGACACAAGGTATTTACGTGGTTTGGTCTTGTGACCTACATCCACGGACGAAGACAAGAGAATAAGTTTTACTAACAAAACAAAGTATACAAATTTGAGTGAAACTCTCAAACACCCAAAGCCCCAATACACCCAATAGATACTCTCACACTAGAGTAACTCCTAATGGCTCTCAAGATCACAAGCACATTTTTCTCTCAAATTGAGGAATTCTCAAATTGGTTGGATTGATTACAAATGAAAGGAAGGGGGGTTTATATAGGAAATTCTGGTACTATTCACAGTTACTATTTACGCGTATACGGTACTGTTCACGCGCATACAGCACTGTTGACGTCACTGTTTCCCGTGTGGGACCCACAGGCGGTGCCTACCAGGTATTGTTCACGCCGCCATTTCACTGTTCATCCATATATACGTACTGTTCACATGTAAGGTACTATTCATATGTTAAGCCCAACACTATTCGAGCCACAAAATCCAACAGGAAGAGCATTAACAAGAACAGATGGAATAGAAAGAATGTTTGATTGATTATTATTATCTACCGGCTGGAAGAGAATTCCAGTGTTGAGATATGATTTGAACGTATCGCTCGAAAATCTTAGTATGAACATGGAATCAGGGTCAGATACTAGTTGAGAATGATCAGCAGAGCCCCAATCGTCGACAAAAGGAAGAACATCATCCCCACTGAGGTACCGCATAACTTGTCTCATGGTCGGCCTAAAATCTGTCTCCATTAGCGTCCGCCCCTGCAGTTCCATCATCTCTTTAACCATGTAATTTGTACCCAATAATGGATCGATGACATCAAGAGTTGACAATCTCTCACCCAATCCACCAGCATCCAGTTGGCTGCATTGGTAGGCCTCCTCTCTGTGACCATTTCAAGCGGCAAAACCCCATATGCATACACATCTGAACTTGTCGTGGGCTTGCCTGTGCGAGTCATTTCTGGAGCAATGTACCCAATTGTGCCAACAACATTGGTGGTGTGTGAAATCCTGCCGTGATCATAGAGCCTTGCCAGCCCGAAATCGCCTAACCGAGCGTTCATTTCACCGTCTATTAGTACATTGCTAGGCTTCACATCTCTATGAATCACCACTTGCTCTCATTATTCTTAGTTAATAATTTTTTTTTTTTTTTTTTTTTGTAAATATAAGTGAAACCAAAGTCAGGAATTTTGATAGAATAAAGACAACAATAACCATTGAAGCAAAGTGTATATATATATATATATCTATTCACATGAGGAGGATGCCTAACAATTAAGTAAAGAAAGGAATGAAAAATTACTAATTAGTTTTACATTTTTTTGAATGTGTTTTGTTATTGAAATAATTAATTTGACAAGCCTAGTTGTAGGATCCAAAACTTAATCAAATCCTACTAGGACTGAGACTATTTTGATTTTTGACACTAACAAGGAAATATAACTTGATTATTATAACAAAACACATTCCTGTTGAAATCTACAATACCTTGGTGCCTATGGGGTACTTAGATCTTTAATATCAATGATCTTGATGGACCAATAGCTTTGGTTGCAGCCTTTGAATAGTCATCTTCTAAAATGTTTGAGATGGTGAAGGTGTGTTTTGACTGAATGAATGTGTGACTTAGCAGCTTCTGGACCACAACATGACTCAAGTTTGTGTTAACTCATTTATCTCTCACTTATGGATAATTCTATGGTTTTGAAAACAACTATCCGGTAGATTAGCATACAACTATCTATAAACAACAATCCAGTAGCACATTTATTTGCAAATCAATATACAATTTTCTAGTAGAGTAATCTGGTGAAAATTGGCTTCTTGTGTTGACAATTTGGTTCCAGATTATCTCAGGAAGATCATTGTGCAAGGAAGATCATCCAAGTCAACGAAGGTTGGGGACATCATGACTGAGGAGGTACTAGTTACTGTTTTTATTGGAATAAATGTTCTCTTTTGACCTTTGTTCCCATTGTTGGAAATAAAATACTCAAACAACTTTTATTTGAACTCAAAACAAATATTACAAGAAAACTCTCACTCAAGAACTCACTCACTCTTTTACTTCTTCTTCACTCACTTAGAAGCTTTGCTTCTTCTTGATGCCTAAACCAAAATAGGGAGGGGGTATTTATACTACTTACAAATCATTTTAGACCACACAAATAAACTAATCCAAAATTATAATAACCATACACCTCATCCTTCTACATCATTCCATACCCTTCCAATTGACCACATGATTTTTATGTCTAATTACCAAACCCTAGAGAATTCTAGATAAAAGGCTTGGACCTTATTTATGGACTTGGACTCTAATTTATTTGGACTTAGGTTTGGGCTCCCATAATAGTTCGGGCCTTCAAATGGTTTGAGCCTAAAACAAGTTTATACTTCAACACCCCCCTTTAAACTTGTTTTACCATGCCAAGCAAACTTCTTAATCTTGAAAAATCTTCAAACCTGAGTGGCTTAGTGAAAATATCTGCAATTTGATCTTTGGACTTCACGTACTCCATTTGCACATCCCTTTTCGCTATGCACTCCCTTATGTAGTGGTAACGAGTATCAATATGCTTGCTTCGATCATGGAACACTGGATTCTTTGCTAGGGCAATGGCTGACTTGTTGTCGACACAAATCTCAGTTGGCTCTTCTTGTGGCAAACCCAATTCTTTCAGCAAATTTCTGAGCCATATCACATGACAAACGCACGAAGTAGCAGCTACGTATTCGGCTTCACAAGTGGATAGGGTGACAATCGGTTGCTTCTTTGACATCCATGTGAAAGCTGTATTTCCCATAAAGAACACGAACCCACTGGTGCTCTTCCTGTCATCTATGTCTCCACCCCAATCGCTATCGCTATATCCCACAAGCTTGTAATCATTAGAAATTGAATAAAGCAAACCAAAATCAATTGTACCTTTGATATAACGGAGGATTCGCTTAGCGACTTTGAAATGGGTGGTTGTTGGATTCTCCATGTATCGGCTCACAAGTCCAACAGCATAAAGAATATCTGGCCTTGTGCACGTCAAATAGCGTAAGCTTCCAACTAAACTCTTGAAGAATGTTGGATCTATGCTTTCACCTTCACCATGCTTCGATAGTTTGATTCCACATTCTGCTGGCGTGTTTATCGGCTTACAATCATTCATCTTGAACTTCTTGAGTATCTCCTTTGCATAATTTTCTTGGGAGATAAAGATGCCTTCTTCCTTTTGCTTGACTTCAATACCAAGATAGTACGCCATTAATCCGATGTCAGTCATCTCAAATTCCTTAGCCATTGCTTTCTTGAACTCTTCAATCAGGCTTAGGTTATTGCCAGTGAAAATCAAATCATCCACGTACAAGCATACTACCAGAATATCCCCATTCATGATCTTGATGTATAGGGCATGCTCGTAGGGACATTTGGTGAAGCCATTTTGTTGGAAATACTTATCAATTCTGCTATTCCATGCCCTTGGTGCTTGCTTTAACCCATATAAAGCTCTTCTCATCTTCAGAACTTTGTCTTCTTGGCCTTTGACTTCATAACCCGGTGGTTGCTGTATGTAGACTTCTTCTTCAAGAACTCCATTTAGGAAGGCAGACTTTACATCCATCTGATGTATCTTCCACTTGTTTTGCGCTGCCATAGAAATGATTAGTCTTATAGTTTCTAATCTAGCAACTGGAGCAAATACCTCATCATAGTCTATTCCAGCTCTTTGACTGTAGCCCTTCGCAACTAGCCTTGCCTTGTGTCTTTCAATCTCTCCCTTAGAATTTCGCTTTGTTTTGTACACCCATTTGACTCCAATTGCCTTGTGTCCTTTTGGAAGTGGAACAAGTTCCCAAGTGTTGTTCTTCTCAATGGCCTTAATTTCCTCATCCATCGCATCTCTCCACTTCTTTTCTTGAGCAGCTTCTTCAAAACTCACTGGTTCACAATCAGCAAAGAGGCAAAAAAGAGTAAGATTATCAGATCTCTCAGTTACCTCGTATAAATCTTGAAGACCTCTTGTTCGCTCCATTGCTCTTTCTTGTAAAAATGATGGTGGTGAATTTCCATTATTTGTTGAAGCTGGTGATGCTGGTGGTGTAGTGGGTTCTTGTTGAGGTTCTTCTAGTTGCTCCACTGGCGTCTGCTCTGTTTCTTCAAATTGTGGAGTGAAGTTGAAGTTGTCTACATACGATCCAAAATCCCATTCTCTTTCTTCATCAAATATCACATCTCGGCTGATCACAAACTTTTTGTTGTTCGAGTTGTATAGCTTGTAACCTTTTGAATAAGCGGGATAGCCGATGAATATGAAACTTTCACTTCTATCGTCAAGCTTGGTTCTTCTCTCTTCTGGTACATGAACATGAGCTATGCTTCCAAAAACTCTTAGGTGGGAGATGCCGGGCTTTCTACCACTCCATGCTTCTTGAGGTGTCTCTCCCCACACACTTCTTATTGGAGAGCGATTGGACAAATAGACTGCACACGCCACTGCTTCTGCCCAAAACTCCTTGGGCAATTTCTTGCTTTTGAACATGCTTCGCGCCAAATCCAGGATTGTTCTATTCTTTCTTTCTGCAACTCCATTTTGTTGAGGGGATCTGGGAACAGTTAGAGGACGTCTAATTCCATTATCTTCACAAAACTCCAGGAATTCCTTGGATGTGAATTCTCCTCCTCTATCGGATCTCAGTGCCTTGATTTTATGGCCACTCGCTTTTTCCACATCGGCTTTGAACTTCTTGAATACTCCAAAGACTTCTGATTTCTGCTTCAAGAAATAAACCCATGTTTTTCTTGAAAAATCATCAATAAAGAGAAGGAAATAATTACTGTTACCGAGAGAGCTTGGCTTGATCGGACCACACACATCGGTATGGACTAGCTCGAGTGGCTTCTTGGCTCTTGAGTCTGACTCTTTTGGAAAGCTATTTCTAAATTGCTTCCCGAGTAAACATCCTTCACAAAGTTGGTCAGGATGATTGATGTATGGTAGTCCTCTCACCATTTCCTTTTTAGATAGTAGCTCCAAGCTTCCAAAATTGAGATGCCCAAATCGAAGGTGCCATAACCAAGATGCATCTTTGTAGCAAGCTTTCAGACACTTTGCAACATCGTTTTGAATGTTCAAAGAAAATAATCTATTCTTTGACATTTTTAATTTGGCTATTAGATTTCCTTTGCCATCTCTTATAAAAAGACTACAATCCTTCATATGAATATCATAGCCTTTTTCTAAGAGTTGACCCATACTCAAGATGTTGCATGTCATATTAGGCACATAGTAGACATTTGAGATTAATTGATGACTACCATTTTTAGCGCGGATAAGAATGTTACCTTTTCCTTTCACTGATATTTTTGAATCATCTCCAAATGAGACATTGCCAGCCACTGATTCATCTAGCTCTACGAACATACTTCTTCTTCCACACATGTGGTTGCTTGCACCAGTGTCGAGGTACCAAGCATTTTCTTGGTCTTTATCATTGTCTCTATAAGTTAGTAGCACTGTCTCCTTCTCTTCGGTTTTGACTTCCACATAATTGGACCTTTCGTCAACCTTACTGCTGGGAGCTCTACATTCCGAAGCATAATGCCCAAATTTCTGACAATTATAACATTGAACTTGAGATTTATCGTACCTCGAGTTTGAATTGCCTCTCCCACGGCCTCTTGTTGAGCTTTCTCCTTTCTCGTAGTTGTTGAGGTTACTGCTGTTATAATTCCAACCTCGTCCATGACCACGGCCTCTACCTCGTCCTCGGCCTCGGCCTCTACCTCGACCACGCTGGCTTCTCTCGTGGCCTTGACTTTCTTCCTTCTCCTTCAGTTGCATCTTGAGGAGTTGCTCGTTGATCCCCTGCTTCCTTTTATATTTTTCTTCATATGCTTGCAATGATCCTTGGAGCTGCTCGATCGTCATTTCTTCCAGGTCTTTAGTTTCTTCTATCGTCACAACAATGTGCTCAAATTTGGGATCCAATGATCAGAGTATCTTCTCTATTATTCTTACATCTTCTAACTTTTCACCATTTCTTTTCAATTGGTTAGAAACAGCTGCTACTCTTGAGAAATAATCTGAAATAGATTCAGATGCTTTCATGTGTAAGGATTCGAATTCACCTCTTAATGTTTGGAGACGGACCTTCTTTACCTTTTCGACTCCTTTGTAAGAGATTTGTAACTTCTCCCACGCTTGCTTAGCGGAGCTTGCACTCGAAATCTTCTCAAAACCATCATCATCTAATGCTTGATAGATGAGATAGAGGGCCTTCTTGTCTCTCTTCCTTGAGTCTTTTAAACTATCCTTTTGAGTTTGGGATAGAGTTGACTCATCTTCTGGTTCGGTGTAGCCTTTCTCTACAACCTCCCACACATCGTGTGCTCCAAGGAGAGCCTTCATCTTGATACTCCAATTATCATAGTTTTCGTTCTTGAGTGTTGGAACTTGAAACGACGCCATACCATTAGCCATAACTCTCAATATGGTGAGAATTTCGAAATTCTGACTACACGGATGAACTCAGAATGTCGAAAAATCTTAAGATGAACTCAGACAAAAAAATCAATTTTTTTGTCAAAGTCAAATCAACGGTCAACCTAACCTGGTCAATAGTCAACGTTTTTGACAGCTCGGTCAACAGCTTGCGGCTCGGTCAGCGGCTCGGTCAACTCGGCTCTAACTCGGCTGGACTCACTTCCAACTCGGCTGACTCGGCTTGAACTTGGTGAGTTAACTCACTCCTTGGCAGCAAACTTCCGGCGGCCCGTGGAGGCTCGTTTGAACTCCGATCGGGGCGATTTTTGCGGCGTCGGCTTCGTCTCGTCGAGAACTTCAATTTGGATATGCTATAGAGCACACCTTCCAACCAGTCTCTGATACCACTTTGTTGGAAATAAAATACTCAAACAACTTTTATTTGAACTCAAAACAAATATTACAAGAAAACTCTCACTCAAGAACTCACTCACTCTTTTACTTCTTCTTCACTCACTTAGAAGCTTTGCTTCTTCTTGATGCCTAAACCAAAATAGGGAGGGGGTATTTATACTACTTACAAATCATTTTAGACCACACAAATAAACTAATCCAAAATTATAATAACCATACACCTCATCCTTCTACATCATTCCATACCCTTCCAATTGACCACATGATTTTTATGTCTAATTACCAAACCCTAGAGAATTCTAGATAAAAGGCTTGGACCTTATTTATGGACTTGGACTCTAATTTATTTGGACTTAGGTTTGGGCTCCCATAATAGTTCGGGCCTTCAAATGGTTTGAGCCTAAAACAAGTTTATACTTCAACACCCATTTGCATTTATTTTTTATTTTTACAAAGAATTCATGTGCGCATATCTGGTAATACCGTATGAACGTTTTGTAATTTGTATCATGTGATCATAGAACAAGCTTATTACAGTCACACCCGACACCAAAGTTCTGTGTGCAATGCAATTGATGACAGGTTACCTTATGCAACACTTTATTAAACATTTGCAACTATATATACTTGTTCCTCGATATTTTCTTATCAAGATGAGATAAGCTTGAACCCATGATTTTGCAGACAACCGCATTAGGCACATTCCAGTGATTGATGACAAGGCAATGATAGGCATGGTATCCATCGGAGATGTCGTTCGTGCTGTGGTGAGCGAGCATCGGGAGGAGTTCGACCGACTGAATGCCTATATACTGGGAGATTACTAGACAATGGCGAAAACAACTTGCTGCTGTTATGATTGCTTTGCTCTTTTGAAGACTAATAATCCAGGAGCTTGTAAATATGGTGTGCCGTATGTGCCTTCTGTTATGTTTATGGTTTCTTGGTTTTTATCAAATATTGTCAATATGCTGTTAGACAAATTAATAATAGCATGTGGAGTAACAGATTAATAATCAGGAGACTAATTTGCTTGGGGAATTTCTGCCTTTATATCATGATCAATGGTTTCTCGTTAGAGATTAAATGTATGATGGTCGCCTTTTGTTACCGTGTAGGAGCTGAGCTAGAACAATTTATTTGAGCATGTGTTTTAATTTAGAAGTCAAATAATTTAAGAGATCGTTAACTAGGGGTGAGCACAAAAACGGTATCCAAACCGATTCGAATCATATTCGAATCAAAATTTATAGTTTGAATCAGTTTTGACCTTGAATTTGGTTTAGTTCGGTTTTGATTTTCCAAAACTGAACTGAAAACGGTTCAAATCGGTTTTAGATTTTCAAAACTAGTTTGAACCGTCTTATAAAAAGAAAAGAAAAATCTAACCTAATTTCCAACAACTCACAAGTTAACAGATCTCACCTACGGCACTATCACAAGTCACAGCAGTTGTCATTTGCTTCCTCGTTGTGCCGCTTCTCCCCGATCTTTGTTGTTGCCGGTTGCTCATGTATGTTGCTTCCTCGCCGCAACTGATGCTTCCTTCTTGTGCCTCTTAGCATCACTGCTGCTTGTTTTCCTCGCCGCAGCTGTAGATTGATTATGTACTGTATTTGTGTAATTTGAGAGAATTATTATAAGAATAATGTTCTGATTGATTATGCATCCAGATTGATTATATGTTATTCAATTAAAACACTGCAGTTCCTATAGAATTCAAAGGCCTTGTAATATCCATAGCAAGTATAGTTTTACTATTTTCTCTTCTTGTCATCACTTCACATGATTTTCGAGTTTGTAAAGTCTGATTTGATGTTGAATGATGTTGTATATAGTTACTCTGTCTAGAAAAATAACAAAATTAAAGCAAAAAAAAAAAAATGCAAAGAAAAATGCTTAGCATACCAGATTATAAGAAACAATAATATTACATAAAAAAACATATTTGTATATACAAACAATTGGTTTACATTTATTTAAATCAGTCTATATACATAAATCCGATTTATAACAACAAAAGGTTCACATTCAATATATCATACCACTAAGTTCATCATTAAAACAATAATATTTACAACAATCAATTAAATTAATTAATTATTATCATCCATCAACATCTTCTTTTTGAAGTGGGCTTCATCTCCAATTTCCAAGCAAGTACAATTCATTACCACCTGACTCCATTAACATCATAACAAGAAAACATATTTAATTTGTAGAATTTCATTCGAGAAAAAAACAAAACAGGAAGGAAATATATTTTAATGGGCAATGAAATTACCTGGCTTCATTGATCGAATCCACAGAAGGGAAGTAAGAGAGTTTTAGCATCTGGATGGAGATGGTCCCACTCCAAAGCTTCCCACCATTCTTTGGAAACGTCGATTTTCTGAAGTGCAGGTGGTGGAGATGGCTGTCCTTTCTCATCTACTGGAAGATAAAGAGGGAGGCGTTTAAGTTCAGGGCATCCCCATATTTCAATTTCTTGGAGAGAATCACAGACCATCACTCCATTGCTACTGCAAATGTTCTTCAATTCTGGCATACACGAAATTGATAGCTTTTTCAATTTGGGAAGAAGGAATTCTTTCTGGCTTCTTTCTTCATTGTCATCATCATCTTCATCATCTATTGTTATTAGCTCCTCCATTTCATCACAGTCAGATACGTCAATCCACTCCAAGTTCTTCAGTTCCAACAGCAGTTTGGACGAGAACAATTTTTTCACTTTCGGACAACTGTATATGCGAACACCTTTAAGATGTGAATATTGATCAGGTGGTGTTGATTCTGACAAATTCAGCAATACAATCAAATTTTGAAGATACGCAACCGATAATACCTCAACATCTTTTGGGAGTATAATAGAATCTTTTTCTTCTCTTCCACAAATATCACAGTCGACTATAATTACCTCTTTATTGACATTAACCCAATCTACCTGGAAAATTGTTTCCTCGTCCCCTGGGTAGAGGAAAAGTTGATACTCATTAGGTCCTCCATGACTATTTAAGGATTTCACATAGCAGTTGAAGTCTTGCAAATTACGAAATTGCGCCTTAACAGAATCCAAATTCTTCAATCTGGCTGCCTCCTCTACTGCTACTCTTTCAGTTTCCAATCCCCAATGTACCACCAGTTTTTGGAGACGACAGAGTTTAGCAAATATTCCAGCTGGTATCTTGTGCAACTCCGTTGAGTAAAGATCTAGATTTGTTAGGTTTGTCAACATCTCCATACCTGTCGGTACTTCGTTTATTGCAGTAAGTCCAAGATCTAATATCTCAAGTGCTTGAAGCTTTGCTAAGGAAGGAATCCTTTTCAATTGAAAACAAGCTTTCAGCAATAATGTTGTGAGGCTTGTCAATTCGGAGATGGAGTTTGGCAAGCTCTCAATATATGTCCTCGAAAGATTCAGAATCATCAAACCGTGCATTTGCAAGAAGAAAGATTCTGGAATACTTTTTAAAGGATTGTCTTGTAGAAACAAAGTTGAAAGAATTGGACACTTCGGTGACATACTTGAAGGAATTTCACTTATAGAATTATCCATTAAGGAAACCTTTTCAAGATTTTCTTTCCAATGTTGTCCGCTTGGTAACTCTTCCAACTTCAGGCCAGCTTTCACCATGAATAGAGGACTTTCACTTGTAATGTACCTTAGAACCATGTCTCTCACAACATCATGAAGCTTCACACAACTTCTATTATCAACATCAATACTCTCCAACAACAAACAATTGTTTATCAATTTTTTTATCATAACATGACCCTTATCCTCTGTTGCTTGCAAATTATCCATTTTTTCTAGTAGTCCTTCTGCATTCCAATAATCAACGAGCTCAGTCTTTGGGATGTCATTGTCTTCGGGATATAATGCACAATACAAGAAGCAACGCTGAATTTTTTCATCTTTCAGTCGATCAAAACTGAATTTTAATCGTACAAAAACCTCATCATCTCTGACTTTGATACTCCTTACCTTGTTAGTCAGTTCACTTAGTGCATTCCTCCATTCACGTATGTCCTCTTCTCCCTTTAAGCTGCTCGCTACTGTCACAATTGCAAGGGGTAAACCAGCACATTGCTTCACAACAAGTTCTGCAGTTTTTTTTAAAGTTGGAACTTTAGAAATATCAAATCCTGCTTTTTCAAAGAATAACTCTAATGCCTCTTTTTCTGAAAGAGGCTTCACCTTGACTGTCTTACAGTTCATGGAGCGACAAACATCCAAAGAACGAGTTGTTATAACCAACTTGCAGCCATTCTCTTTAGTAGGTTCAGGGATTCCTACTTCCTCAAGTTGAATTGCTTCCCACATATCATCCAATATTAACACAAATCTTTTTCCTCTCAGCATACTTAATAACTTGCCGGCCCGTATTTTCTGATCTTCTATATCTGAAAGACTTTGGTTCAGTGCATTCGCAATTCCATTTTGTACCTTAACAAGATCAAGTGTCTGTGATACAGTGACCCAAATAACATGAGGAAACATATTTTCTTCTATGAGTCTGTTGTTTATATGTGTCACGATGGTCGTTTTACCAACTCCGCCCATCCCAAAAATTCCAATAATTTTGGTCTCATTATCCATCAATTGTCTCCAAATTTCTTCCATGTTTTTCTTCACCGTCGTTTCACCAACCAAAGGTGTAGTTGGCAAAATTGTGTCAGCGTCTGGAGGTACATCGGTCACCAAAGTATTAAATATATTAAATGAATTACCCTTTTGAAGGTATTCTTGCACTCGTTGAATTTGCTTTTCGACAAGTTTTGCTTGATGGATACGGGATAAACATTTTCCATTCTTGAATGTTTGTTCAACATTTTCAGCATCATGAATGCTCATTTCTACATTTTCCAACCAATGCTTAACTTCGTTCTTTGTTATTTTACCAACCGCACACTCTAATTTCAACCTTGTTTCGATTTCCTCCTTCTGACTTTTTAATTCTTCTAATATTCTTTTAAGGTTTTGCTTATATTCCTCTCGCTTTCTTTGATACTCAATACATTTGCACAACGGAGGCCCTATACACTTCAAAATTTCAAGAATTGGCCCCACAAAATCCATCAGCAGATCCCTACACAGTGTTTGTGTTGTATTAGTATAATTTTTATTTTAATGGAATGTGTGTACACATGTACATGTTTTTATAAATTTATACATATATGTATTCATACATATTTCATTTAAAAACTCAAAACTGTGTACAATAGAGTGCTCATTGTAAATTATTGTGGTTTTTTAAAATTTTTATAATTAAATTAAGTAAGGTTTTACTTTATCATTTGAGAGTTCATACTTATACTTATGTTATATAATTTTGTAACTCAATAATTTTATTTTAATACAAAATAATTATATAATTTTGTCTTGTCTAAAGTGAAAATAATTTCATTTATAAATATGTAATTTAATCTTTATGGAAAATGTATTTAACATAAATCAAATAATATTTTATTTTTTCAAAGTTTCTTATTTTTATTTTTATTGTCCAATTTTTAAATGATTTATTAGTCAATAAATTTAAGCAATAGCTACCTTCAACATATAACTTAGTACTATGTATAAATTTTATGAAACACCATAAACTATACCTGAAGTGAAGAAATTAGAGGTTGAGGGAGACTGAAGTAAAGAGCAAGAAATTAGAAGTGTCTTGTTCCTATATGCAATTCATAAGAAAAATGTCTAAATATTTTTTGCAAGTTATTATTTTAGGATCGTTTTAAAATCTGTTTGAAATAGTAAATTCGTAATATTTGAGTGTTCATATAAATTAAATAATATTTCACTCTATTGATCGAGAGTTCAAGTGTGTGTATATATATATATATATATAAGATTAAATTATAGACGATTGAATTAATTTAATCTTAATTTAGTGTATAATCTCAAACAATTAAGCTATAGAATGTCAAGTATACATATTTACATATTGAATATAAGATTTTTTGTACATTTCATGGAATTTAAGGGTAGTTTGGACATTTCATAAAAATGAATTGATTATTTTTTATGTTTTTTAAAATCTTATTTTTCCTAAACCTAAAAAATGGTGGATGATATTAAAATCCACTTATGTTTACTTTAATTTTATTTATTTTGTTGTTAAATTTATATATTTTTATGTTTCTAAGTTTTGTTAAGTAAAAAACCAATATCTTTTATACTACTTTTTAAAATTTAATTTTTTTTTAACATTTATTGTTAATTATAAGACTCATAACTATTAAGAAATTCTAAATTTAACAGCATTTAACATAATTTATATATAGTAACATGCTAGATAAATATATACGGATGATGCATGTGAAATATCAATATATTTTTCTTTTTGCACGAAAGCTAACATAAATTTTATATTAATGGATATATTTTCAATTGTTAAGATCAAATTTGACATTACTTACACAATAAATAAACTTGCAAAATTTAATTTCGGACATTCTAGATGTATAATTAAATCTAATATCAACAAAATAATATATACAATATAAAAATTTCAATTACTAAAACTTCATCAATCTAACACAATATAAATCGTGAATGAAATAAACCTAGTAAAATAGACAGCATATATACCTGGATTGATTCCCTGATGGTGCTTCAGATATTCTATAAGATATACGTGTCCAAAAGATTGAACGCTAGAGAATTTTACAGTATGTATCGCTTCAAAATGTTAATTCTGTGTAAGAAAATAATTTATAATAATATAATTAGAACATTTATTCCTAGTTGATAATCATATTTGTAAGTATAAGTAAAACTAAAGTCAATAATATTCTTGGTTAAGTAAAACTAAAAATAAATATTGAAATAAAAGATATATTTATTGTATTTTTATATCAAACTGTTTTTATATATTGAAACAAGTTATGAATAAAATTTTATTTGAACTACTTTATAAGTTTTATAAATAAAGAAATTATTATATTTTTAAAACTAACTTTATTTCCAATATAACTAAATATGACACAAAATTGTCATTTGTGATAAATTTTATAACAAAAGATATTTAGATAGAACTGATTATACATGACAACAATTTCTCACATTTTATTTTGTATACATAATTTGTATGTGTCATGTAATAATATACTTACTTTTTTTGTTTCACAAATTCTAACACAAATTTATATAAATTGATCAAAATATTTTTTTAAAAATGATATCGGTCCGACATAATTAATGCACATAATGAATAACTCTTGCAAAATATATTATCAGGTATCTAAAATATTTTAATATAATATCAACAAATTATATTAGAAATATAAGAGAGAGAGAGAGAGAGAGAGAGAGTCAATCATAATTCTTTGTAACGATCCCTCTTTTTCTTACCCTAATATAATAACAATTTTCAACTATTACCTTAATATATTTAAATTGTATAATGAAATTGTGTAAAAGGAGTTGAAATATTGCATGAAATAAGCGTAATAATTAATAATAAGGATAATATATCCGAAATAATTTATAGATGGTGCTTTGAATGCTTAGGAAGGTAGATAAGCCGCCCAAAACTGAAATGCTATAGAAATTTGCAAGATATCAATCAAATAATAATTTTTACGAATTTATAGCAATATATAAAACTCTTATTCTTTGTTGATTTTTTTTTTTAATAAATAGATGTAAAACCAAAGTAAAGAATCTTGATAGAATAAAGACAACAAGAACCACTGAAGTAAAGTATATACATATATATTTATTCATGCGTTGAGGAGGCCTAACAAATGGCATTTAGGAGGATGCCTAACAAATGATAAATTTTATAACAAATGGTATTTAAATGGACCTGATTATACACGATAATAATTTTTTTTACATTTTGTTTTGAATACATAATTTGTATGTGTCATGTGATCAATATACTGCTTTTTTTTTTTTTACAATACAAATTTGTATAAATTGATCAATTTTTTTTAAAAAAATGATATTGGTCCGACATTCTCAATTAATATATGTAGTGAATAACTCTTACAAAATGTATTTTTTGGTTTCTAAGATATTTTTTAATATAATGTCAACTAATTATATTATAAATAGAAGAGACTAGAGAGAGAGAAAGACTCAGTCCTAATCCTTTGTAGCAATCTCTCTTTTTCTTACCCAAATTATGATAATTTTCAACTGCTACGTTAAAATATTTAATATGTATACTTAAATTGTGCAAAAAGAGTTGAAATATTGCATAAAATAAGCATAATAAGTATTAATAAGGATATCATACCTGAAATAATCTGTAGATGGTGTTTCGAATGTTTAGGAAGATAGATGAGCCATGTAGAACTGGAATGCTAGAAAAATCTACAAGACATCACTCAAATGATAATTCATACCAATTTTATAGCAACATATAAAACTCTTTTGTTGACTCTTTTTTTTATTAATAATTAAATATAGAACCAAAGTAAGGAATATTAATAGAATAAAGGTAACAATAACCATTGAAGCAAAGCATATATATATTTATGTGAGGAGAATGCCTAACAATTAAGTAAAGAAAAGAATAAAAAAATTTTAATTATTAAATAAATACTTTTCGTGATAAAGAGATCAACAACAAATTGAGAATAAGTTATGTAATTTTTTTACATTATTTTAAAATAATATATCTTATATATTATATATATATATATATATATTTATTGTATCAAATAGATTAAATTGTATATAACATCTAAATTCTCAATCATAAATCCCAATTGGGGTTGAAGACTTGATGAGACTGATCCAAGCCCGTCCTCAAACCCGACCCGAAGATCAAAAGAAGGTGAATGAATAACCAGAAGCAACAGTTGAAATGGGCCTCCACGGTCATATGAACATGTCCGAATGCAGCCCAGGAGCTGCCGACGTGGAATCGGCTCCGACACGTACGCTAGGTGGTGGGGTCCATTCTCATAAGAGGAAAGAAAGAAGAAGAATGTATGCGATTGAAATTCTTTTCTCCTCCGTGACCCACTAGAAAACTTGAAAGTTGAAACCATTCCTTTTCTCTCACACAACAAAATCCATTTTTCCAACTTCAACTTTTTGTCTATCTTCCAAGTTCATAAGTCCCACAACAGAGATTCTCAGTATAGCTTTACTGGGTGCCTCCGTATATTTTCTTCTGAATCAGTTCTCAACTCAGAAAAAAATGTAAGTGCCCTCTGTTTTTGCTTCTTATTTTTGGTTTTTTTTTTTTTTGAGTTTTTTGGTCTTTTAAATTTGTTGTTTTTGTTGCTGAAAAGAAGAGGCTAGTTGATTGTGTAATAGTTTATCCTTTTTCTGGGTATTTGACTTCCAAGCCTGCAATTCTCTGTAGACTCCTTCAAGGCTTCAAAGTCCGAACCTTTTTTGTGGATGAATCGGTTTCTGTTGAGAGTTTGGCTGCCTGTTGTTAGGGAGTGTTTGGGAGTGCTTTTGTGAAAAGCCCTTTTGAGAAGGAGATAAAACTACTCTCTGGGAAAAGCTCTTGGGATGCTTTTCAAGTGCTTTCTTGATCCAAATAATGGCTTTATTGAATTCTCAAACACTGTAAAATGAACATAAAAGTGCTTTGGCTTATACTATGAATTAGCTTCTAGTCACGCTTTAGAGTTTAGATATACTAACTTGCACTGATATAGGAAACTTGTTATACTGGTTAACATTTGGTTGTTATTTTATGGTTATTAGGCCTCCTAACTGTCGTGTTTAGGATTCATGTGATTTGTTGGATTGAGATTGAGCTAAATGATTGTTCAAATGCAGTTTGATCTATTGTAACTTTTTCCATTTTAAGTGGTATGGCGAGTTTGCCTTTTGCCCCGGGGTTTATATCCATCTTTGAGAATGCCAGTCGAAGTGAAGAATTTCGCTCGGTAGCATCTGTCATTTGTGGTATCATTATGTGCAAAATTGTAAGTATTCTTGTTAAATTTAAGATTTAAATTATTTTTGTCCTTATAGTTAGTGGGAACTTAATTAATATAAGCCATTATATATATCTAGAGTCTTGTAGGCTGTATTATGGATGTATGATGTCTGTTATATTTTTCATGTTGGAAAAGTACATGTATGCTTTATATATTTTTATTTGCTTTCAATGCGGAAGCACTTAAATGAGGGTATTCCATGTTTTCTCGATTGGTTAAGTGGTGGTCGAAATATGTTGTAATTAGCTCACATGGACTACCATTTTTTACTGGAATTTTTGCCATCTGCTTCTGGCAAATTTTTGCACATAGTTTTTGATTCTTTTGAAAGAAATACTTCCACCCTTTTTATCCCTATGTCATATCAGCCTCCTCAGAATAGGTGTATGTCCTGCCTTCTCGGCTAATTTGATCAGAGTACTTGTCCTAGGAGAGCCTACCTGCAAAACCTTATTCAATCTTGTGAATTTTATTGCAGGACTTTTTAGTTTGATAAGTTATCAAGAATGAACCTTCATTCTCATGTATTTACATGTTGATCTATTCTTAACAATTTCATAATACGGGGAATGTTGTGGAGATGGCAAACCAAAACACTTTTGAATCTTTGTTTTGGAGAGAATTTACTGTGGATGTTTCTCTTAGTAAAACAATGACGTTCAACTTTTCTGCTATGTTAGCTTCTGAACATGAAATGTTTCGGTTGAATCTATCAGAAGTTAGATGCTTTTATCCGTGAAGTAATTCAGTTACCATTTTTTTTTGTTACTGATATGAATAATGCATGTGCATGGTTTGTAATAGATAGTTTGGCATTTTCTATTAACTTCAGAATCTGTTCAATTTTGTTCTTGAAGGTTTATAATATAACGGGTACCATTAGCCTTGTTTGTTTCAAGGGATATGGAAATCTAAGCAATGCAAAAAAAGTTGAATGGAACAACCGGTGAAGTTCTTTTGATTAATTCTTGTTTCTGGTTACAAAGTATATGTTCTTATGCAAACATAAAAGTTGTTGGCTTAACCTTTACAGGGGCTTTTCAACATTTCACGCTATTGTAGTAGCATTTGCTTCTCTCTACCTGCTACTGGTTTCTGATCTTTTCGATGAAGATTATAATGATGAGTTAATCGTTAATAGAACATCTGCTGTATCAGAAACAATATTAGGGGTAAGTCAATGCTCAGTCACTGTCTGTACATTAGATAGAAATTTAGACAACATGTTTATATATTGTTTACTGTACAAACAATATGTTTACATAAAAAACCAGTCTATATATATTGTATCAGAAGCTGTATTTGGGGTAAGTCAATGCATGAGCAATGATTATTATAAGGTGTCTTTGTAAATAACTGTTTGCCTTTTAGCTAATGTATTGACTTTTTGGGGCCTCCATTATTGAACAACTCATGATATTGTTCTTATTTATTATTTTTGGTGTGTCGGGAATGGGTTGTGGTGTGTTGTAAGCTCAATGCAACTCATATTGTTGTGTGGTTTTTCCAGCCATAAATGTATATTAAAGCCTTTCCCATTAAGGAGTTGTGTATTTGGTCATATTTCTTGGTAGAGCCTTTGCGACACCATCATAGTAAGTTAAAAATATCTATAGTTTAGATAGGACTTTAGACATGGGGATGATTCGTTTATTTTCTTTTTAAGTACTCATTGTCTGTCTTGTGGGTATCCTCGGCATTGAGGCATTTCACTTTTATGTAGAGGTAGGCATGCAACAATAAAGAATTAATATGGTTAGAAGCTAACCCAAATTTGGAATAATAAGGTCACAAATTTAATTTAGGAAGCAATGTTTTTTTTTTTTTTAAATACTTGTTTGGAGTAATACTTTCTTTACATCTTTCTCATCCTTCGTTATTTGGTTTTTGTACAGATCTCTATTGGTTATTTTTTGACAGATCTGGCTATGATTATCTGGCAATATCCAGCTTTAGGTGGTTTGGAGTATGTAAGTATTTGATATTAGTTAAATTATTCCATTAATATTATTGTGTGAGATTATTGTTTATCATTCTTATTTTTTGAATCTTGTTTTTAACTTTTAAGAGGTTTCCTATTTTTGTTTTTTATTTGGCCGTCTTTGGGCAATTATAAAATTTAAAGCATCAGTGGAATCGTTCTCATGGATGTTTGAACAGTTTGTTGCCAATTTTACCATCCAAGTTGACTTGAATTTGTTATGTCTAGTCTATTGGAATTTTATGTAAATTGATTTACCAACTATTTTCTTCTTTTCCATTTCTGTTAGGTCCTACATCATGGGCTATCCATGTTTTCGATCTTTCTTGCCCTCATAAGTGGCCAAGCACAGATTTATATTCTCATGGTTCTCTTCTCAGAGTGTACAACACCCTTTGTAAATTTAAGATGGTAAAATTTACACTTAAAATCACATTTCCTGTTTCTTGCTTGTCAAACATTTGCTTATCGCTGTAACTAAGTTTCAGGTATTTGGATGTTTCTGGTCAGAAGAATTCCACCCTCTACACCTTCAATGGCATTGCACTGTTTCTGGGGTGGTTGGTACTGTCTAGCATACCTTAATATCTCAATTCATTTTTGTTCATATGCAATATTATGGGCATGCTGGGCTGAATGTTGACCTGTAGATGACTGCATATAATAACTGGGGGTGTTCATTAGCATTGAAGCATCTTCTTGTTTATTCACATTTTGGCAAATTTGATTGACTTGCAAAGTTAGTTACCATAATAATTGCCGAAATAGTCTAAAAAGGTTTTAATGCATATCTGAATGTTTATGGATATCTCTTCTTTACTTCATTTATTATCGTTAATTATTTACACACGAACTGTTAGTGGTTGGGGTTTTTATTTTCCCAATTGGTGCTGCATGTGAGAAAAATGGATCAACATTGAATAATTTATTGCCCTGTGATTAAAGCTTTTTGGCATGTTCTGTTGTCTTTGGTTTGGTTTATTTCTTGCCGTGTTTGTTAAGGATCTCTTTGGGGAATGAATTTGTAGGTAATGTGGAAGAACAATGATGTTTTCTGTGAGGCAACCATGCTTTGCCTCCTTTTAGTTCATGCAAAAAGATGAACAGGAATTTTCATTGAATTTACCGTTTTGCAAGTCGAGATACTTATAACTATTTTATAACTTGAAAAAGATGGTTCAATATGTGTATCTATGGCTGGCATCTTTTCCAAAGTGTTTTCAGTACGCTCTGGGAGCAACAGTTGACACTTAAAAGTTAAAACTGGCCCACTGAATTTCTATCCAAGAACTTTAGTACTTTATCTTGTTGAAATAATTTTGACATGATAGTGAAATTCTGAAATTGTGAATCACTTGTGATCTATTTTACATTGCCAGATATCTGTTGTGTAATTTATTATGCTAGGCCCTTCATTTTATCACACTTCTAATAATAATTAATGCTCGTGACATGGACTCTTGACGCTTTCAGATTGCAAGGGTTTTTTTGTTCATCTACCTTTTCATCCACATGGCTATTCATTTTGATCAGGTGAGTAGTTAATTAGCTTAAAATAACAGAAAATTGATCTTACATTACTATTTTGTACTATGACCAAATTAAGTCACTATAACCAAGTATTGCACTAAAATTGAAGTCACGGTATTTAGTCTCTTCGGTTGTATAGATTCATCTGTTCATTTCTATTCTAAAATCACGTACTGAAATGCTTTTAAATCCATATAAACCTCTTACTTTTTCAGTTCGACGTCCTGCATGATTAGTAGCGTGGAAAATCATGTAGATTCTGATGTGTACAATATTTATAATAAATTGCTGTATATGATCATTTTCCATTTTTTCTCCCATTACTTGGTTTTTCTCAGCTAAATCTTTAATGATTTCTGATAAGATTTTCTTGCCAATTTTGAATAATTATGGTGAAATTTTAGATTATGCACTGATCTCTCCCCACGGCTCTCTTTTCTTCTTTTGTTTCAGGTCAAGCAAGTCTTCCCCTTGGGCTTCTACAGCTTGCTCATGGTGCCCCCTGTGTTGTCTGCCATGAACGCGTTTTGGTTTTGGAAGATTGCAAAAGGTTTGATTAAAACTCTTTCCAAAGCAAGACACAGTCGATGACTGAACATTCGTTCATATGGTGGCCTCCACGCAAGCGTATGTTGATTTTTTTTTTTTTTTTTAAAACGGGAACTAATTTAACGAAAAATTGTACATTGAATTGTAAATTCGTTTCTTGCTGTCGTGTTGTTATCTGAATAGCGAAAGATTGAAGTAAGATGGCTAGGAAGACACGACCTTCTCATGCTTCGTTGTTTTACATCTGACTTATGGATACAATTGTGACTATGCTTGCAAGTTATAAATGCCTTGAAAGCCTTGGGAAATTTAGTCAGATAACCTTTTTGGAAGTGTCTGATAAGAAAAAAAATCCTGTTATGGAACCCTTGAAATTAACCCAAATTTTATTCAAGTTTGAAGCATATGACATTGAAGTCTTTCAAGAAGAAAATGAATACAAACAGGGTCAATATAATGCAGAGTAGAGACATCAAACCTATCAGTCAAAAGTGCATCAAAAGTTCTAAAGTTTATCATATACATATTTGACTGATAGATTTGCAACTTGACAATGGAAAACTTGAGTTGACTCTTAGATATGTCACATTTCATTGTTTGATGTATGAATTTATGACTTGTTAATGGGGCATACTACAATAATGTGGGTGTAATGGTACACACGTTAATTGATCTTTGATCAAAAGGTCAGGTCAATTATTTGCGAAGTTGTATGTTAATATGTGAAGTTAGATGTTAGATATATATGGAGTATACAAGAGATGTTGAACGGATTACTTGGATCTAGATTTGGTCTGATTTTGTACTGCCCAAATCCGTTTTGATCCTAATCACTTATTTTAGGATTCGGATTTGATTGGAATGATCAATTTAATTAGTAGCATTAAGAAATAAAAGCTCGAATTGAAATTTTACTTTTAGATGTGTTTATTATTTAGGAATAAAAATAAAAGAAAATCAGTTCCATTGGAAATGAAATTAACAAAGAGAACTTAATTTTTCAACTCGAAGATGAGAATCAAGTCCCCTTTTTAGCCGTAAATTTATAATTTTTATATAGGGTTCACGTCACTTGATCCTGATTATTTATTTATAGTTAAAGCTGTAATCATATATGGAGAATTTTTTTTTTTGAAAGGGTACAATTACAATATCAACAACTGCCGGGACCTGTCGAGATTAATCACTAAACGTGCGATCCAGATATTTACTCTCATAACGGGAGAATACTACTCCCACAATAAAGAGAGAAAATTATCCACACATGCACATAGTAGGAATTAAATCCCTCACTACTGAGGTGAGAGTGGATGTGCATATATGGAGAATTAAGTTATCGAGTATTTGGAGAATAGATTTGATTTGCTCTTCCAAAATTTTGGAATCCAATCTAATTCAATCCAAAGTCCAATAAAAATCCGTACATTTCTGTACAAATTTATCCAATTATTATCATAATTATTTATATTACATAACGTAATTTAAATGGAATAAGCGTGTTGCAAGAATGGATCATTTAACTTTTTCCAAACCACAACGGCAGCTCTCCGCGTCACACACACATCAATGCCAAAAATGGCCGACGGATTTGGTATGGCAAGACGGTGTAGTGGACCCGTTTGTTGTGTTATTACATACATGTTAGTGATTAGTGAGGCAGAGAGTCATTAGCGGGAGTCAACAAAAGCACCCCCACAAAACAGCCGCGGCTTGACTAGTATGTACGTGTGTGTGAAACAAGCGTGTGTTGTGGTGGTGGTAGTTGCTCTGTTCAAAACGAGTGTGTAGGTGTACATGTTTTTACGTTTTCAATTCCTAGTTTCGTGGTCTTTTCTTGCTTCCGGTGGATTTGCCTTGCTTTTCTCGCCGACCCAATAAATCTTTCAAACAAGTTCGTGCAACTTGTCCACTTCCCTTTTTCAGATTCTCTCAAGTTTCCTTTTTTTTTTTTTTTCTTTTTTCCCAATTTTATATTTTTATCTCTGAAAAGACGAACGTTACTGTTTTGATATGCTTCCAATGCACAGGTTTTTTATTAAACGTTAGAGATAGAGAGCTTGGGGGGTGGGTTTTCAAAAATTTTCAATAATAAAAACAAAAGGGTCCTGATAGATCCAGAAGATGGAATCATTAGCAGAATCTGAAGCTGCAACAATGGCGACAGATAGAAGAAGAAGATAAAAAAAGAGACATAAAAGATAAGGAGAAAAAAAAAACTGTTTTTTTTTCTGACATTTATGTAGTTTATAGATAGATAGGAAGAAGAAAGTGAGACCAACAAAAAAAAAATGTGGAGGAGGGTTTGGTCATCTGGGTTGTTGAAGCAGAGCTTCATGGTGGTGGAGGCGGCGGCGGCTGGGAGGATAGCTCCTCCACGGCAGCTGTTCACGGTGATTTCTTCTTTTTATTATGATACTAAGTATAAAAGCAGTAGTTTTGAACCAACGTTGCTGGGAAAGATTGCTTTTTTCTCTTCGAATTCGTCTTCGGAACCTCCTCCTATTCCTGGTGAGGATGAGGATGATAATTGCAATGAGAACAGCTGTGAGCCTGGGTCGATATGGGAATCGAAACCCAGACAGGGTTTGGACAACATAACACTCGATGAGGCCAAGAAGCTGATGAGGTTGGTGAATGTGGATTCGCTGAAGATGAGGCTGGGGATGGATGGCAAGGAGGTGATTGGATATCCTGAGCTGCTTGAAGCTTGCAAGACCATGGGAATTGCTAGATCAGTTGATGAGGCCATAGCTTTTGCTCGTGTGCTTGATGAAGCTGGTGTTGTTCTTCTCTTCCGAGACAAAGTGTATCTTTATCCTGATAAGGTAGAGACCTCTCTTTGTATTGGATTTGTTTTTGTGTTTTTTTTGGTTTTTTCATTTGATTGTTTGGTTTTCATTGGTGGCTTGTTCTCTTTTTTTATGTTTTTTGTTGAGTTGATCAAAGATAGGGGACCCATATGCCCATGGTTGCTTATCATCCTCGTGAATATGTTATATTCCCTTCACTTTCCCTTTTGTGATTTCCCTCTCTCTTTCTTTGCTGCTGCTTTCATGTCTCACGTGAATTCCTTGAGGAAATTTAGTGTCATCTTCTTTTCTTTAAGATACTTTGTTTGTTCTTCTATGATTTAGCCCTCTGAAAAATAAGAAGAAAATAAAGTCGAAACACTATTTGAGAATTGATTGTGTCTCTAAGGACTTTAATTTCAATGAGAGGAATAGGTGGAAGGAGCTGCCTCTCCATTTTCATGTTGCTTCTTGTGGTTATTGATTGGAAACCTTCGAATGCATACTATCTATTATTTGAACATACTATTGGCAATTAGTATCTTTACTTTAACTGTTCAATATTATATTATGGTAATCTATTAGGTTTGTATTAGTTTATAAAATAATTCTCGGGGCAATTTGCATCTCAATTTCGACTTGAGTTTTGTCTTCTAATAAGTGTTTCTTCTGGTGAGGGTCTTGTCTTCCTCCTTTCGTTGGCAGTTTGTTCTCACCTTGTGTTTTCTGCTCATCTGGGTACGTGCCATTTTAAACAAGTGGTCATAATATCTAACATCGGTACTCTTTTAATAGCGAAGAGAAGTTTTTGTGTTAAATATAGTATCTTACTGTATACTATAACATCGTTGACATGGTTGCTCGTAAGACGTTTACTTGCTTAATGTCATGTTAGGGAATTTTGCTTTGAATAGATAGCTGTCATCTAGTGCTTAGTTTTAAATCCTCAGAGAAGAGCTTATGGTCTTCTTTTTAAGGAAGATTTATTTTGTTTCTGTGCTAGAATAAAAAGTGGGCCAGTTATAAATCAGGGAAGAGGTCAGATACCTGGAGAGTTATTGAGCGAGTACTAGGATATATTCTTAGTGTGAGCTGAAAGGGTTCAACCGTGATTATATTTATAATCATTAAGTAGAATCGTCTAATTCTAGACTAGTTGTCGTTCCACTAGATTTTCATCTTCAATAGTTTATGTATGTAGAATATAGCTTTTACTTAGATTTGGCTGGATCTTATATGGTCTATATCTTAATCTTCTCTCCTTTTTGAAGTAATGAATTTTCCTTTCTCGTCTTGTCCATCAGACCACTACTCACTCCTGTAATTCATATCTCAACCACACAGTCAATGTTCCATTATAATTAGGTTAGTCCAAGGATTGATATTCTTATTCAAATTCTGGCGTAGAACAATATGTTTCTATACTATTGAAACGAACTGAATTGGGTTCAGTTGTCTACTGTTTTGATGTAGTCACTACGAGCATAGTTTTTTGTCCGAGTTCAGGTTTAAGTTGGGAACTTGTTTCAATGCTTTCCCGAGATCAGACATTAAATTTACTTGGATAAAGATTTTGCCTCCCAATTTCTGACGTTTTCGATAAAAATGAGTTTGTCCTTTGCATCCCTTTGGATGATTTCCGACAACATCACTCTTTTTGTATGCTAAATTCAACCTGATATCCGCCTAAGGAAGCCCCGCAAGTCTAGTTCTTTTTTCTTAAACTTTTTGTTGATTGGCTGAGACAACATACACTTTGCTTTTGAATAAATATGTTTGCCATTGCTCACTATTTTACTGTGCTGAAAGTCGGTAAAACTATAGCAAAATAATTTATTTGCTCGATTGGTGCCCAGTTGAGGGAAGAACTAAAGTTGCTTTTTATGATGATCGGATAATTTATCATCATCCATGTCCTTCGTTCTAATTTTCATTCACGGTGGTGCTTTTTCTCATTGTTATTGTTCAGGTGGTGGATCTGATTAAAAGAGCCGTGCCCATTGCTCTAACTGCTGAAGATGACCCCATGACGGAAGAACTAAAGTTGCTGCAGGAGAAGAAGGAAGAAATTGACGTGCATGCTCATAAGCAAGTTCGACGCATCCTCTGGGGTGGGCTGGGTTTGTCCATCTTCCAGCTTGGGCTCTTCTTCCGGTTAACATTCTGGGAGTTCTCGTGGGACGTAATGGAACCCATTGCATTTTTCTCCACGACAACTGGCCTAATCGTTGGCTACGCGTACTTCTTGTTCACTTCAAGAGATCCCACTTACCAAGACCTGATGAAGAGGCTCTTTCTCTCCAGGCAGAGGAAGTTATTCCTGAAGAAAAATTTCGATGTTCACAGATTCAAGGAACTGCAGAAGAAGTGCAAAACCCCTCTGGATGCTCGCGCCTCTATTAAAAAATGTGTAGGACTGGACCTGGAACTCGAGGATGCTTTACATCATGATTAACTGTTTCTTCTTTCGCTCGCCCCCCATTCGTGTTGAAGATCTCAGACATCTTTCATCCGAGCATTTTTGGTAACAATTTTTGCGTCTCATGTTTTCATGTCGGAATGGCAAAGATTTTTACTGGCTTACAACTTACCATTAATTTTTTTTTTTTTTGTCAACTTTATGCAACTTTTCCTTCAAAAGAGAAAACTTAGATAGAAATTTATTGCAATTATCTCTAGGGTTGTAATCTTTGCTTCCATATGTAGAGCTAACCGTGCCTGATTCGAAGCAATTACAATTAAATTTCTTTCAGGTTTTAGTCTGAGTAATGTAGCAACTTATTCATACCGGTCTCCTTTACTTGTCATTTCATTTTTCAAGTAGTTTATAGGTTTTAGTATACGGATACATACACGGTAGCAGATTCCAAGTTTAAATGTGTTTTGAATGATTCTGGACGAACTTTTCATCCTTCGTGTATACAACTAGCTTAGTTGGTAAGATCGCTTACATCTTGGTATCGAATGGGAGTCATATCATTAATTTTTTTTTCCCTTGCAAATGCTGGTACTTGCCATGTCATTTTGGTATATATTGATGTGCATATAATTGGGCAGTCAAGAATAATAGAAAAGATGCCTCATTTTGACACTTCAGTTTTTAGTTTCCTGCTCTGACCTCAATGGAGAGATGTCAAATGGGCTCATACCCACGAACTCAACGTGTGGGTGTAAGAGGCTTACTTGTGAGCCACCTCAATTTCTGTCTACCTCAATTTTCGGACTTAAGATCAAGTACAATAAGTGCGATTCAGATAATTATTTTTACAATAAGGACGACGTTTTTCAACGCTTTTTAACGAGCAAGGTAGGACTCAGTTACTCGTATACCACTCAATGAAGAGTTGATATGCAAGTTATATTAGTATTATTGGCACACATTAATTTTATTAAAAGAACCCACCTAGTAATAAATCCAATAGATATATTCCTTATTCTTTTTAACTTTATAATAAGATACAACAAAAATTAATCAAAAAAATAAAACAAACTAAGAATACCCCATCTCTGGAGGACATCCTCCTACAGTGGAGGACACCACCTCTAGTGGAGGAGCTCACAGCCTCCTCTTCTCCATTAGCAAGTGGTGGCAAGCCCTGACCTCCTCCTCTCTTACGGCAAGCGAAATTAGATCTAAAATCTTGTAATTCAAGAAAAAATTTTACTAACTGAATTAACTAAGGGACTCTCTCACGTACCTAATTCTTTACTTTCTCTAAAATGTGGATGCCTATCGAAACTAATTAGACCAGGAGAAAATTTGTGAATAATCAAGTCCTTGAAGTCCATTACAACATGCAGAGAAGTCACAGTCACAGCCACTAGACTCTTGGAGGGGTTGGTGGGTGTTCATGCTAGCTTGGCAGTCATTGCTTAGAATAAATGAAGTTTGAGAGAGTTGTTCTTTAAGTGCTTTTGCTTCTGCAATAGCTGCTTCCAGTTCTCCATGCAAGTGAAGCACCTGGTTTTGCAGAGAAGCCATCATACCAACACTACCATACACTGGATCCAACAGTCTTGCTTTTGCTTCATAGACTAAGCTTTTGACTGCATCTTCTCTTCTCTCTGTTGGAATTTTCTGCACAGGAATTGAACATTTTGATTACTTGAATGCATGCTATGCACATTGTTATACTTTTCTTATATATATATATATATATATATATATATATATATATATATTTTTTTTTTTTTCAGGTGTAAAATCCCGCACGTTCTTTTAAAGAATACAGATCTCTAACGTGTTTTTGTTTAATAGTGGATATCTATATATAGAAAAAGAAAACCATTTTCCCGTGAAGACGCAATAATAGGACCATTTTAATTATTAAATGAATTTTGAGGCTAAAATGTTAAAAAAGATAGACATGAGAAGCAAGAACTCTTGTTTATGTGATTAGAATTAGAGTTTCTACTTGCAGCATTTTGCAGATATTACTGGCACCAAAGACCCGATGCACGGCTGCGAACTTGTCTACTTCAGAGGGTGAGAAGTAGGGCAGAAAGATGCATTCCACGGTGCACCGCCGGCGGAGAAGCTTGCATGCTGCACACGGCATGGTTAGATTAACGGTGGAGTTCTTGTTCTTATCCATTTTCATTCATGCAAATGCGAAACTTTTACTTCTTTTACTCTGGAGTATTTTTGTTACGGACAAAGATTTTCTATTGATACGAGCTTTTATTCTGAGTCAAAACAAAAATTACTGTCAATAGTTAACTAAAGGAATATAACAAATTAAGCTACAAACATTTATGAAGTATCTACTAATGAGAGGCAAATATGGTTGTTCAATAATCCGAGCTTTTAGCTAAATAAATATAAGATCTGTAACGAAACGAACCTGGACCGTACATTAATAATAGTAATAGTGATTTAGCTGAGATTAGAAGAGAATCAGAATCTTAGAAGAAATCACCATCTTTTGAACTAAAGTAAACAGAAGATGCTGGTATCGGATGACTTTCAAGTTACAAATGAGGTTGTATTTTGAGTGTATATATAAGCCAATTAGGGTGGTCTCTAGAAAAATTAGATGCAAGTTGGAAGATATTTCCTGATAGATAATGCTAGATGACAGATTTTGTGACCATTCTAGGGAGTAACCAAATTGGCTGGCCTGTCATTTTCCATTTGAGAAGTTCAATGAACCCAATGGAAATTACTAGAATTTAACAATGATTAATGATACTTAAAAGTGAGTGGATAATTAGTATGTAACTTGAAAATTATTAATTATTTGGGGAAATTTTATTTGATAATTTAAAGCTCAAATTTAATTTTTATCTAAATTGTAGTAGGCAGTACATTCATGCAATAGGTTCATTTATCTAGTCAAAGTTTCATGTAAACTTTAATTTAAGATGTTTTACTTATTTATTTAGAGTGAATAACGCCTACCTCTCCTGAGGTTTATTTAATTACAGGCGGAGTCAACTTTTGAATTTATTAATAAAAACCTCCCCTCTTTTGGATTTGCTCAATTATAAACAGAATCAACTTTTAGCCAACTCTTCAGTTTTTTGACAAAGACCTCCCCTAATCAACTGTTACATTTGATCAAATTTTACTAAAGGTAGGGGAGATGTTTGTCAATAAACGATAAAGTTAACTCCACTTGTAGTTAGCAAAACTTCAGGGGAGGTCCATGCAAATAACTCTTTATTTTTTTTATTTTTTTTTTGTTAGAAGAACAAAGACATGGTTGGAGTAGTAAGCCAAATTCAATTTACTTGCACTTCAATTCTTATTTTTCTTGTCTTTTAAAAAACAATGATATTTCTTCACATTGAAATGAATACAATTCTCGGAATGACAACTCCTATTAGAGAGGAAGAGTCTCCCTACATTTTAAGATTTAATGAGTAAAAGTAAAATTCAAACCCTCATTATAAAAAGTAAAGAGAAAAGTGCTCAGCCACTTTACTTTCAAACAAATCATTACATCAATCACTCTAACCATTGTTGTAATTGTTTTACAAGAGGATTCAAGTTCTCCAAAAATAGTAAATTCAAATATTTAAATTTAAATTATTTTAACACGCGTCATTAGAACACAAGTTAAACGCTTATATAACCTTACCTATCTAATATTATATAGCCGCAAAACATTTTTCACCAATATGAGAATCTATATAATTCTAATAGTCCGCACTATATAATGTTTCAAAATTTGTTATGCAAAAAATGGAAAATACGAACGGCTTATTATAATATGAAGATCCTCAAAGAACTATAGAACTATCTCTTAGTTTCTTGTTTAAAGAATGAAGACGATGCCTAGAACCCACAATTTGCTTGTGTTATGAAGATTTCCTTGAAAGACACCGCCAAGTTCAATAGCTCGACCACATTTTCAATAACCGAACGTCTTTTAGTGAAACGTGTACCCACAAATTCACCAAATTGTATTCACATTATCAACTCAAGCACTCAAACCACATTTACAATAACGAAACAATCTTGGGTGAAATGGGTACATCACATCATCATTCGTATATTTCTCCAGTAAAAATCCTTTGCGAAGGTTGCTAGTAATTAGCCAATGCAGGTTTGCTATTGGTCGCGAAAATGCTATCTATATAGACATCTTTTTTTTTTCTAAGCAATCTATAACACGTCTATAAAATTACAGTAGCCTATAGAGATTATTCTTCTTGAAGATCACGAAATCACCTTCAAGGGAAGTCAACAGATCAATCACAGCTTCTGCGTCGGATCCACTGAAGTGCTCCACAATATCAGACACAGCAACCTGCAATAAGTTAAAGATTGTTGCATATGACAAGTTAGTACTCAAAAAAAAAAAAAAAAAACACTTCTTTCTTGATGATCTCAACTACTGTCGTTGTTGGTAGCTTTTTAAAGCAGAGATGTAAATGTGTCAATGTTTTATTGGACGAGTGTACAATTAATCATAATGTCGTGTCTGCCTGTGTTCTACTGAGACATCATTGGGAAGAAAATATGAAAGACAGTTACAACCCACATTGTTACTCACCCCTTCATCACATTCCTTGAGCCAATTCAACATGGAACTTTCTGTTGCCTCCAACGAAGTGGAACTTCCATCTGGACTATCGACTTTCTGGCGTTTGTTTGAGCAGAGTTCATCCAGATCCTGGATTTCAAGAACCTCTGGTTCCTCGATCCCTGTGGTTGTATAACATTCCGGTTTTCCATTATTATATGATGCTTCAACCTCATGAGGAACTGCGACATGGCATGTATCAGTAGAACATGGTTCAGACGCCTTGCTTGGAAGTTCATCAGCTTTACAAATATTGTGTTGGCTAGATAGAATCTTTTCGAGAGAGATCCCAAGGTTCTGCATTGCCAGGAAAGCCTTGATGTGTGCGTAACTTATCTGGAATCGTTAAGCATATATTTTCAGTTTTATTCATGACTCATGAATACATGACATGGATGACAAAATCCACAGCTACAAAATCATCAAGCACACAAGATATATGGATTCAAGTGGAATATATTCATTCAATCAGTCAAATAATTCGTACAGACACATCAAACTTACGTCTTCGGGTAATTCATTTTTGATAGGCTTCAACTTGTCTGTGGAGCCAACCTTCGAGATTGCATCCTGGATAGCTGTGAATATCTCATTTGTAAGTCCACATTCATTACAGAATCTGGTCCAATCAATCTCACATCCTTCTTGAGCAGCCTCCAAGAGATATTCGAGAACCGTTTGCTCTTTTATAGGAGCAGCCCTACCAGGGTAGTTCTATGAATACAGAAAAAGGAAAGGTTGAAAAAACGTGTGCTTGAAACATAATTACAGTGTAATAGTATATTTTATAAGCATTCAAGAAGTCATACAGCTATTTTCTGAATTGATAGACCATCTTCTTGCCACATTTTCCAGGCTTCATACTTTGCTGGAGATAATTTTCTCTGGTTGCCGGCGGGGATCAATTTTCTCTGGCTGTTGGCTACCGAACATAGATTTCTTGTTGGAGCAATCTGCACTGCTGCTTCCCCATCCAAGGAAAGGTTTAGTTTGTGTGATAAGTTTCTAATACTTTCAAGAAGATGATTTCCGTACGCCATTACAAGGTGCTGCAACATTGATGAATTTCAATTTAGTATTTTGAAATATTGTTAGCAAAGACATGAAAATACTAAGCTACAACAAAGCAAAATTTTTTTATAGATATTTGCCATTGTTTCCACTGTTAAAACATGCCTGGTTGACACCATCAATGTTTGCCAATCTTGCTTTAGTAGATGGCCTTGTCAAAGCAATTCTTTTTATTGTTTGGTCACCGCATATAGCGTATCTGCAATGAGAAAATTGTTTAACATGCTCACAATTAAACATTCCATGTTAATCAACATATGATTCCCTTCTGATGTCATAAAACAAAATTGCTTTAAAAGATTGACAGCCTTGATTATACAAGAAAACCTACGGAGCAGTTCCAGTTACTCTTGCAAGCTTCATTCTCTCTTCTAAAAGCATGTGATATAGTTGTGCCTCAGCCTGAAGTAAAAATAGATACAAAAAAGCACATAAGTATACAGTTAGTACCAGAATTTTTAATGGCAATGAATATGAAAGTGTCAAAGTAAAACGATATTAATGTTAGACCAACTTATTTGATGCTAACAAAGCAAATTTAAGGTTCAATTTTAGTAAGTTGATCAACTACGACAGGGTATTTAGAAGCAAAGCTCTGTAAGAGATTGAGGCAAGCAGAAACGGAAAGAATTTCATCAATTCTCTAAATCGTGTTAAAGCACACTTGTTTAACCAATCTTTTATTACAAGAACTATTAAGCAGTTCCAGTGCTCACAATAACAGGAACAATCGGAGTAATAACTGGAAACGTTAGAGAACCAATAGTATTTCATGCATGTAAAACAAACAAACATAACTTTCATAGAACGGGAAATTAATGAGAAATTAAAAGAAAGTAAAAAGAAGATGGTCACGTGGTCAAAGAAGATAAACAACTTTAAATAGTATAAAAAGTTCTTTTGATTTAATTATAAGACCAAGCGTGGAAATGCCAGATGAGAGGACTCCTCTGATCTTACCTAGCCAACTCTTACAACTTATGATTCTTATGAATGAAATAACAAAAGCAGTCATATCAAACAAGAATGACAGCAAAGATACAAGCAGAAACTAACACTTCATTACAGACCTCTGAAAATTCCTCAAGTTCCGTAGCCGCCAAACTCTTCAACTCTCCGATTTTGCTCAAAGTGCTTTGATTTTCCTTGTCATCAACCATTTCATCAGTAAGTGGCAATACCAACGGTGGTTGATCATCAGGTCTTGCAGAACTAAGGTATCGCTCTCCTTTCTGACTTACACTGATCCATTAAGGAAAAAAATTTGTCACTTTTATTGTAGAAAGAAAATTGACCTTAAAGGTATGAAAATGAGATCTCGTAACAGATAGCACAATGCAGAGGGTCACTATGAAAACAAATTACAGTTTAAAAATCCGATAATTTGCACTTAACATAAAAAAAGGAAGAGAACCTACCTTACAGTTCTGTATATATCTTTAATAGTCTCCACCAAATAACCTGTTTTAAGTTGCAACATTAGTTAAGACTAATATTTACCAATTTATAGTTTAAACCAAAAAGTTAAGGCAGTTAATATTTATGAATGCTAAAAATACATTCCATAGAAAAAATTCATTTAGTGCAAGAAGAATGAGCTCATATAATATGCAACCATGAAAATGATAGTAAAAAATAACGTGAACATATATGAACGAGACCACATCGTTCTTCAATTCTCATCTTAGGCCCCTTTAATTTCTAGACGAAAATCTAGTAACTTCTAACTTTTATTTTTCTTCTTTTTTGGTTTCCTAGGAGCATTATATTTCAATAACACTGCAGACAGAAGCATAATGTACTTGTCCATATAAGTAACTAAAATCTGTAAAGCAACAAGATTTGAACCATAACATTAAATCATGACTAAAATAGTGAATATGACGATATTAAACTCACATACAGCTATCATATTTCCCAACATGTATTGCTAGATCTGACAAACCATTATTCCATATTCTAACAAACCGCATCACATTCTAGATTAAATTTAATTAACAGCATTACTATATTGATCTACACATCCACTTTAGGTTGTATCATAATTTAATCGATCAAACTGCTCTAACACCATGTGAGAAGCCATTAATCCAAAAGTTTAAAATAGTAGGTAAATGCCAACAATTTTATTTATATTCTTGCACTAAATATTTGAACTTAACTGCAATATTAGGCCAACATGTCAAAACCTATAACTTAGCATCAAGCTATCATAAAATATAAACAGTTGTTCAAGAATGTTCAACTCTCAATATTAAGCAACTAAGGCATCACTGCACATACCATGAGAAATTAATTGGTAAGCTAGTTCTTTCCACCAATTTGATGTGTAATCTTTCCCAAGACCATGAAGCGGAAGCTTGTCAAACTGAGCATCAAGAACTTTTTTCGACTGTAAATCACAAAGAGAAACGACAACAAAATTCAGAATAAAAAGTTAGGAATGTGTTAATGTCAGCCATCTAAATAATAAAGATAATAACCAACAAATACTTGCTATTCTCAGGGAAGCCCTTACTCGAGAACCGCGAAGAACGTCTATCGGCAGATTGAGGCCCCAATGACCACCACATGACTTAATGCAAGTCATTAAAAGAAATGATTCCCTAGACATGTCACGCTCCCTCTTTGAAACCATGCAGTTATCACAATTTCCTGCAAACAGAAGGTTAATAAGCTACACAACAATTTATACAAAATTAAAAGAACAGTACGAGGATCAATGCAACAGGGCCTCCTTCATCAAAGATGTATTAATTAAGAATGGTCTTCTGTAATTTGCACAGCCCTCAGCTAGAGAATATTGTTTCCAGAATCAACAGCCAGTGATTAAATAAATTAGGTTCAAATCATGGAATAAATCCTAATCAGATAGTTCTAAATGAAATCATATATAGCTGCAATACATGTGTGGGTGTGGTGGATGGCTACGGTTGTGTTTACTTATGTATGTACTTGATTTTGAATATATTCAAGTTGAAGCCCAACCACATTTGTCAGCTGGAAATATCTCCCCGAAGTGATTAAGCAAGAACTTTCTTCTGCAAGTTGTGAGTGAGCAATAGCGCTGTGCTGCCATCAGTGATTCCATGATAGCTCTTCTTTGATTTGCCTGGTGAACAGTAGCCCAAAAATCTCCTTAAAACAAGAAAGAATTTACACATTGTTCATTTAGGAGAAAATGCAAAAGTAGCCAATTCCAATACTTGTTTACCACACAATTGACAGAAGTAATCCAAAATAATATGAAAATGTAAAAATCGGAATGGAAATATGTTTGAATAAATATTTAAAGCAAAAACTTAGCATGTCTCGCAGAAAAGGAAAAAAAAATACAAAAAGAGCAGAATATTACTGTTTGTGATTCGCCACAGTAGAAATCAGCCTTTGCAAAGTCACTTCTTGCATAATAAAGCCAGCAGACAGAAGCTATACCATCTCTACCACATCGCCCACTCTCCTGATAATAGGACTCTATACTCTTTGGACATCCATAGTGTATCACGTGCCGTATGTCGGGCTTATCAATACCCATTCCAAAAGCAATAGTAGCAACCATAACACGCAGTTCATCTCTAATAAATAATCTGAGACAACAAACAGACGGTTCAACTCGGGAAAATAAGGATCATAGTCAAGTTTTGTGATGAGAACCTTGCTAGAAGGTCAACAAGACGAATAATACAAGAAGAAGCAAACCAGCTGCTGGAGGGGAACTGGAATAAAATTTGAGTTAGAGACAGTGAGCACCGCAACCCTTTGTCACGACTTAGGGGTCGCGAGACTCACTGGTTTGCGACAACTTGGCTTTTTTGTTTTGCAACAGTTTGTTTTGTTTTAGGTTTTGTTTCTTAGGTTTTTTAATTCTATTTTTCAAGGGTAGTTTAGTCTTTTTTGTATTAGGTTTTTAGTATTCGAATTGTATTAGATTTCTATTTTATTTCCGATTAGAATTGTTTTAGGATTCAAATTATTTATTTTTTATTAGGACTAGGTTAGATTATTGTGTTAATATAAATAGATTAGGTTTGTATCCATTCAAGTGTCTTTTCAAATTATCAATAAAATTAAGATATTTTCTCAACTTTAGGCTTTTCTAAGATTTTAGGAAGCTTAGGATAAGGCATGGGCTAATAACCCGAGTTTTAGATTTGTTTCGGCTCTTTCCGAGACCAGACACTTGGGGATCACTTAGGCTAGGGTTAGTTGGCCAAAAGGGTTAATTTTAGAGATTTGATTAGTCAAACCTTCAATTAATCAAATCAAAACTCTCTAATCTTGGAATTCAAATTTTAGGGTTAAGGTTTCAATTTGAGAGATACGATGTCAACTAACAACAACAATCAGACTCCGAAGAATGTTCCAACCCATAGGGCACACCTAGATGCCTTGGAAGCAGTACAACAAGCCTTGGAAGCCAAAGTAGATGCTTTGGATGCCAAAATGAACATTGTGTTGGAACTTTTGATGGCGAGGGGCGATCAACAACCGGTTGAAGGTGAAGTTGTTCAAGAGACAAGGGTTGAAGGTGAAGTCGCTCAGGAGACAGGATGAACTCATGGGATAAGGCCACCACCTATTGAGCCAGGGTTTGAGACGGACGAGAAAGCCGAAGACCAGGTTAGGGTTCAAAAAAACAAGGAGCATACACTGCCCAAGTAGTTGCAATTGAAGGTACACTTGGACATATCTATGAAAGCATTGATGATTTTACTGTAAAGGTGAAGTCAGTAGATAGATTTCAAAGTGGTGAGGAGGATATTATCATTAAATCAACTGTAAGTTCCAACATTGGTGGATCAATTGGTTTTCTATCCAAGCCACAGAGGAATAATGTTGCTCTTACTAGGGCTAGGCACTGTCTTTGGATTTTTGGGATTTTGCGATATAGGGGTTGGCAAAAGGGGCAGATAAGAGAGAGAGTTTGGCAAGTGTTGGTGCATTGGTTTTTAGATTTTACCCTTGAAGGTAAGGGGATTCTTGAAAAAAAGGGGGGAATGATGAGAACCTTGCTAGAAGGTCAACAAGACGAAGAATGCAAGAGGGAACAAACCAGCTACTGGAGGGGAACTGTAATAAATTCGAGTTAGAGACAGTAAGTACCGCGACCCTTTGTCATGACTCACCGTCGCGACATAGGGGTCGCACTCACTGGTTTGCGACAGCTTGGCTTTTCTGTTTTGCGACAGTTTGTTTTGTATTAGGTTTCGTTTTTTAGGTTTTTTAATTCTACGTTTCAAGGGTAGTTTAATCTTTTTTGCATTAGGTTTTTAGTATTCAAATTGTATTAGGTCTTCTATTTTATTTTCTATTAGAATTGTATCAGAATTCAAATTATTTATTTCCTATTAGCACTAGGTTAGGTTATTGTGTTAGTACAAATAGATTAGGTTTGTATTCATTCAAGTATCTTTTCAGATTATCAATAAAATTGAGATACTTTCTCTACTTTTGGCTTTTCTAAGATTTTATGAAGTTTGGGCTAGGGCAAGGGCTAATAACCCGAGTTCTAGATTTATTTTGACTTTTTCCAAGACCAAACACTTAGAGATCGCTTGGGCTAGGGTTAATTCTCCAAAAGATTTGATTAGTCGAACCTTCGATTAATCAAATCAAAACTATCTAATCTTGGAATTCAAATTCTAGGGTTAGGGTTTCAATTTGGGGATTTGGGGATTTTGACCTAAATCCTCAACACTTTGATAAATTGATAATCCAAGGGACGGAAGGGCAAGGCTAATATTCAATCAAGTTGTATCGACATGTGACAACCATAGCTGCTATTCCACATGTACATGTTAGAGGTGAAAAACCTGTGGGATTTCTCACGAGCTTTGCTGCCCATTTGACCATGATAGGTTCCAGCCTCAATTCCAACCTCCTGAAGTGCTTTGAAAATCTGATGAAAATGTAGTGATTAAAAAGGGCATGAGAAAGAAAACTAATCTGAATAAATAATATAAGAAAGAAAAATAGTATTTGGGAATTTTGTGAAGTCAACTCAATTTTGATTACATGAGTCATGTTTGCTACATATGAATTACCCTTGGCTAAATACAACAGAAACATGACAAAATAATCTCAAAATGTCACCGGGACACAAGTGCATCCATGAAACAAGAATTTAGTTTAACTGGCAGACTCAGAATTTAGTTTAAATGGAAGATTCCACAACTTTCCAGACATTTTCACTATTCTAACAGATTCCAAGTTGCACGGGAAACTTTTTAAGTTTTTAATTATCTTTAAAAACTCTTGTAGACAACAAAATAATATTTTATTCTTTTACTGGACTCATCTTGTAGGGTATGCCTCTAATACACATCCCATGCCATACCTGTGTAGTACTATTTCATTTGTGCTCTAAAATGTCATGCTCATGTGTCATAAGGTCTATTCAGAGTCACTTTACAGTAACATCCTCAGGTTGCAATAAGTTTATCTTGCCCTAATTTTCAAAACGTGATTTTGTTTTTTCTTCTCGGTTTGGGGGGAGGAGATGGATAATCTGTCACCTATTTTTTACAACAATGAAGCTGTGGATTGTTTACGGGCATGCAAGTCTCAATCTTAAATTGACAAGTGAATCAAAGTACAAGGTAGATCATTAAAAAAAAATGAGAAAATAATGATAAAAAGAGAAAAGAGAAAAACAAAAAGACCTGCTCAACATCTTTAATTGTTGTACAGTATACGATAGTTGAACCACCACTGGCCACAAACTTAGAAATTTCTTGCACAAGCTCATCCATAAATAGTAGGCCACGATTAATCTGCTTAACGCCATAGAAGAGATTTTTGCGATCGAATGATCCAATTGCAACGTAAGGATCCTTCATCTTGAGGGAATTAATAATGTCAATGCGGACCCTGGAATGCCAAAATGTTTTTGGAAAAAATAGAGAACAGATCAGAAGCCTCCTATACCTGATAAAACTAATATAAGGGTGTATGAGGAGTACTCTAAATAAACATATTATTAAACTATAGTCAAGAGGACAACCAAAGATTGTAAATGAACTGAAGCAATAAGATGATAATAGATTAAACAATACTTCTATTGAATTGCATTTGACATTAGTATGACATAACAAAACAATTTCACCAACAGATTTTCGCTACTTTGCATAGTATCCGTCTCACAGAATTTGTTCCGTTCAATAGAAGGTACAATCTACAGATGTGCAGAGAGGCAGGGAAAGGGGGTAGATAAAGATTTCAGGTTCAGTGAGACTGAAAAGAATGGGGACCACAGGCAGGAGGTAGATAAAAAGAAGTATGCATGAATATTTATAATTGCACAAGATAGACAGTCAATTTTATGGCAGTATATGAATACTTCCTTCAAACTGGGGATCCAGAAAACTCCAATATCAGCATGAGAAAGAGAAAGAGGGTTAGATTTTTGTGATGATGATAATAATTATTCCCCAAATTAGAGGTATGACAAAATCCAAGACTCCAACATCGACATGATTGATTTCAAAACAGTATCACTTAGTTTATCACACTTTTCAAGGTATGATCCATAGCAAATCCAAAACACATCTAAAGATCTGCTAACTATTAAAGCCAACCAATGAGACACTAATAATAACATATGGTACCTACTTTTCGGTAGCAGTTGCAGTTAAGCCAACAAATGGAACATCTGGGAGACTACTGCGCAACTTGTCTAACTGCTTGTATTCCACCCTGAGAAGCCAAAAAAGAGAATTATTCAGAATATAATGTTTATTTTAGAATGTTAGTTAATCTGTTCAATCTGGAGAATTTGACAAGGCAATGAAACAACCAAGATATGGTGTTTGATGTCCCAGGTTGCTATTGCCGTAAAAATTTATCTGTTCAATGTGCTCTCTCTACATAAATTAATCTCACAAAAGCAAGCAAGCACAAGCTAAACACAAGAATCACACAAAACAAGGACAACAGTACTCAAATTTAAAGGAAACCTAAATGGAAAGAGGATATAGTAGTAACCTGAAATCATGGCCCCACTCTGATATGCAATGAGCTTCATCCACAGCAAACAAACAAATGCCTGCATTCAGCAACTTTGACCAGAAACTGCAGAATATTAAATAAGAATGGAAGTTCACACTAAGTTAATAGACAGAATGAGAATGTGACACTGACACACAGTATAATCTAACTTCCACCTATATAAACCTGCAGACCATAAGAACTATCAAATTTCAACACAGAAAATCATCTTACATCACCAAGGAAAGCTTTTACTTCATTTTATCACAAAAAAAGAAGAAGATATATTTGCTTTAATATATGTGTGCATGGGTGCATCCTCAAGAATAACATTCATGATTTGAAATTCACAATATAAGTGTGATGAAAGTGACTTAATAAGAAACAGACACAATTACAAACATTTTAAAAAGGATAAAGATCGGGTAAAAAAAGAAGAAGCAAATGTTAGTATCAACTAATATATAATCCAACGCTTGAGCTATTGCAATGAGATTTACATTAAAAGCAACCATAGTTGATAGAATTTATCTGCATAAGAAGCTACATATATTTTTGGTCCTTAGAGAAAAAAAGACATCATTGAGAATTAGAAGTACATTTCCACTATTGAAAATAAATAGAAACCGGAGGGAAGAAAATTAATAGTCAATCTCCACCAAACAAGCTTAATTTATAACCATGAAGACAGAATCAGGAGTTGTGCAAATGAAATTCCATATGCCATTTTTAAGACTGATCAAGTATGTGCTCTATGCTACCTGGTGGGAATTATCATTGCCTTTTCAGGAGTGATAAACAATAACTGAAAATGACCAGTCTCAGCTTTTGTCTGGACAGTAGAATCAGTCTGTGCACTTCCAAGAAACTCAGCTTTGATCCCTTGCTGTTTTAAACTCATTACCTGTTACCTTATGACATTAAAATAAATTCGCTAAAATATTTTTAGAAAGATGAGTAATTGAAACGAAATTCCATACCTGATCTTGCATCAAAGATATTAGTGGGCTTACAATAACAGCAGTCTTCCCAGTAACCAGAGGAGGAACCTGGTAGCTGTTACCAAGACAAAGAGCTTGTTTTATAGAAATACTTAAAAGCAATCTTTTTAATAAGTACTTCCTTTGTTAAAAAAAAGAATCTCTTTGAAACGCACTTATTAAGTCTTTCAAAATGCACTCAAAGTATTTTGAAAGCATTTCTGATTCTTGAATAAAAGTAAAACCTGACAGCTATTACCAAAACAGAAAATTGCATAAATAAGTCAACTCTAAAGAGGTAAAAACTACTGATATTGGGAAAGTTTACAGAAAACACTTACGAAAAAAACCATTTCTTTACAACATCACTCTAAAAAAACACTTATTTTAGAAGTACTTACCCCACACCTTTTTTTCCTCCAAAAATATATTTTTATAAAAATAGAGAACACATTTATGTATTGTAGCTGAACATCACTAAAACAAAGACAAAGGTGCCTTCAAGCAATTCCATTTTTTCAAAAGAACACATCAAAAAAAAGTCTTTGAAAAGCACTTATTGAGTCTACTCGAAGTTTTTTTCCTTTTTTCTTTTTCCCTTTTCATTCTCATTCATTTTAATCTACTTCAGGCAAACACAACAAACAAATACGCAAGCACTTTTAACTAATCGAAAGCACTTCTAATCACATCAAAAGCACTTGAACATACAAAGACAAAGAGAGGACTTCAACCATTTGCATACACGTCCAACTATTCTAAAATCACCTTTGAAGGTATTTTTACAAAACAATACTTAAACAAAACACAATCATCAATGCATTTCATTTTTTATTTTCCCAAAAAGAAAAAAAAAAAAAGCACCTTTAACAACATCAATTACTGAGTCTACTCAAAAGTAATTTTTTTTTTCACTCTTTTCCAGCCAAACACTACAAAAACAGACACTAAACCACTTTCAACTAATAAAAAAAAGGAATTCTAAGTTCTAATTACACGAAAAACACACACTCAAAAGACGAAAACGAAAAAGAGACGACTCTTTTTTAGTTTTACCACAAAGACTTGCCGCTTCCGGTGGCCATGACCACCAAACAGTCACTTTTTTCGATGATTTTCCCGATCACCTCCTCCTGATACGGCCTGAACTCCGAATACCCAAAATATTTCTGCACGTAACCAAAATCGAAAAAAACAAAAAAAAAACAACAAATTTAATCAAATCGAAACACAAATTAAATTACATTAAATTAACAATAAAATCCTATTATTATTTTTGAAATTACCTTCAGAACAGACTCCATTTTTTTTTCCTTTGCTTTCTCAGTGTAGTCGACGATTCGAGTGGCGTTCGTATAGTGTAGTTTTCGTTTTTATATGAATAATAATTAAATTAAATTTGTTTTAATAAATAGAGAAATTACGTGGTTTCCCGCCTTTTTGTTTGGGCCGGGTTTGGGTTGTTATTTCGGGTTGGACCGTTTGATTTGATTTCTTTTGCTATTTTGTTTTAAATATTCCATCTATATTCTATGTACACCCAATATCATCATTATTTTTACAATTGAATTATTAATTAATATTTTAGTGAATGGGAAAATCATATAATAAATTGATCAAATTTAGTCTATAAGGATAGATTGGTTTTTACAAAAGTTGATCATTTTTTTTTTTTTTGAGTAAATGAGGTATTTTGCACCATCACGAGTGTTAAACTTTTATAAAATTTGGAAATAATATAAATGTTATATTTTTTATACTAAAAGTGAGTTTTATGTAATTTAATATGATTTATTAAGTTCGTAGATTGCGCTTTCATTTATAACTCAAGTGGTTAGTGTATATTTTTTTTTTATCAATGTTAGTAGTGGGGTTCAAGTCTCACCATTTGTATTTACTAGCATGTTATAGACAATCAGATCAACAATTAATTTAAAGGTAGACAGTAATAACCTGCAAAACTAGAGAAAATAAACGTAGAGCACTTGAGTCACTGGAGTGGTGCCGGATAAAGAGACTCCGACGCTCAACTTAGTTGAGTTACAAAAAGATAAATTATAAATTATCAGAATCAGACTGTAAGTGAAAGTTAAATGTCGAGCATAGGGATATGGGATTGTGGTAGGTCGATGTAGATTGGAGAATAGTGAGACCTTAGTTGGTAGAAGTAAGATAAATGCAATGCAGATGGTGAAATTGTTGAATGGATGCAAGTTCGTGGCTTGTGGAGGAGGGTGTGTTCTGATGATCTTAGGGCGGACCTCATGGTAGCGCCCCGGGTCCTAAGGGACTAGCTAGGTAGCTATGGCCAATCTCTGGTGAACATCCTAAATTCTGGGCGTGAACATATTAAATAGGTTTTAATATAGTTTCGGTACCGTTGACGCTCGATTATAAAGGTGTTCAATATTACGACCGGAAAGATAAAACCGGACTTGGCAAGTTTTTCACTAGTAAAACAGTGGGCTGTCGATCTACATGTAGTGGGTTGGTTTGATAGTTTCATTGTGGGGAGCACCTGTAAAAGCAATGTCACGACTTTATTTTTATTTTATTTTTTTATATATATAAATTAATTAATTAAAAGAAAATAAAACAAGATCAAATACCAGATAACTAACTAGATAAGGCTTGTCTTCTATTGGACACACTAGTCTTCTTCTTAAAAACTACTCCAAGTAACAAGCACAAGAAGCTAAAACAATGATGGGTTCAACGAGCCTGAGTGTGACGGCGGCGGTCTCCGCCCCCATCTCTGCCCAGTTCGGCGGCGGTGCCGGCAAAGCTATGTCATTGTCATTTCCACACACCCAGTTACTGGGTTCGGCCTCTGTTCACTCTAGTAGCTTCAGTGGATGCAGCAGCAGAACCAGAAGCACTTCTTCTTTTAAAGCAGCTGTGGCCTCTGTCGACTCCAACCAGCTCAGCTCCTCCTCCAATCCTCCGGATGAGGTCAGCTTTCTCTTACTCTATTCCTTTTTATTACTCGTTTTTCGAAATTTCGATTATGTTTCTCTGTATTAATATCCATGTAATTACCTTTTTGGGTGATTGATTCGTGATCCAAATACAATTCTCCAAAACAAGTTCAAGTTTCAAGTTGATACACACATATATATAATAATTATCAGGTGTGGGATCCCGCACGTCCCAATTCCCACAATTGAATTCCTCCGGTGTGATGCAGGATCCTGTACCTAGAACTTACTCATATATATGCCAAGAGTACATAGTTCTGTTGGGGTTTTGCTGGTGGGAGCAATTACTGGGCATCTAGAGTGTGTTTGTTTGGAAGTGCTTTTGATAATGCTGAAAAAATACAAGTGCTTTTGCTGAAAATAGATAAAGGTTCTGTTTCCAATCTATTAGATACTAGTAGTGCTTTTGGAAGAGGTGCTATATATATATGTGCGTGTGTGTGTGTGTGTGTGTCTGTCTGTGTGTATGCACATTTTGGATTAAGGAGTATTTCAATAGGTGCTTTTTCAGCTGGATGGGAGACATTGCTGCTAATTACAGTAGTGTATTTGGAAGTGTTTTGTCCAAAAGCACTTTTTACTAGTTAAATACGTTTACGTGTTTGGTGTTTCAATAAAGATGGATTAAAAAAGAGAAGAAAAACACTTGATAGATGATTTTTTCAGAAAGTAGTTTGAAATGCTTTTGCTGAAACGGTGCTTTTGTTTAAAAATGCATTTTATGAAAGCACTTCCACCGCACCCTAATCTGTTATCTCATTCATTTCCACAATGTTGCAACGCTATACTAAGCATTAGCTAGGCTACAATCAATTCGATATCACGTATGGTGATGTAGTGGAATTATCATTGGCGCTTCTGATTAATATAAAGAAGGATTGGGAGAAATTTCTTGTAAATCATAACCCTTAAAAACTTTTGCATTGTGAAGTTTCAAAAGTGCTTTCGATGGTAATTAATAATGAAAATTAACGAATTCCTCGTATGAAAATGCAATCTGAATCTATGTTCTTGTTTTGCTATGACTGCAGCAAGCCAACAAATACTATTTTGTGGTTGCAAATGCCAAGTTCATGCTGGACGAAGAGGAGCACTTCCAGGAGCTCATGTTCGAGCGGATTCGTAACTTTGAAGAACGAAATAAAGAGCAGGATTTCTGGCTTGTGATTGAACCCAAGTTCTTGGATAAGTTCCCTAATATTACTAAGAGATTACGCAGACCTGCTGTTGCTCTGGTTTCAACTAACGGTCCCTGGATTACGTAAGAAATTTTCTCCACAACCATTTCTTTCAATATAATTCTCACTTCTTTTCATATTCTGCTTTCTACGTGTTTTTAACATTTAATTTTCACAATGCTGCTAAGACTCAAAAGCGCATTACTATTATGCCATAAATCTAACCGAGGTAAACATTTCTAGATGCTTGACTACTTTAGAGTAGAACTGCACCACCGAAGATAAAGTTGGTATCTTATACTGTTGCATAATACACATTAGATTTTGATCTGAGCCTCGTTTGAGTGCTCTATTCCATTGATTTAAAGAACAAATTTATTCAATGTCTGGTATGCCAAAAAGGTAAAGAAGAAGAATTAGATTTCAGAGGGTGGCAATTCGTGTTATCGTGTCGTTTTTGTATCGATTGAATGACTTCATTAATTGTGGGTGGACTCGAATATGATTCATTAAACTATCGTGTCAGAACCAACAACTCTAACTTTATCCCATAAATCGCTGCCCCTAGTTAGATAGAAGCAAAATCGTTTAAGAAATTGAAACTTTACCTGGGAATAGCCTTTAAAGACAACCATATGAGACCAGTGAACTATGGAAGAGAAATCTTTAAGCGTTCCTAGTATCAACCGCATTAAACAATCCTGTTTTTTATTCAGTCCATTTGACTGTAATCATTACCGCCTCTTGTGGAATGGTCTGATCTTGCAGGAAGTCAAGACCAACAATCAGTATGAAATTCAAAACCAACATGTTTATTAATGGATGCATCATATTATCTACCACATCACATTAGTTTTAACCTTTCCACTGTTAGATAGCAATGAAAACCTCTATCACCATTTTGATCTTAAAAAGTTATTTAAGTCATCTTCGTACAACAGTATTTTCCCACTTTACATTCTCTATTACTGATAACGTGTTCTTGGCAGGTTCATGAAACTGAGATTGGACCGAGTTCTATCGGATTCCTACGAAGCTGAAAGTCTAGAAGAAGCATTGGCCTCTAATCCTACCACTCTGGAGTTTGAAAAGCCAGAAAATTGGGTTGCACCTTATCCAAAGTATAAATACGGATGGTGGGAGGCCTTCTTGCCCAAGCAATTGAAAGAGGCGCAAGTATAAGACGTCTTTTTCCTTTTCTTTTAGCCTTGTTTTTTTTCTCTTTTGTTAACAGTTAGGAATTTTCACCACTGTCGTAGTAAGTAGCAACTCTAGTTTTCGGGTATTCGTGCATCTTTGTAAGTTGTTGAATACAGTTTTGTTATCTTTATTTTAAAGATGCTAATCAAATCGTATTCAAGATTGAAATTTTTGTGAGGAAAGAAGAGGCATATGCCTAGAATATACGAGGCACGTACAGGGCAAGAGGCAGAGGAACTGATATTCATATAACTCTCAAATGAGTTTAAAAGATAAAAATTCTTATGCTAATCCGAACTTATCTGAGTTATATATACTTTTAACATTGAATGAGGATTCCAATAACAGCAGAAATAAAGCATTAGGTCGAACTCTTCTGACATGTGACCATTATCATTATTTGAGTTATAAATGATTCCGTTTGTCCATCCTTATGACGCTTAAGATATAGCATCGGAAGGTAATTGGTAATATCAGTAGTAAATTACTCATTAACATATAATGCTATTAAAACCTGTTACACATAGTTAATTTGATCACTAGATAGGCAAAAACATGAGCCAAAAATATGGGGATGTAAATGTAGGTGTCTCCAAACATTTTTTTTTTTTAAAAAAAAAAAGCAGAAATAACTCAACAAAATAGGCCTTGCAATACCTAACCTGAAATAACTAACAACAATGTGACCCTTGGCTCATTGATGCTTTTTCTGGAAAGATGAAATTGGGAGCTTCTGGAGAACCATTTCATCGACAACCTTATAGTGCTTCTTCAATTCAACTAAAGCCTTGGCTCCATAGATGTCCACCATGTCCTCATTCCTCTCATACAGGGCTGGAAGTGTCAGCACTATCACAAACACTGCATGCACCCCACAAAAAAGAAAAAAAATTAACCCGATATCCGAATTCATCTTATTAATTCGTTACATAATGATCAATGTCCTAAGTTTCGAACTTTTGAGGCATAGAAGTCAAAATGAATGATGCGAGGTTGATGAGAGTGAACCAAATGATAATTCTGTAGTGCAAACAGCTTGAAAGAAAAAATTTAAGAAATTTTACTGTGCAGATGGTTTGCACCAAAAAATTTCAGGATAGAGCATTTGTAACGATACAAATTCTTTATCTTGAAATTTTTTCATGCAGACGTTCCCACTGGAGAAACTGCCTTAACCAAATACTCGAAAACGAAAATGTATAAGAGGAGATCAAAAGAAGGAACTTACAAAAGTATAAGAGGGTCAGAAAGTTAAACCAGTTGCCAACAATTGAGACAATCCACAGAACCAGAGCAACCTGCAAATTAAGGTGATGATCCAAATAAAAAAAAGAAATTGAGTTATATTCATGCTTGAAAAAGAAGAAATGGTGAGATGAAAAGTTACCAAGAGAAATTTCTTTATATCTTGTCCGAAAGCTATTTCCTTAAAGGTTTTACATGCCCAATTGAATTCGTTCCTCAGCATAAGGGCGATTTTCAGAAACATGTCTTCTGGCAATTTGATCTCAGGAAATTCTGGCGGGGACCTGTTGTGATAGTAGAATGTAAAACGTTACATAGCTAAACAAGAATTCATCCCATAGCCTAACTCGATAGTTTTGAACACTGATAGAATCCAGTTGTTCATTTCGCAAAATCTGACTAATTAATATCTAGACAAGAACAAGAACGTCCCATGGAACATATTACTTTTTCGGCTAAGGTCATCAAACCTAACTCAAGCCATAATCCATCGGACTCAAACAATATGGACCACCTAAAATAACTTGCTCACCAAGTTATCAAACAAAATGTTCAATTTTGCTTCAATTCAACATTGAACTTGTATCACGGAAAACTGAAACAAAAGAAAACTCACAAGTTGCTGAAGGCGGCTAGATTGGACCACAGGAAGAGCCCCGACAACGAGAGAATAAGAGAATGGCAAACTAAAGTGATCAAGTGATATCCTATACATTCAAAGAGAAGCCATATGATTGTGCCACCAGCAAATATGCCTCCTGAGATCTGCTTGTTTCTCCAGAGTAAAATGTTGGCAGCTGAACATACATACATACATACATTACACTACACACTAGTATGAAATCAAAACTTGATTAAAATCAATCTTCCAAGCAAAATTGGTTTGTAAATATTTTTTATAATGGACATAAATCTGATCAGGAATCGCACTATAAAAAAGTGACTTTTGTTGTGGAGAAAAAATGTTGCAATTCGCGGGAATATGGTATTGTAAATATTACCGTGATAAAAAGTTCTATCACGAGTAATAACGGTTGTATAAATCTTTTTACCGCGGAGCATTTGTGGCAAAAAAATTAAAAAAACCTAACAAACATTTTTCCACAAAGTAGTTTAACTATAAAAAAGTGACTTTCATCATGGAAAAAATATGTTGCAATTTGAGGTAAAAGGGTATTACAAATGCAGTAAAAAGTTTTATCGGTTGTATAAATCTTTATACCGTGGAGCATTTGTGGAAAAAAATTAAAAAAAAAGCCTAACATTTTTCCACAAAGCAGTTTAACTAATATACATTTCAATTTCAGTAACCCTACAACTGCATACAAAAGTGCTTTTTTGCACAACAAAAAGCATATTATAACAAAAGTTTTAGATACGGCTTATCCACATGAAATTATATATGGATGAAAAACTTTTGACGTATCAAATTCACTTCCCTAAAAAGAAAAAATTATCCTCATAAAATTTTGATTTCTAATAAATTTGGTACGTTATAAATTTACATCCACATCTAAAGAAACATTGTGTTATAAATTTTTGTAGAAAATGAAAACGAAAAACAAGATAGTAAGAGATAAGAGGAATACTATTTCCACCGCCGAGGACAATATGGAGAGGCCTTTCACGGCCGAACAAACGGTTCGAGCCACCGCAACAACCGCCGGAGGGTTTATTAACCACATGAGGCTGAGGTTTATTCTTATGATTCACCTCTAAGGGTTCCAAATCCGATGCAGGCGCAGGGATTGACGCTCCATTCTGATCCGGTTCAACCATATTTTCATCCATATAAGCCTAAAAAAAATCAAATCAAACCAAACATCAAAAGAAAATGAAAATGATTTCTAGACAATTATCAATTAACAATCAAAAATCAAATGAATGAGGAATTTTTTTTTTTAGTTTTTCGTACTTTTTTTTGTAAAGTTGGTGGTTTGTGGGTTGATTGATCAATCAAAAACGTGAGTGATTGGTTTGTTTGTGTTTTTGCACGGTATTATTTGACTCCTCTGAAGTGTTCAAAGATAGAGAAATCAGGAGGCAGTTATGATTTCGGAGGATCTCTAGCCAATTTGAAACTATTTGTTCCTTGATTGATGTCTATTTTTTTTTTCTTAAAAGTTTATTTTAACAAAATTTTAGATTTGAAAAATTCGAGTAGATTAATGATTTCCCGAAATCAAACACACTATTAATCTATGTGACAGCCAAGACCAACACAATACGTGCAGTCCAAATATCGTTAACGGATATTTACTCTCATAACATTTGCATACTATTTAAAAGGGATGAATAAATAACACTCAACCTATTTAAGGTTTGATAAATTACATTCGAAATCAAAGTTTATAAAAATTAATACTGACCTCCCCTCACGTTAAGCTTGACCGTTAAAAATAAGTATTGACCATCTAAAAATAGTAAAAAGAATAAAATACCCCTAGTTAAAAATAAAAGTGTAATATGGTCATTTTATATTAATTTTAAAGAAATAAAATTTAAAAAAAATTAATTTTTTTAAATAGATTTCCACCGTAAATCAAGATTGATGGACACTGGAGATTATATTGGATTTAAAAAAAATAAAAATTGAAAATAAAATATTTTTAACTAGGGGTACTCTTTTTGGATTAGGATCCTCTCCTAACCTAAACTTTTCCTAAACTTTTCATATTTGAAGATATGTGGATTTAATGGTTAGAATTTTATATTCTATTCTCCTTCTTTTTAAAAAAAAACTTTTACACATCTGAAGACATATGACATATAACAAATTTAATGGTTAAGATTTTGTGTAAAAGCTTAGGAAAACTTTAGGTTAGGAGAAGATCCTAATCCATTCTTTTTACAATTTTTAAACGGTCAACGCTTATTTTTAATGGTCAAACTTAACGGGAGAGGAGGTCAGTGTCGATTTATGTAAACTTTAATTTCTATTGTAATTTATTAAACCTCAGGTAAGTTGAATGTTATTTATTTAAAAAAGAATCCACAAGTGGATTTGAGATACTCTGTTGTGCACTTTGTATAACTAAAGCAAACGTTATCCTTACGTGTAATTTTACTTAAATTCAGGATATTTAGTGAAATTTTCCATAATAATAATAAAAAGAAGATTGTCTAAAGATTGCACATTCACACATATTTCAAATGGTTAATGTACCTCCTTTCCACGTTAGTGGTGAGGGTTCAATTCCACACATCTAACAATAATAGATGTCTCGTGATTTTTATTTCACTTTTTGAATACTTCCACATGTATGTAAGAAAGCAGCATAGGTATATATAACTCGACCTTAAACTGAACAATAATGCTTTCAACCTACTATGCCTTAATTTTTATTTTTAGTACATTCTCCCCAATCAAATCATGCGACATACTTATCTAAAAAGAAAAATAGTAATAAATATACAACTATTTGCCAACCTAAACTCATCAATGGCTTATTTTTAATGATCTTGTCACAATATAAGCTCATATCAACAGAGAATCATTATCTCGCAACTTCTTCACCAGAAGTTCGACTCCATGTTCTGGCTCAATAACCAACCGAAGAGTAGGAGAGTGAACGTATTTTGGAGAGAGAGAGAAAGAGAAGTTGGACAGAAGAAGAGTCATTAGCATCTTGAGTTCAACCATGGCCAAGTTTTGTCCAAGACAAACCCTAGGACCAACCCCAAATGGCATATATAAATGGGGAAGCTTGCAAGAGCCTGAAATCCCATTTGAAAATCTCTCTGGGTTAAATTTGTAGGCATCTGGTCCCCATACTTTTGGGTCTGTATGCAATGTTAACATCAAGGTCCAAATGTTGACACCTTTTGGAATGTTAATGCCATTGAATGTCATGTCTTTGAAGGCCTCCCTGGACACCACTGCCACTGGAGGATATAAACGCAATGTTTCTTGAATTACCATGGTTAGCTGCACAACAATAAAAACACATTGTTAATTAGTTTTCTCAGGCATGAATTTAAATATAAACCGTTGGTTTCCGTTTTTCAAATCTGAAACGCATCTTGTAATATGTGCTGAAAACAGTATTATGAAAATGAAAATTGCAAAAATGTGTTCGGTAATAATAAATAAAAACATTAAAAACTAAAAATATGAATTTTGGTAGTTATTTATGAGAATATTTATAAATATAGTTTGACTCTTCTATGTGTATTAGGTTTTTTCTTTTATTTGAAAGAACATTTTTGAAAAACAAAATCAAAATTTTAGAAAACAACTCTCGGATTTTTTTTTTTTGTGTGTGTTTTTAAATTTTAACACATGTTTTGTTTCCCTTATTATTATTTTTAGAATAAATAAGACTGAACCTACTTAAGGTTTATTGAATTACATTCAGAATTAAAGTTTATAAAAACTCATACTGAACTCCCCTAATTTTAAAGTTTGACCGTTAAAAAGTAGGATTAGCCATTATAAAAAAATGTAGAAAAAGAAGCGAGAGATCCATAGATAATCCGCCATGGATCGCAAACTAGAGGAGACTCGAATCTACTTTTTAAGATCAAACTTAACACCGGAGGAGTTCAATGTAAGTTTCTGCAAACTTTGATTCCGATTATAATTCAACAAATCTCAAATAGCTTCAGTATTATTTGTTCTTATGTTTATTTTAAAAAAAAAACGATTTGAAAAACAGTCACTAAGCGTGAATTTGTTCAGTGTTACCGGACAACCTCTTAACTAACTTGAAAGAATAAATAAAATTTATTAGTTTCTTCGTAAAAGTTTATGTATACCTTTCTCATCCTACGTAGCATATCATAATCTGGAATTTGACCCCCACAAATTTCAAGAACCTCCTCACGAACACGATCTTGCCATTCTTGATTAGAAGCCAAAAGCATGAAGCACCAAGTGGCTGCAACTGCCGTAGTTTCAAACCCAGCCAGATATATATTCTTGCAATTATCAACAATGAATTGGTCAGTTTCTTCTTCACTGAAATTGCTGCTTTTAGCACCTTCAAGAATCATTTGCAATAAGTCATTCTCATAAACTGCTTCCTGCTTCCTCTCCTTAACTACTTGAAGAATCAAATTGTGAATCTCCTTTTCTAATTTCCATGCATTTCTATTACTCTTCGTGGGAAGATACCTGCAAGTTGTCCAAATTAAAGATTATTTTTAGAAGTATTTCTTGATAGGTTAAAAGTTTAAAACCATGTCTGTCATGATATCGTTTCGAATTCACAAGTTCGAAGTGTAAATGTGAATGACATACTACTGGGTCAACCTCATATCTTATCGATTTGTCTGGAGATTACATATAAGGGAGATTTGTAAAAACTATCCCAAGGTTTTTGATCATTTTTTTCTTAAAATTAGAAAATTACAATTTGGTTCCTAAGTTTTCAGTAATATCACATTTTTACTTCACACACACACACATATATATATTAACTATTCGGATCCTCAACATTTCATAAATACATTAAAATGGTCATTCCGTTAGTCAAAATTAACTAGAGTAGGGTTATTTATGTCTTTATATATACTTTTATAAAGTGATATGTTTACCAATAAAAAAATTCTAAAAAATAATTAAAAAAAATAATCTATAAAAACTAACAAATAAAAGATCATTGGTGAAGGTCTCCACCTTTTTAAAATTTTTAATTTTAATATTATATGGGTATTTAAGTTTTTTCGATGATGGTCTTATTGTAAATAAATAAAAAGTAACAGGTCTGATAGTTTTTTTTAGTAAACTATTTTAAATCAGGGGTAAAACATTTCTTTCAATCAATCTGTTAAATTTGACCGTTAATTTTTTTAGTCAAATGGACCATTTTGAGGTATTTCTGAAAAGTTGAGAACTAAATCAGGTAATACACATATGTAGAGTAAAAGATGAACATTTTACTGAAAACTTAGGAACCAAATTATAAATCTCCCTATAAAAAAAATACTCTAATTTTGAATTTAGGAACCTCCCTTACATATAATTCAAAAACAGTTTTTTTTTTTTTTGAAATAAAAATACTGAAAAATGCGTATGGCAAAGAGCTTTTGTTTTCTAAATTCTGTTTTTCAAAACACAGATAATAATATTGTGTTAAAAAAAAACACATAATATTCTTGGGAAATTTTTTTTGAAACTCTACCTCATGCCTGGAATGCCCGTGGAGAGACTTTTCTTGGACATAATCTCCTGAAGAGCTCTTAGTTTCACAAATATCTCTTCCCCTTTAGAGTAATTGCCTCCAAAACAGGCTCTTGAGATCACATCTCCAGAGAAACTTCTCATGTCCTCATCAATTTTGATGTCTGCAATTCCACCCTCTTTCTCAATTCTGCTTTTCCATGATGTTAACAACACCATTGTTGATTCTGTAATGAGGTTCATCATTCCCTACAAAATGATTTCATTAATTAGGTTTAGTATATATGTTCGTCTTAAGGGTCAGTTCTCTGATCAGGACGGTCCTGAAAAGATATTTCTTAATATTGTGGAACCATTTCTATATCGTTACAAAATGAGACGTTCAGTTTCGTAACGTTACAGAATTGGTTCCACGACATTATAAAATAAAGGTCCTGAATTTTTTTTACCTTAACTTTGGTCATGTATAATTCAGGTGCAAGGATTTTCCTCTTATGTGCCCAAGCAGCTCCATTTGAAGTTAAAATGCCTTGTCCAAGCAAAGGACCTAGCTCTTTCTGTTGATAAGAAGGTTTTCCCAAGTCCAAGGATGTGCATGTGATGATCTCTCTCACCACATCTGGTTGGGTCACATATAATATTTGTGTGTTTCCAAGAGAAAACACAAATACCTCACCTGTTTTTGTTAATTTTCACAATAATCAATGAATTTTCACTAATTAATTACTCAACTATGAGATATAATCCAGATGGATAAAAATCAATCATCTCATCATCTAAGCTTTTTAAACTTTGAAGGTTTGTTGTAGCAACAAGTGGCTATATTACCAATAATATTAGATATATATATATATATATATATATATGAAATAGAATATTGAAGCTCAATTGATCTCAAGTTGAGAGAATGAGATTCCATAAATACAAGTCTCAATCAATTCCCAAAATCATAAAATGTTCTATTTCATCTCAATTGATCTCAAGTTGAGAGAATGAGATCCCATATATACAAGTCTCAATCAATTCCCAAAATCATAAAATGTTAAAGACAAAATTTATATATAAATTTACGGAACTTCCTGACATTAAGTTTAATAATTAAAAAATAGGTTTGAGCTTCCCTGATTTGTAGGCAATCCATGATGGATCTACGTGGATCCACCATAGATTTCTCACTTTTTTTTTCTACTTTTTTTTCTTCTTAATTATTAATCTTATTTTTTTAATGGTCAAACTTAAAACTAGTAAAACTCAATATGAGTTTTTATGAAATTTAATCATTAGTATAATTTAATAAATTTCAAATAGATATATTATTTATTCATTAAATAATATCAATATTAATAAAAAGTAATAATTTTTTTAAAAAAAGTTAATAAAAAGAGGGAAAAAAAAAAAAAAAAAAGCACGTCCTAGTCTCTCTTTAAGAGAAGGCGATAAGATAAGATATAAAGTTGAAAAGACTGCCATATTTGGACCAGCGTCAACTTATCATGTATGTGTTGATATTTTGAACCATAAAATAAAAAACCAACATTGTGCTCTTAGGCCATGTTTGGGACATGGGACTAGGAGTGGGATTGGACTATTTACTCCTAGTCCCATGTTTGGAACATGTTGGGATTGGACATATCCAATCCCAACAGTTCCACCTAATCCCATATTGGTGGGACTAAATAATCCCACCAATTTGGTGGGATTATTTAGTCCCACCAATTTAGTCCCACTTCCTTTTTTTTTTTTTTTTTTCTAATATAATATAATATTTAATATAAATAAAAATTAATTTTATTTTATTTAAATTAATTTTAAATAATTTTATTTATTTTAAAAAAATAAATTAAATATCTCATTTAATGTTTTTCAAATAATATTCAATTTTATTTAGAAATATTTTTAAGTAAATTTAATTTAATATTTTTATTTTATTTAAAATGATTTTATTTATTTTAAAAATAATTTAAATATTTTGTTCATTCAAAAAAATATACATTTTTAATTAAATTAAATTTAAATATATTTTTTATTTAATTTAAAATTAATCTTATTTTTCATTTAAGTTAAAATGAATGTAATTTACTTTAAAATATTTCATTTATATGAAAATTAATTTAATAAATTTATTTTGATTTTATCCCATCCCATCCTATACCAAACAAAAGACAGTATTATTTTTAGTCCAGACTGCACCAAACACATCACAGTACTAATTTAGTCCAATCCAATCCAATCCAATCCCAGTCCAATCCAATCCCATAAAATAGTCCAATCCAATCCCGCGTACCAAACGGGGCCTTAGAGGTTTGTTAACTACAAATATAATTAATTTTATTATTTATTAATAAATATTTTATTATTTTTAAATAAAATTTAGTCAAAGATAACAGTTAATCATAGGAGATCATTATAAAAAATAAATCTAAAAGTTGACTAATAAAAATGGAGATTTTTATCAATAAGTCTAAAAGTTAATTTTTTCTGTAATTAAACAAATCTAAGGAAGGTAAACATTATTTACTCAAAAAAAATTTATATTGATATGGGGTTTACATCTGATATTTCGAAAGTATTAAAAAATATATATATATATATATTATTAAACTCTTATTAATGAAATTCTTATAATAATAGCATTTAAAAGACACAATAAGACAATATAATAGAACCCAATTGTATAAATAAATAATCATTCAATGTGAATATTTAACTTTTAATAAAATTCAAACCTTTAATATTTTTAAACCGTAAGATGGATTTACAGACAATACGATTGTGTCCTTTTTAATTATATAAAATCCGAAAAGATTTGAATTTTTTCAGTGCGTAGTTGAATAGGTTTAACGAAAACATGAAAGAATGCGTATTGTACGTATCTTAATTGATGAACACAATCATACATACATATATACATGAATGATATATAAAAATATGTTTATAATATAATTAATTTGTTAGGTGAAAATTAATATTTGATTATATGTAGCATACCATATTGCCTTCTCCATTGCTCAAAGAAAGGAAAGAGAGAAGCAGCAACATTGTGATGATGAGAGGAGATGATAGTTGCAGCAGCAGCTGGTTCATCAATGGTGGTGGTGGATGGAACAACAACTTTTTTGCTTCGAGCCTTCTTGATCTCCCTTATATTTCCAAGCATCAAAGTTGGTGGCGGTCCGCTGATTCCTTGTTTCCTCAACATCTCTCGAAGCCTCTCAGGCTTCTCCACCAACCTCTTATACAAACTCACCAACAATTCCACAAAACCAATCATCATCACAATAGTCACCAAAATCTTCACCTTTTGATCATCAAACTGATCAAGAACCTCCATCATCATGATCATATATCAAAACTAGACCGACCCGTTTCGTTTTTTTTTTTTTCAATCTCTCTCTCTCTCGAGCTCTGGTCTGCTCATGATCTTCAAGCTAGCTTGCTAGATGTGTTTATATAGAAAGAGACCCATGTAGAGAGTTTATGGTATATACTGTGTTTAGTCAATGTCACCAAAAGTTGGGAAAACAAGAATACAAAACAGAAGATGTTGAAGGACACCTTTGGCTTTCCATAAAGAATCAAGACCTTGAAACATAAACAATTTCTCTAAATTATTATTTATTTATTAATAATAATAATGGCTAGATTAGAAAACCATATATTATGTTAGGCCTGCATTACATTGACCAAGAGGCCTATGTTGTGTATACATTAAAAATATTATTCTAATTTAATAGGAATTATCTAGAGCGCCGGAGGAGCCAGAAAATTATATTTAGAAAGAGGAGGTGTGTTTATGATGTATTAGCTATTTAGCTCTCGCAATGACACATAACGCACCCGTTTATCCTCTTTTTTCTCGTTTAGATTTTCTTTATTTTTTTTTAAGACTTAAATATTTTTTAATTAATATAAAACTTTTGATGTATAAATAAGGGCGAATTGTAATAAAAACCCTGACGTTTAGTCATTTTGCAACGAAATCGTGAGTTTAGTCTTAATTACACAGTAGTACCCTACTGTCAGTTGACCCAGTCAAACATAATGGTTTGACTATGATTTATGTGTGAAATAACATAACTAACCCTGCTTAAAAAATTAAATTAAATAAAAAATTAAAAAAAAAATTTAAAATTTTTTTTATATAATCGAACAATTAAAAACAATAATATCTTTTTATGTTAATTTTTTTTTGTGTTTAATTAGTCTTTTTTATAAAAATAAATTCTTTTTTTCATTTTTTTTCAATATGATCTCCAACGTTTATCGAGATTAATGGACGGTGAAGATCCATGTTTATTTTATTTTTAGTTTTGTTACTATTTTAAAAAAAAAAATAAGGGGAAATTTTCCTTTATTTTTCTCTTTTTTTATTTGATTTTTTTTTATCAATATAATCTCCACCGTCCATCAAGATTGATGGACGGTGGAGATTCATTTGATTTTTTTTTACAATTTTTTTTTATTTTTTTTAAAGGGTGATTTTCATTTTGGTCCCTAACTTTTAGAAAATTATCAATTTTTTAAATCAGTTTCGTTTATTGGTATCCTTGAGCCCTAACTTTCTGGAAACGTATCAATTTGGTCCTTCTGTGAGTCAACCGTTAGTGAAACTTAACTGTTCTAGGAGTATTTTTATCTTTTAACCTACCCATAATTAAAATTTTTTTTATGAAAATCTCCACCGTCTATCAAAATTGATGGACAGTGGAGATTATATTGAAATTTGTTTAAAAAACTGAAAATTATAAAATTAATTTTTTTTTTGCTCTTCATAAAAAAAATAATTTAAAACTTGATGTTCTTGGTGGAGATCCAATTTAGATCTCCGATTGGATCTCCACCAAGAACAAAAAAAAATTGAGGTTTTCTAGGTTCGTTGAAGACGAACCCATCTGGGTTCGTTGAAGAACGAACCCAGATCTTCAACCTCAAAAAAACTAAAATAAAATAATATATATATATATATATATTGCTTTTCTTGGTGGAGATCCAGCATCCACATTGTTGATGGACGGTGGAGATCCAATCTGGATTTCCACCATTTCGAATTTCATTTTTTTAAAAAAAAATTAAAAAAATTAATTTTTACTTTTATTTTTTAAAAAAATTTCAATATAATTCTCACCGTCCATCAAGATTGATGGACGATAGAGATTCATTAAAAAATATATTTAAAATATTTTATTTTTTTAAATATTAAAATGAAATGACCATATTACCCTTCTAATTATTAATAATCTTTTTAAAAATTTAAGGTTAAAACTGTAATTTTAACTCATTTAAATAGAGTCAAGGGTAAAACAATATTTTTACCAATTCTGTTAAGTTTGACTGGCATAAATTTGGTCAGAGGGACCAAATTGATACGTTTCCAGAAAGTTAGGATGCAATGATACCAATAAATGAATCTGGTTAAAAAATTGATAATTCCTCAAAAGTTAGGGACCAAAATGAAAATCACCCTTCTTTAAAAAAATTAAGTGATAATGATCATATTACCCTTTGACTATTAGTTGACCGTCAATTCTAATGGCCAACTAGTTAATTAAATGTACTAATGTGTAATGAAGGCTAAACTCACATTTTTATCGCAATTTGACCAAACATCAGGATACTTTATTACAATTCGCCTTAATAAATACTTACCAATTTGTTTGAAATTTCGAACAGTTTTTCTATAAATTTTGAACTAATTATTTAAATAATTTTAGAAATATTAAATTGTTTTCCTTATTTAATAAAATAAAATATAATACAACGTGATTATGTACAAAACATTATATAATAAATTTCACTCCAATGGTTCAAATAAGTGAGGAGTTTTTAAGCACATCGCTCGTAACTCAAGTGATTAGTATAGGGGTGTACCCAAGAATTTTTGTTAGAGTGGACGAAAATAAAATAATAAAAAAAATTTCAGCCAACATCATCAATACGAAGAAATTCAATTAATTGAAGAGTGGAGATAAAACTAGATGGGGGACATAATGAACATTATCCCTCAAAATAATAATATTTTTTTAATTTAATGTAATTACTAATAGGTAAAATAGTAATAATACTAAAGCTAAAGGGTTATATGTAATTATGTTTAAAAAAAATTTAAAAATCTTGGCCGGTCAACTGTCCGGCTTGCCCTCCATATACGTCCGCCACTGGATTTGTACACATTCCTCTCAATTCAGTAGTAAGGGTTTGAGTCCTACCATATACATTTATTAACATGTATGAGTATTTTTCTTTTTTTATTATGAGAGTAGTAATTTTTTATTATGAGAGTAGATATCTAAACCGAATATTTAATAATTGATCTCGAAAGGTGTGGATGTTAATTTATTTGTAAGTGTGCCCTTTAAAATAAAAAATAAAAAAGAGTGATCAAACCATTAATACCATTAATAGAAGTCGACCTCAATTAATTTAAGTGTAACAAGTTTTTCCAACGGATAATATGATGACCATGCACACGCAAATTAAAGAAAATAATTAATCGACGGCGTGTGAAATTAAATTGTACGAGTGACGTGTTCGTTGCTACGAATCTAGGGTAGGTAACTTGTGTAAGAAAGCAGCTCCATTCATTAATAAGATGATGTTATAGAAGCAACAAATATTGACTTTTAATCTCATATCAGTGTTGTTTCTTTGTAATGGTGCTCTTAGATGACATTTTAATATTATTATTTAAGTAGAGAATCATAAATTATTAGTTTATATAATTTTACAGTTAGTTAATTTTTTATTACTTCTTATTGCTTTTGATTGGTTGTGTTTGTTATTTTTTAAACTTTTATTAATTATTACAGTGAGTTCTGCGTTCAAATAGATAAGAAATATTTGACTTGAGATTAATAAATGTGTGAATATAGCTCGAACTTCTAGTGAAGGCAAATTTGAGTAAAATTTATTAATTAATAAATTAAATATTTACTTTAAGATTTATTAAACTTTAATCACTTTTAATTTTATATGTAAATATTAGCAATTTACTAAGCCTTCTATAAGTCATATGGATGGTTCAAGTGGAAGGGAAAAAAAGTGCAAGTTATTACATTAGATGGGCACTGGAGAGGCAGTAATCGAAGCTGAAGTTGATTGCACGGATTCACAAGCTATGGTCCATCACATGAGTCTTGGTCCAGATTGTTTGGAGAGTTTGTATGAAGAAAATTTTGGTGAGCAAGATTCTTTTATATTGTGTTACTACTAAGTTTATGAAACTTGATAACGCAAAAGACTCATTTATTACTTGACCAGCGAAATATGTTATATAATATGTTTATTGGTACATTAAGACTTTAATGTTTTGTAATCAAGATGATATCATTATGTGATTTTATTCTTCAAATTAAGCATATTATTTTTTATTGATTATGATATTATTTATAATTTTTTGAATTCTATGATACAATATTGTAGAATGTTTTTCAGAAAATTAAAATTAATTTGAATTGTATAATAAATAAAATGAATTTTAAAAAAATATATGTCAGATTCTCTACTACGGACATAGCCCGTAGTACATAAAGTATTTAAAACGGGCAGAGTCCGTAGTAGAAAATTTTTTTGAGTACGGGCATCACCGATTATAGAAAAAAAAAATCTACTACGGGCAAGTTGTTTACTATGACAACAACTACGGGCTCTGCCCGTAGTTAATATTCGGATTTTTCACTACTGGTGGATTCATAGCAGGCCTGGCACCCATAGTGGATGGGTTGTTTTCTTGTAGAGAGGAGTTTTAAAAATAAAACAAAAAAATATATATATTCGGTAGCTAGTTACATATCATGTATACTACCTAAACCCAAATTAATAGTTAATGAACTATAAGTGAATTAGCATGCATACTCTTATTTCTTCAATATAAGTAATTTTGTGGAAAGTGCTTTTGAGTATTATTAGGTGAAGCCTTTTTATGTGTATCTATAAAAACACTTCTAAAAGCAGCTTTATTAGTTATGTGGCTTATTCCACTTTGCAAAGAATCTTCCTCCATTTTTCTACACAACTTGTTGAGTGGTTTAATAAGAACAAGACAACAATGTATCTGTTGGGATTTCAATTTCACAGAATTTTCCTCTCCTCTTCTTCGTTGAATATTAACAGTTGGAGTCTTCTGTGCCCACGAAAACATACAATAATACTACAGTAACTTGAACTTGTGCTTCACGATGCCCAACAAAGCGTGTGGAAATTAATTGGCTGCACCTAATAATACGCAAGTTGGCCCATCAAGAGGAGAGAAGCTACCATGCATCACTCCATCCATCAAATATGACGTATAAATATAAAGTTAGAGATAAATAGAAGTATATCTATAAATATGGTAAACCAATAGATTAATCTTTTAAGTTAATATTCTATATATATATATATATATATATATATATGAATTATTTCTTATAAATATAAAAATTTTGACTCGTACAAACTTTTCTTTTAAGGAGAACAATTGTTAAAGTGAGAAAGAAAAATTGAATAGTCTGTATGTTGATATGTGTTAACAATGTACAATAGAGAGTCTTATATATAAATTAGGTATGTGCGCAATACAAGTAATGGGCTAATGCTAGACTAAGTTATATACTAACATCCCCCTCAAACTCGAGATAGTAAGGAGGAAGCCAACTGGAGTTTGGATATAAAATCTCGAAAACGACTAGGCGGGTGAGACTTGGTGAAGGTATCAGCATGCTGGTCAGCAAAGAAGATGGATAACAACTTTAGAATGCCTCTCTTGAGATGCTGGTGAGTGATGTGGCAGTCGATCTCAATGTGCTTGGTGCGTTCATGAAAAACATCATTATGAGCAATGTAGATAGCACTACGATTGTCACAATAAAGAGGAGTGGCAGTGGGTTGTGGGTGACAGCGGTAACTCGCTTCTGATAGTGACTACTGCTGGATGAAGGCGAGGGTAGCGGAAAAATGCCGGAGATATCTACAGGAACTAGAAAGTCAGAGGAATGGCTCTGATACCATATTAAAGTGAAAGAGAAAGACTTAATAGTCTGTATATTGATATGTGTTAACAATATATAATAGAGTGCCTTATATATAGGTTAGGTATGTGCACAATACAAGTAATGGACTAATACTAGACTAAGCTATATACTAACAACAATTGCAAAATAACGATGGAATGTAAAAACATTAGAGTTTTTTAAGGGCATGACTCCCCTTCCAAAGAAATATAAATGAATTATTTTTTTGAAAAAATATGTTTACTATTTAATTTTGTAAAATTTTTCCCTTCCAAAGAAATATAAATGAATTATTTTCTAAAAAAATTATATATTTATTATTTAATTTTGTAAATTTTTCTTTTGACCTTTCTAAATATTATATTTTGTTATATTGATCACTTAAACGAAATTTTGCACCTCCACCCCTACATAGAATTGTGGCCTATGAGGGGTTGCAAAAATCTTGAGTTTTAACGGCTGATACTAAAATCGATTTAGAAATTTATCGGATTCTCTTATGATTAAACAATACTAGTAAAATAATCGTAATTATTAAAAGATGTCAAAAAGTTGGGTTGAATTAAAGAAAAATTATAAGTGAAGAAATCTTTTTTGACTAATATATAGGCTTGACAATTGAGATTTTTGTCCAACAACTATGGAGCATGATGCGTCGTTGACGGAATTTTAAGATACAAACAGACACCAAGAGACATTTGAGGTGGTCTCTATTTTCTTTTCTATTATTATTATTGTATATTTGTGTGTAATATTACTTCTATTATACACAAATATACAATAATCCCCATAATAAATATCTATTTTGTTTTAATTTTGTCTAAAGAAGATATTATTTTTTAAAATGTTACAAATTTAGACGCTGGGAAGTGAAACGTAACTCGAACCTATAGTCTTATTAATATGTATAGATATGAAAGGTTTACGGCTACCGAATGAAAAAGAAAATCATTTATTTATTAACCTAATCTCATATTGAGAATTGAATGATCAACATAAAAACTATAAATAATTGGCCATGCATCATTTGAAATCCCAAATTTTAGATTATTATTGTTAGTGTATAGCTTAGACTAGTTCATTAGGCTTAGTCCATTACTTGTACTACTCACATACATAGCCTATATAAGGCTCTCGATTGTACATTGTTCCATATATATGAATATACAGACTATTCAGTCTCTCTCTCACTTTACATTATTAACATGGTATCAGAGCAGGTTCTTTAACTTTTTGGTTCCTGTGGACATCTCCGGCGTTCTTCCGCTGCCCTCGAATTTATCTAATAATCACTGTCAGAAGTGAGTTACCGCCCTCACCCACAGTCCCTGCCTCTCTACCGCTGCTAGTTCTGTTGACGTTGGCGTCCTCCTCGCAAGTCGTACCAGATCAAATCTAAAAATAAATAAATAAATAAACTTACTTATTGTCGCTGTTGGTCCCTCACAGTCACCGCTGGTCCCTTACTCAACATCGTCACTAATCTCTTACTGTCGCAGCCCCGGTGCTGCTGGTTTCTTCGCCACCCCGGTGCTGCTGTTTTCTTCGTCACCCCGCTGCTGGTCGCTTTGCCGCCCTGGTACCGCTGCTCTCTTTCTCGGCCTACATCTTCTCCTTCTTCTTCGATGAGCCATCCTTCGATTGTGCGCCGCTCCTTGTGCTTGAAGTCGAAGCTGCCATCAAACCTGCGCCGCACGCCTGAGTCGAGCAGCATCTTTTTCTTCTTCTCCGGTGAATTGTGGCTCTATATTGTCGTTGGCGCCGCTCACCTGGTTTGAAGTCGAAGCCTCGGTTTATGTTGGTGTTTATGTTTTATTAAGCTGCAAATTACAGTTTCACCCTCGGTTGGTGAATTACAGTGTCATCACTCGATTGGTAAATTATGATTTTAGCCCTGCCACGTCAGCCCTACTGCTACGTCACTAGTTGACCGTTGACTGTTGACCATTGACCATGGTCAAAATTTCTCAACCAAATCTGTCTTGCTCAGTTTTTCGCGTAGATTCCGATTTTGGGTTCCATTTCTTCATTTGAGGTCTCTAAATTCATTATGGCTCAACAAAACGAACGGAATATCATTCGTCCTATCACCATTATATTGGATAGTCCTACTAGCTATCATGCATGGTCTCAGAATATGAGTGTCTTTCTCAAGGGTCGTAAATTATGGAGATATGTGACTGGTTCAATTCCTAAGCCAGTGTCCAATCTTGAATCCAGCGCTACAACTGCTGCAGATGCATCGAAGACTACTGTTACAGTGAATGATTATAAAGAACGCCTAGAGGAATGTGAGAGTATTCAGAATAAGATCTTGTCTTGGTTTATCAATACCTCTATTCCCTCCATTCATAATCTCCTTCCTCGTCTTGAGACTGCTACGGCTGCTTGGAAATTTCTGGCCGATCGCTATAATTGCACTAATGATTCAAGCTTGGAGTTCCACATTGAATTAAAACTTTATCAAATGCGCCAAGAGACAGGTCAGTCTATTTCTGATTTTTATTCTCAGACTTCTACTATGTGGGAACAACTTTCTGCTGCAGATCCTCCACTAGTGTATTCTAAGGACATTGAGCTCTTTGTCAAATATCGGGATCGCTGCCAATTTATGCACTTTATGATGGGTTTACGTGAGGATTTTGAGCTTACCAGAGCCTTTCTGCTTAGCCGGTCTCCTATCCTTCTCTTGATGCTACAGTCAAAGAGCTCATTTCTGAGGAGAACCGTCGGCCTACTCATCACAAGTCATCCTTTGATCATGTATTGGCTACACCATCTCCACAGCCTCCCATTGCTGCACTCACTGCTCTTCCGCGCATAAACTTTGGGCATCACACCTCTCAGTCTTCCAAAGGTACTCACTGCGAGTTTTGTCGTGCAAAAGGTCATATCATCTCAGTTTGTCGCAAACTGCAGAAATTTATACAAGAGCAGAATAAAGCTTTTCTTCCTCAGACAGCTGCTGTATGTCTTTCAGCTCCATCGGTTCTTACAGGTCCATCTTTGGCTTCCTCACTTACTACGGCTGATATTGAGGCAGTAATTCAACAGGTTTTATCTCGAACTTCCATTGCCCTTTCTGTCACCTCAGGTAAACAATCTTGGTTTTTTGACAATGCATGTTGTAACCATATGACTCCTGATGAATCCCAATTTTCTGATAAGGTACCCTTAGAACACCCTATCACCATTTACACTGCTGATGGAACTCCTATGCCTGTTACTCATAAAGGAAAAATCTATTCTCCTGGTTTATCTCTTAGGAGCCGTTTGTTACGATGGATTGGACTAGGATTGGACAAATCCCAGTCCAATCCATCGTTTGGTGATGACACCGGACTGGACAATCCAGTCCAGTGTCATCCATTTTATCCTACTGTGGCAGGATAAATTCATCCTGCCACATATGGTGGGACAAATTTTGTCCCACCTCATATATTTTTTTTTTAACAATTTTTTTTTCTTTTTAAACACAACTTCTTTTTTAACAACTTTTTTTTCTTTTTTTAAAAACAACTTTTTTTTTTAACAAACTTACCTTTAACACAGTTTTTTTTATATTATTATTATTATTTATATATAAAATATCAAAATTATTTTAATAAATTTTATTCTAACATTAAAAATAATATATTTTAATATTAAAATAATTAATTAATTCTAAATATTTAATTTAATTTAAATAATTTTTATTAAATATATTTTAATCTAAATAATTTTATTTTTATTAAAATTGAATTTAAATAATTTTATTTTATTAAATTAAATATAAATTTATTTTATCTTAGATATTAAACATAATTATTTTACGTCCAACCTAATACAACAGCGAATAATAAACAATACTTGTATCTTTTTAATTTTTTTTAATATAAATTAATTAATATAGTATATTTTATTTACAATGAATTCTAAAATATATATTATAAACATATTTAAATTTTATTTAGATTTATTTTAAATAATTTTAATTTAATTATATAATATTTAAAAATAATTTTATTTTTCTTGAAATTAATTTAATTTTATCCAATCCCATTCTACACCAAACAAGGGACAGTACTATTTTTAATCCTATCCATACTACTCCAAACACATCACAGTACTAATTAGTCCAATCCAATCAAATCCAATCCAATCCCATAAAAATAATCCAATCCAATCCCATGAAACAAACGAGCCCTTAGTGACACTTTTTATATTCCAAAGTTATCACTCAATTTTCTTTCTATTGGTCAACTTTGTGAATTAGGCATAGATCTTCTATTTACTAATCACGGTGTGGATGTGCAGGATCCCCGGACGGGTCAAGTGCTTAGGACAGGCCGTATGGTTGGTTGTATGTTTGAGGTTCATGACTTGAAGATTCCTTCACAAGTTGCTTTGGCAACTGCTACCACTGCCACCCCTTCACCTAATCTATGGCATGCTCACCTTGGTCATCCATCCTTGTCTCGTCTCCAGTTGTTAGCCTCTCAAGGTCATTTAGGTTCAATTCAGTTTCAAAAATTTGATTGTACTTCCTGTCATTTTGGTAAACAAACAAAATTGCCCTTTAATAATAGTGCCTCATTTTCTTTAGCACCTTTTGATCTTATACATTCTGATATTTAGGGCCCTGCACCTATTCCTACTGAGGGGGGATCTAGATATTTTGTCATAGTTGTGGATGATTTTTCTCGATATACTTGGATTTATCTGCTTCATCATAGGTCTGAACTTGTGTCTATTTACCAAACATTTCATAAAATGATTCAAATACAGTTCAATCGCACCGTTAAAGTCTTTCGATCAAATAATGCTCGAGAATATAACGATAAATCTTTCATATCCTTTTTAGACAGTCATGGGACTCTTATCCAGTGATCTTGTCCTTACACTTCTCAACAAAATGGTCGTGCAGAACGAAAACATTGTCACATTCTTGATGTTGTCCGCACCCTTCTCATTTCTGCCTTTCTTCCTGAGCGCTTTTGGAGTGAGGCCGCACTCATTGCTGTGTATACCGTTAATCATATTCCTTCACCAACTACATACAACAAATCACCATTTGAGCTTCTCTATGGTCAATCCCCTGACTACTCCTCTCTTCGGGTTTTTGGTTGTGCTCGTTTTGTCTCTCTTCCTCCTCATGAATGCACCAAGCTCCAACCTCGTGCTCGTCTCTGTTGTTTCCATGGTTATGGTATATCTGAAAAGGGGTTTTGCTGCTATGATCCCATTTCTCATCGTCTTCGTGTCTCCCATCATGTTGAGTTTTGGGAACATCATCCTTTCACGAGTCTCCAGCAGTTTCCTGCGTCATCTTCCTTCGAATCTCCCATTTTTACTGATCTTATTCTCCCTCTTTATCCTGAACTTGTAGATGATTCTTCAACATTGGCTGCCTCTCCAGACGACTCATCTCCGGTTCTTTCCTCGGCATCTGATCCACCTGTCTTGGATTCTGTGGCACCACCCTCTCCTAAGACTCTTATTGGTTCTGAACTTGGTCGTTCCACTTAGGTAAGTATTCCTCCTTCTTATCTTACTGATTATCACAGCTCTTTTGCTCTTGCCACCCTATATGAACGTCACACCTATCGTGAGGCTCATACCGACCCCTTTTTGACAGTAAGCTATTAATGAAGAACTAGACGCTCTTCATAAAAATCACACTTAGGATATGGTTGATTTACCTTCTGGTCAGTCTGTAGTAGGTTGTCGGTGGATTTACAAGATCAAAACCAAGGCTGATGGATCTGTTGAACGATACAAGGCTCGCCTAGTTGCTAAATGCTTTACTTAGGAGTATGGCATTAACTATGAGGAAACTTTTACTTCTGTTGCTCGCCTTACATCTGTCAGATGTCTCATTGCTGTGGCTGCTGTTCGCCGTTGGCCTCTTTATCAAATGGATGTAAAGAATGCTTTCCTAAATGGAAATCTCCAAGAAAAAGTGTACATGCTGGCAGTCAAGTTTGTCGTCTTCGTCGTGCTCTTTATGGCCTTAAGCAGGCTCCTCGAGCTTGGTTTGAAAAGTTTAGCTCAATTGTTGCTCAGCAGGGTTTCACTTCGAGTCCTCATGACACTACTCTCTTCGTCCGAAGATCTTCTGCTGGTATCACTCTTATTCTTCTTTATGTTGATGATATGATTATTACTGGAGATGATTCTGTAGGTATCTGCTCTCTTCAGCACTTCCTTAGTCAGCATTTTGAGATGAAAGATCTAGGCACTCTCAGTGATTTTCTTGGGCTTGAAGTTACCTCATCCTCCGATGGATACTATATTTCTCAAGCTAAATATGCTTCTGATCTTCTCACCAAGGCTGGTATCACTGACAATAAGACTGTTTCCACTCCCTTGGAATATAATGCAAAGTTCACACCTTTAGATGGTGAACCTGTATTAGATGCTACACGCTATCGTCAGTTAGTTGGTAGTCTGATCTATCTCACAGTTACTCGTCCGGACATTTCACATGCCGTGGGTATGGTTAGTAAGTTCATGGATGCCCCTTGTTCTGTCCACTATGCTACTGTTCTTCGGATTCTCCGATATGTCAAGGGCACACTTTATCATGGTTTACACTACTTCTCTCGGTATTCTCTCAAGCTTCACGCTTATTCAGATGCGGATTGGACAGGTGATCCGACTGATCGATGCTCGATCACAGGTTTCTGTTTCCTGTTGGGTACTTCTCTTGTCTCCTGGCGTAGCAAGAAGCAGGATGTTGTTTCCCATTCTAGTATTGAGGCTGAATATCGTGCCCTTGCCGACACTACCTGCGAGCTTCTCTGGCTTCGCTGGCTCTTGGCTGCCATGGATGCTCCACAACCTACTGCCACTCCTCTTTATTGTGACAATCGTAGTGCTATATACATTGCTCATAATGATGTCCTCCATGAACGTACCAAGCACATTGAGATCGACTGCCACATCACTCACCAGCATCTCAAGAAAGGCATTCTCCAGTTGTTCTCCATCTCCACTACTGACCAGCCCGCTGATACTTTTACCAAGTCTCACCCGCCTGGTTATCTTTGAGATCTTATATCCAAACTCTAGTTGGTTTCCTCCTTGTCACCTCGAGTTTGAGGGGGGATGTTAGTGTATAGCTTAGACTAGTCCATTGGGCTTAGCTATGTACTACTCACATACATAGCCTATATAAGGCTCTCTATTGTACATTGTTCCATATACATGAATATACAGACTATTCAGTCTCTCTCTCACTTTACATTATTAACAATTATATATTTTTTTAAAAATTTTATAAATGCTTAACATAGGTATCAATTTGATTATATTTTGCTAAAGTTAATTATGTATTTTAGACTATAAATAAACATGTTTCGATTTAGTTTTTTTGTTCAATATAGAGTTAATGAGTTATATTACTATACTGGTTATATAACTATACATGAGCGAGTCAAATTTATTAAATTTCAATCCAATGGTTCATGTAACTGAGGAGTTTTAAAATAAAATCAAAGAATATTATGTAGCCACCATATATAGTTACGGACAGTGGCGAACCACTTTAAGGGCCGGAAAGGACCCTGACCTCCTTTACCCCCCATAATTTTTTTAAAAATATATATATTTAATTTAAATATAAAAAAATTAAATTATATATAATAATAGACTCTGGATCTTGACGGTCCTCCCAAATTTTGCCTTCTCTTTCCATCCCTGGTTGCAGATAATATATACTAGCTAAACATGGAATTAAGAATTAATGAACTAAAAGTGAATTAGCATACACTTCTTCCTTTAATATAAATAATTGGGTTAATTGCAATAAAGTACTCTGACGTTTGGTCATATTGCAATGAAATCGTGAGTTTAGCTATAATTATACATTAGTACCCTACCTTCAGTTGACCCAATCAAACTTAACGGTTTGACTTTGACTTATGAGCGAAATGACAAAACTACCCCTAATTTAAAAATTAAATTAAACAAAAATAAAAAAAATGATTTTTTTTTTTTAAAAATAGATCTCCACCATCCATCAATGTTGATAGATGGTGGAGATAACATTTCCAAATTTTTTTTTTTAAAATCAAACAATTAAAAAAAGTTAAAAAATTATTTTATATTGAATTTTTTTTTTTTTTAGTATTTTTAAGGTTTTGGTGGAGATTCAGATTATATCTCTACCATCAAGAACTCAACCCAAACAAAAAAAAAAAAAAAAAAAAAAATTTTTGCCCAGATCTCCAGGGAGCAGATCTGGGGAGAAACCAATTTTTTTTTTCTGGGTTGAGTTGCGATGGACTCCATCGCTGCTCTATCGCACTGCTCCATCAACGGGAGCAGATCTGCTCCCGTTGATAGAACACGTTTGGGGAGAAACTAAATATTTTTTTTTCTGGGTTGAGTTTTGGATCTCTACCAAGAACAATAAGAACATAATTTTTTTTTATTTTAATTTTAATTTTTTTATTTTTTTATCAATATAATCTCCACCGTCCATCAATTGGAGATTAATTTAATCTTTTTATAATTTTTAATAATTTTTTTAAAAATAAATTAATGTTAAAATAACCTAAAATACCCTTTGACTATTGGTTAACCGTTGACTCTAACGGTCAATCAATTGGTCAAGGATATTAACGTGTAATTATAGCCTAAACTTACAATTTTATTATAATATAATCAAAGTTCAGTGAATTTTATTACAATTAGCCCTAAATAATTTTTTGGAAAGCGCTTTTGAGTATTTTCAGGTGAAGCCCTTTTATGTTTATCTATAGAAACACTTTTAAAAGCAGCTTTATTAGTTATGTGGCTTATTCCACTTGCAAAGAATCTTCCTCCATTTTTCTACACAACTTGTTGATTGGTTTAATAAGAACCAGACAACAATGTATCTGTTGGGATTTCAATTTCACAGAATTTTCCTCTCCTCTTCTTCGTTGAATATTAACAGTTGGGGTCTTCTTTAGCTTTTTTTGGTGCATTGTATATTGACCTAATTTATCTGAGCACAAATAAAACTAATTAATAAAAAAAAAGAATTAATTTTTAATTATAATCTCATCATAATAATATGAGTATATGGCAACATCTTTAAAAATTCAATACAACTTAGAATATAAAATAAAAAAATATATCAAAATCTATTATATTTGGTGTTCAATTTTGGAGTTGCTATTTTAATTAGAGTCGACGTCTTATTCATAATGTAAATATATATAGTTTCTTAGAAAAAAAATAAAAATAAAAGAGGAAATATTTAATAGGCAAGGTTTAAAAAAAAAAAAAAAACCTAAACGTAAATATTTAATTAGGTTCGACTATTTATTTAGCTTTTGGTTCGTCAAACCCTCCTATGATTGGTTTTCTTAAAAAAAAAATTAAAGACTAATTAAAGCTTATGATTCGATTTTGAAAAAAATCATTGAATTTTATTATTAAAATCTTAGAAAAAAAGCAAACTTATGGCCACACTTCATTGAATTTTATTATTAATTTAATTAACAAATCCCTTATGTTGAAGTAATAAAATATATGAACACCACCGCCAAATGTTGCGTGGTAAAGATGCTAATTCAATCTGATAATATTTTAGGTTCGAGTCACCAGCACCGTAAGTGGCATATTAAAAAAATAAAATAAAATATTTGAATTTGTGCTTCACGACGGTCAACAAAGTGTGTGGAAAGAGAAACCACTATACATCCACTCAATACATCAAATATCATGTATTACGCATATTGTTAGAGAATTCAAGTGTAAAGTTAGAGATGATAAAAATATACCAATAAATGTTATAATCCAATAAACTAGTTTATATATCACTTTTCATGGAAATTTAAAAAAAAACAAATACAAATATAAAAATTTTACTCATACAAACGTTTATTAAGAAGAGTAGTTGCGAAACAATGATAAATCAAATATTCTTAAATCAAACTATATAGAATGTAAAAAAACATTAGAGTTTATCACAGAAGCAGAGGCTGATCCAAGAGGGCTGGTAGGGGCATGATTCCCCTTCTAAAAAAATATAAATGATTTAAAAAATAAAATAATTATATGTTCACTATTTAATTTCGTAAAATTTTTCTTTTAGTTGGTCGTCTAAATAAAATTTAATGTCTCCACCCTTACGAAAAAGTGTGCCTTATAGGTGGTTGTAGATATCGTCAATTTTGAAAGTTGATACTGAAATCGGATTAAAAATTTACAGGATTTTGTTGAGATTAAACACTAATTTACCTTAAAATTTTGTATGCGATTAGGAATAAACAGTGGAGGTTTACCACTACTTATTAAAACACTACTTTACCACAAACCAAAAAAGGTGCACTACTGCACATCCACTTCTAGTAAAGTGGTTAGTGCACCTTCCTCCCACTTTAGTAGTGAGGGGTTCAATTCCCACCATACACATACCAGCATTTGTGAGTAATTTTTTCCCATTATTGTGAGAGTAGATGTCTCCCCTTATTGTGGGAGTAGATGTTTCCTATTATGGGAGTAGATATCCTGGCCACGTGTTTAGTAATTAATATCGGTAGGTTCCGACATCCGAACTGCAGCGTTTAGTGATTAATCTCGGTAAGTTCCGACAGTTATTAATATTGTAGTTGTATACCCTTTAAAAAAAAAAGAATGTGCACTAACTAGTAAAATAATCATAATTGTTACGAGATGTCAAGTGGTCATAAACTTTGGTTGAATTAAAGAAATTACAAGTGAAGTAATCTTTTTGACTAATATATAGGCTTGACAAATGAGATTTTTGCCCAACAACTATGGAGCATGATGTGTCTTTGAAGGAATTTTAAAATACAGACAGACACCAAGAGGCATTTGAGGTGGTCTTTATTTTGTTTTTGTATATTTTATTATTATTATTATATATTTGTGTGTAATAGAAGTAATAATATCATATTATCATTTGACATTTATTATTCTTTTAATTTTATTTAAAGAAGATATTGTCTTTTGAACTATTTCAAATTTAGAATCTATGTATGAAATATAACTCGAACCTGCAGCCTTATTAATATAGGTATTAAAAATCTACGGCTACCAAATGAAAAAGAAATTAATTTGTTTTTTTTGAAAGAAAAAAGAAATAGCAACTTTGATTTATTACAAAATAATGAATTCTAATACGTAGAGTGACAAATACATCTAACCATTGAACACAAAATTCATAATCCATATTAAAAAGTCAATATCTTCAAATCACTAAAAGGGACAGAAAAGAAAGCAACTTTGATTTATTTTCGAGAATTGTGGCAATTGTCGTGCCTTATTAAATTCCATTTTTTTTATTTTCTTTGGCCCACAAATTTCTGTAATTACAATAAAGAATCAAATTATATATATATTAAGGACAATCGTGGTTGTCACAATCGTTCTTCTTTCTCTTAATCCAAGTCCAGTTTGTAATGCAAAACATCCTTAATTTTCAACTGAATTATCAAATTGCCAACAATCAACTTAATAGAATATACAGTCAAATTTCACAACTACGGTATTTTTTATTTATTTATGTCTTTATAAGAAATAATATATATTAGTAGATCATCTTATAATTTTTTATTTTTTTTTTAAACTGATCATCTTACAACTTTGACATCACGGATGTATACATATACATATATATATAACTTTTTTTTTTAACTGATCATCTTATAACTTTGACATCACGGATGTATACATATGCATATATATATATAATTTTTAGTTATATATATATATATATATATATATATATATATATATATTTTAGTTTATCTTCTCATCTCAAGTTTACTTTTGTCTTTTATGGATCTAGTAACTCATTAGCGTTATTATTAAAGTTAATACTAGAATTTATAACCTTGTTTTTAATAAAAAAATGACATGATTCGTGTAAATCACATAACATGATATGAATGGAGTAGATATCCAATTCGATGTGTTTAGTCCTTGTATGAAGCATAGAATTTATTGACAAAGCTATTATACTGAGATTGTCACATCATAATGTTGGTGGGTTGGATGAAACAATATGCAACTCTTTTAATAAAGACTGCAGTAGCCACCAATGCTGCAAGACTGCTATATTCAGCTTCTGTAGACGACCTAAAAATTGTATGCTGCTTCTTTGCACTCCAAGTGACCATGTTAGAATGCAAGAAACACACAATACCCTGTTGTAGATTTTCTATCATCGAGATTTGTCGCCCAGGCCGCATCTGAAGAAACAATCAAATTCATGAAGCCAAATTGTGCATTCCCTTTAGTGAACTTTAAACTAGCCCTTGAAGTATCCTTTAGATACCTTAAGATCCTTTTAACAGTTTTCCAATGTTCATCTAAAGGTGTTTGCATGAATTGACACATTTTGTTGACAACATAGGCAATGTCAGGCCTTGTGATTGTTACATATTGCAATGCCCCAACTATACCTTGTATACTGATATTTGAGCACTTGTCACCATAAGAGAAGGAAAGGGCTTAGCTGTAAACATTCTAGCATTCTTGAGCAAATCCATTATATACTTATGTTGTGAGAGATGAATTCCATCTTGCAGCTGCTGCACTTCTATACCCAAGAAGTAATGAAGCTCTTCTAGATATTTTAGGGCAAACTTGTAGTTCAATTTCAGTACAAGAGTGCCAATTTCTTCCTCATTATTCACGGTGATGATTATATCATCAACGTAAACTAAAATAAAAACAGTACTTGTATTAGTAAATTTGTGGAATAAAGAACTGTCAGCCATTGATTCTCCAAAACCAAACTCAATTAGAGCCTCTTGAAATTTATCAAATCAGGCTCGTGGCGCTTGTTTTAATCCATAGAGAACTTTATGCAATTTACATACAAGCTGCTAAGAATTCCTTTCCTTAAAACCTAGTTGTTGGCACATGTAAACGTCATCTTCTATCTCACCATTCAAGAAGGCGTTATTGACATCGAGTTGTTACAACTTCTAGCCACGTGTCACTGCAACAGAGAGCACAACTCTAACAGTGGCAGGCTTAACTACACGGTTAAAGATCTCGCTGAAAGCAAAACCTACAACTTAGTGATTACAAGACAAGACTTGTACTTGAGAAGAGAACCATCAGGATTTTGTTTGACTTTAAAGACCCATTTATAGCCTATGATCTTCCTACCAGGGGAGGAGAAATAAGGCTCCAAGTTTTGTTGTTTTGTAGGGCCAAAAATTCAGATTTTATTGCTGCCAACCAATTAGGACTAGCTAGAGCCATCTGTAGTGAAGTAGATTCTGCATTTTCTAACTCAGCAAGCCAAAATTTAGGCTTATAAATACTAGCCTTAGCACGAGTTATCATAGGATGGACATTAACAGGTTATGCAGTAGAAGAATTAGCTTCAGCTAAACCACTAGAACCAGCTGCTGATGAAGACTAAACAGGAGTGGCAAGAAGATCAGTAGCAGCAGTTGCACCATGAGAAGAAGAGTGAGCTGCCTCAACTGATCTGTCATTACCAGTAGAAGAAGAAGAAGAATTAATTGCTGCAGGAGGCTGTGTGGCTGAGAAGTTAGGAATAATAGGCGAAAAAAGGGAAGGATGCACAGAATCAGTTGAGACAGTAGCCAGAGGAGCAGCTACAGCAAAAGGAAACCTGCACTCATCAAAAGTAACATGTCTCTCAATAAAAACCCTGTGTTTATGATCAAGACACATGTATCCTTTGTGTTTAGCACTGCACCCTAAAAACGTACAAGGAAAGCTACGGTATTGCAGCTTGTTGTGAATTCTCTCTCTTTATTTTCTTCTTCTCTTTAGCTCTTTGCTTCCTCTTCACTCTATTGCTCTCTCAATAGATTGTTTCTCTCTTTAGGATTTAGTCAACAAGTCAAAGACCTTTCTAAATTGGTTTAAATTGTGCTATCTCTATAATTGGTAAATGATTTATCTTTACCATTGTCATTCACCATATCACCCCATAAAATATATAGTAAATAGACAAATAATTTACCACATCATTTAGGTTCATTTTTAAACTAATTTTTTGGGTTATACAACATTACTCTAACAAATATTTATTCAATAAAAAAACAATACAAATATCTATTGAAATACTCAACCATGAATGTTTATTTAATTCTATGTAAGTTTAGTTACAACTATTTTATCTAAGGGCAGTTTTACTTAAGGGTAATAACGAAATTTAAAAACAAAAGAAAGGGTAATTTGGTGTATTGTTGCATTGCTGAAAAAATATATCTCAATCTATTACTAATATAATATCACAAGCTGATTTGTAATTACCATATCATCGGCATATCATCATATTATTAATACCAGAACTTAAGGATATATACATTACTTAAAGGGTACATTACTCACAACTTACATTTTAACCAAATTCAAAATATTTCTATTCAAATAACATAAGGAACAAAACCAAAAAAGTTCAGTTTGATTTATTTTTTTTGGTAAAACAAAACAGATACTCAACCCTACTAGTAAGTAGAGCAAAACACCTTAAATAGATAGAATCATCCTCCTACAACTTCTTCACCAAAAGATTGAGTCCATGTTCTGGTTCAGTAGTCAACCGACGAACAGGAGAGTGAATGTATTTTGGAGATATGGAGAAAGAGAAGTTGGACACAATGAGCGCCACTAGTATCTTGAGTTCAACCATGGCCAAGTGTTGTCCTATACAAACCCTAGGACCCATCCCAAATGGCATGTATACATGGGGAAGCTTACATGAGCCTGAAATCCCATTTGCAAATCTCTCCGGGTTAAATTTGAAGGCATCTGGTCCCCATATTTCTGGGTTTGTATGCAAAGTTAACAACATTGTCCAAATGGTCACACCTTTTGGAATATTAATGCCTTGAAATTTCATGTCTTTAAAGGTCTGCCTTGATATCTCAGCTGCGGGGGGGTATAAACGCAATGTTTCTTGAATTACCATGGTTAACTGCAATAACATCATAGAAAAATATACAATTAGCTTCGAAGTACTATTGTAAGGATAAGTCAAAGCAAAGTTTGTAAAAATAATTATACCTGCTTCATCTTTTTAAGCATTTCATGATCTGGAGTTCGATCCCCACAAATTTCAAGAACTTCTGCTCGAACACGATCTTGCCATTCTTGATTAGAAGCCAAAAGCATTAAGCACCAAGTGGCTGAAATTGCTATAGCTTCAAAGGCAGCAACATATATATTCTTGCAGTTATCAACTATGAATTGGTCAGTTTCTTGTTGATTGAAATTACTGCTTTCAGCTCCTTCAATAATCATTTGCAATAAGTCCTTCTCATGAGCTGCTTTCTGCTTCCTCTCCTTCACTACTTCTAAAACCAAATTTCGAATCTCCTTTTGTAATTTCCATGCACTTCTGTTACTCTTTGTAGGAAGATATCTACGATAACATATGCAGTACCATTAACAACAAAACTCTAGTACAAGCAATTCTAGTACAAGAAGAAAACACTTCACCTCATGCCTGGAATTCCCAATGATGCAACTATGTTTGACATAATCTCCTGAAGAGCTCTTAGTTTCAAAAATATCTCTTCCCCTTTAGAGTAATTGCTTCCAAAACAGGCTCTTGAAATCACATCTCCAGAGAAACTTCTCATGTCCTCATCAATATTGATGTCTGCAATTCCACCCTCTTTCTCAATTTCATTTTTCCATGATTTTATTACTATCATTGTTGATTCGGTTATCAGATTGATCATTCCCTTCAAGAATTAGAATAAAGGAACAATTTTTGTCAGTAAAAAGTAGTACCAAGTAAAATTGATCAATAGAGATTAATTAAAACATACCTTAACTTTAACCATGTACAACTCAGGAGCAATGGTTTTGTTCTGATGTGCCCAAACGGCCCCATTTGTAGTTAAAATCCCTCTACCAAGAAAAGCACCAAGCTCGTTTTGTAGATACAGTGGTTTTCCCAAGTCCATGGATGTACATGTCACGATCTCTCTTACCACTTCAGGTTTCGAAACATGTAATATTTGTGTGCTTCCAAGAGAAAACGAAAACAGATCACCTGTTTGAAAACAACAAATTAACAGTTAACTAAAAATGAAATCATATTTATGAACCAACTGTAAAATTCGAATTGCATACGTACCATATTGTTTTCTACATTGTTCATTGTAGGGAAAGAGAGCAGCAGCAACGTTGTGGTAGGTGATGGTGGGTTGATGTTGAGAGCTCTGTTGAGCTTTCTTCATGTCCATGATATTCCCAAGCAACCAGTTGGTTGGCGGCGGTCCGTCTACGCCTTGATTCCTTAACATTCGTCGAACACTCTCCGGCTTCGCCACCAGTTTCCTGTACAAACTTATCAACAACCAAAGAAAACCAGTCACGGCCACCGAAACCAAAATTTTCACGTACTCAAATTGAGGAAACTCCATAGCTAGCTCGCCAAGCTCTCTCTACTGTACTTTCTGATTTACGATGACAAGTGTGTGTGTTTGTGTATTATATGTAATGAGGAACCAAGTAGAAGCCTGTCGAAACGTATGCGTGCTCCATGAATCAATCCATAAATGTCGGTTTAATGCTCCTCGTGGATCATGCACACGAGTTCTGTTTATATATAAAATAATTTCTTTTTTAAATTTTTATTTGAAGGGTATAATTAGAAGATTAATAGCAAGTCCCGGATATCTACTCTATAACAGGAGACATTTACTCACATAATAGGGAAGAAGACTACCCACACATGCTGATAAATATGCATGGTGAGACTTGAATACTTAACATTAAGGTGAAATGGAGGTGCACTAGCCACTTAAACTATAAATGGACGTGTATATATAATGTAATACTAGATATCCCAACTTTTGGTAATTGGTAAATGGATACTATATGGTAAGTGAATTAAATCATTATTAATGTATATTAATTTATTCACAAATCATAGATTGGGGTAGAGGGCAATCAAATTCGGATTGTCCAATCCAATCCGGTCCTAATCCAAATTCGGTCCGAAAAGTTAGACCAAAAAAAAAAAAAAATCTAATCCGATTTTCGAAGATTGAAACTTAATATTGCTGTGCGGATACAGATAAATTTGAATCCAAAAATTGTCCGAATTTGAATCCATATTTAATATAAAAAATGCACAAAAATATTAAAATCTATTATAAAAAACCTGAAGTTTGACAAAAAGCCGCATGGAAAATAATATTATTTGTATAAGTATTATGAATTGCATGTAATGTTTGGAAAATGAAAATGATTGGTGGTCCGGCAGGTGCCTTACTCTGTGCAATTAAATCTTATTCAATTTTTTATTATTATTTTATAAAATTTACAATAAATAAGTATTTTTACTCAAATACATTCTTTTATTTATTTGATTAAGTATGTGAAGTGAAGTGGATAAAGTTTATTAAAAAAATAATTGGTAAAATAATAAATTATCTTAATAAATTATTAAATATTATTGCACATTATCCAGTCAGAATATTTTTGTAACAATGCATCTTAATATTATTAAAATGAGTGTCAATATTGTGACCCATAAAAGATTTATACACCTATATTTTATATAAAAATTAATTATAAAAATATTCCAACACAAACTAACCAATAAGGACTATTTTAATTAAAGATAAATCAAATATACTATGCACACCAATTTAATCTGAAACTATATTAAACATTTTATTTGATAAAGAAAAAAAAACGTATGATAAACCCTAATTTTATTTCAAATATCAAAATTTTCAATTAAATACATGATTATTATATAACAAATTAATGAAAAAAGAAATCTCATAGGAATTTGATCAGACAAAGGCATGTATTTATTTAAATTTGAAATTGCCCTTTTTATTTGTCGTTTTTTATGTCTAGTTTGATGTTTATTCATTAGATTTGTTTTTTTCGAGAAAAGTTAAATATGTCCTCCTCTGGAAAGATGGCAAGCTCTTAGTCCAGTATGGTTTAAAATTAATACGGATGCAGCTCTTAATTTTTGTGGTCGTAGGCTTGGCTTTGGTATTGCCATCTGTGATTCTGGTGGTTTAGTTTTGGTGTCAAGTTCGATTGTGGTTCATGATTTTTTCTCTCCTGAGATAGCTAACACTATGGCTATTCTCCGAGGTGTTTGTTTAGCTCTAGAGATGGGTTTTTCTCCGATTTGTGTGGAGTCTGATGATGCATCCATTGTGCAGCTTTCTTCTAAAATCAGCTCTTGCTCTAATGTAGGGTTGGTTGTGGATGATATTTTGGTTTTGTTAGATTGTTTTTCTGCTTTTTCTATTCTAACTGTTCGTCGTAGTGCTAATAATGTTGTCCATGGGTTTGCTAAATTTGCTTTGAGTTTGGTTTCCGAATCCATTTGGGTTGAGGATCTCCTAGTTGTATAGCTAGCCTGATGATATGAGTTAGTTTGTAACCTCTTTGTTTTGGTTTTATATATTTTGTTTTCTCAAAAAAAAAAAAAAGTTAATGTATATTTTAATTTCTTTTGAAAATAATCTATTTGAGAATTTATAAAAAAAAAAAAAATTAATTATGAGGTACTCAAAAAAAATATATAATGGATGTTATGTATTCATTAACTAACATGATAATGTAAGGACTAAATTGAGTGTATTAATAATTTAAAATACTTTACAAATAAATTGTTTGAAAATAAATAAATTGATTTTAATAAGGGTGCTATTGGCATTGTAATGGGTGATTAAAGTAATGATTTAATTTTTAAAATTTAAATATAGTTGTACTTATAAAATGAGTGTGTAAATCATATTATAGGTCATAGTATTGACACCATATTAAAATTTAATATTATTAAAAGAAAATTCAATTTTTTTTTAAAAAAAATCTGAATATAATCCCACAAAAAAAATCTAAATCCGGTCGGACAACATTCGAATATGGTGCGAAATTCGAAAAAATCTGAATCCAGTCCAAAAATTCGTAACCTGAAAAATTATATCTGACTAAGTCCGAAGTTTCAAATTGGGATTGTATTTTTTTGAAAATATCCAATCTAAATCCGGTCCGATTTATTTTCAAAAAAGTCTAATCCGAATATGAAAATCTAAAAAATCTGAAATTTTGACAACATTAGGCTGGGATAAGTGGGAAAGCATTACTCATTTTATTTTATGATGTTGACATAAAAAATATACAAATTAATATAATTTAAAATACAAGTAATTTCCATGATAATGAGGTTTTTTGAGGCTGTAATTAGAGTCCTCACTACTTTGTTCTTTTTGTATAACTTATAGAGAATTTTTGGACGAATAAAGAATCTCATACACTTTTGGACTATTCTTTCTCATTTATTTTACTTTAAGTTTTATTTTATTTTGTTTATATTTAGTTTTAATTATATCATTTCATAACAATTTAAAGTATTTAAAGGATTATTTAGTTTAAGGGTGATTTGCGAAAACCTCTCTAAGGTTCCACCCATCTTCGAAACAACCCTCTAATTTTAAATTTAGGTAAAAACTATCCTAGCATTAATTGATATTGTTACATCAAATAAATATCCGATCCAAATTCAGTCATTTTTTTTTTTTGAAAAAAGTCTGTCCCGAATTTAAAAATTTTAAAATCTGAACCTCTCTAAAGTTCGATCCATCTTCGAAATAACCCTATAATTTTAGATTTAGGTGAAAACTACTCTAACATTAGTTGATATTGTTACATTAAATAAACTACATTACTTTTTTTTTTTTTTTAATCCAATATCAATTCTATGTGATTGTAATCTCAATTACAGCACTATTATATCATTTTTGTTGATAACAAAGATCGATAAAAGTAAAGCCACCTAACATGAAAGTTGCATGCATAAAGAATTAAAAGTATCCTCTGCTCGTGGTTCTCGCACTACAGTACTGTATAAGATATTCAAATGGGGATCAAAGAGTTAGCTACCAAGGTCGTTGTGTAAAAATTACTTCCAATATACAACAAAACGAGAATACGGCACTTAGCAAATAGTAAAGTGTTCTCATGGAAACTGTACAATTGTAGAAAAAATGAGGAGAAAATAAGAGAATAAAATAATGAGAGAAATTACGTGATCTCTTGAAGAGTGTGAAGAATAGTGATACATCATACATACTTGTTTAAGTTCTAAAAAGAGACTGAAGAGTGTTCCACACGTCACTAGCAAACCTGATTTGGAAATTGACGTTGACAAGAGCAGACCTATATGAGGGTAGGTCAGGCTGTTGCCCCACTAAGATTTTCAAAAAAATTTCACAGCTAAATTTATTATTACACGAGCTTTCCCTCCAGTTTTATTTTTACTTTTTAATCAATTAAATTTCTTCTTATTGTTGATGATCATTCAAAAAATTTTTTATTTTAGTTTCGTCCATCTCCTAGTAAAAATTTATGGGTATACCTTGTTGAGCATCAGATTACAAACAGCAAATCTGCACCTAAGAGAAGAACTTATGTGTGTGCAGGTACAACTACAGATGATGATCAACATTATACAAGAGATGATCATCATTTGATTGATCATAGAACTGATAAAGCTAATCAGAAGCTGAGGAGAAGCTGTGTAGCTCTAGGCAGTTAGAAGTTAGTTATTTCTCATCAGATCTTGGTATTATGTTAATCGCTCTTTTAATTATTCTAATTATGTGATTAATCATTCTTTGTAATGATATAAATAGTAGTCTCTTGTATTGTAAAGAGGAAACTTGACATAATAAAATACAACTCCTGATTTCAGAAACCATCGTTAATGGTTTCTCTTCAAGCTAAATTAAATAAAATAGGTATTTGCTTAAAACATTTATTTTTATCCCTTTCTACCAAAAATATTATAGACTGAGAAAAACCTGCTAAAATATTATGGATTGAGATTAAATTAATTCAGGGCCTAAAGACTTACTAATTTCTTTTTAATTATTTGATTACTGCTCCTAGGTTCATTAATTAAAAGAAGAATTATGAACAAAATTAGTCAAAAGTACTTAATTAGATTCTATTTTGAATTATTCAAAAATTGAATATCAAGATTTAATAAAAAAAATATTCAAATCTAAATTAAGAAGTCTATATGCTCAGCATCAGGTCTCACTAGCTATCATGATTCACACACATGAAATCATCTCCTTAAATTAAGGAGAGTTCTATTAAGATACCTTTAAGATATAAAAAATGCTTCTCAGTACCTTTAAGGCCAAACACACTTTCTAATATTCTACAATTTATTTATTTAATCATGATGTGGAGGAAACAAACAAGTACACTAGCATGGAACAACCATTGATCAAAGACTTTTCATAAATAATATTCTTTGAGAAAATAAAGCTTGTACAAAAGTTACTGTAACTATATTTGTTTCTATTATAAACAATAATAGTATATGTTACACTTAAAATGCCAGGCAACATTTTCAGTTATTTATTTATTTAACTCTAGTATGTCACACTAGGTTGATCGGACCTATCTATATTTTCTATGCTATCTTACACATTGCCTCAATCATTGATCAAATCGTATTAATAATCAATAATTGTTTAGTGTTAACCTAAAAGTTTGTTAAAGCATGAATTAGAATGTGAATCAAAGGTTAACTCTCAAGATTAGGATTAGATGATCCTTTAAATTTATGTGTTACAAAAAAGTGAGAAATGGTCAAGTTATGTCCATTCCAGTCTACCAGCAGTGATCAGGGGTTCTCTCTCTCACGAGGATGCTCGAATCCTCACTCTCTACTGGATCTTCTCACTTTATTGTGTCAATCCCTATAAGACAAAGCACAACATCAAGGTGAAGCCAGCGAGGTTGGTATTCACGCTTTGACGCTCAAGTCAGGGAGGAGAACATAAAAGAAATCCATTAAGCAAGAATATCATAAGCATGTACGTAAAAACTAAGCAAAATGTAAGAGAGAAAATTAACCTCTCATCATTTCATGCTGAAATGAGGTATTTATAGAGCCCAAGTGAAAGGAAAAAGGGTAGTGACATAATTTAGATGGAGGGACTTCACGTGGTCCCTTGTCATTGCTTGATTACATCCTCCCATCTCTTTTACCTGTCGTGTGTCAATCATTAGCTCCACAAGGCTAAGATGTTGCCACCTAGGAATGGTGCTCTGCTGGCATCCTGCGTGGTGGTTGTGTGGTGGCTGTATGGCTATTCATTGTGATGTCATTGGTTGAGTGTTAGGGATGCCCTTTGGGTCGTTTTCTACACATTTATGGAAGCTGACTTGTTGAAGACAGCTTGTGGGACTTTTTATGATAAAAGTGCGTTTTGTCGCTTTTATCAGGGGACATGATCAGTTCAACCATTGGTTGCTGCATGTTCTTTTTGCTTTACGTTATTTTTCCTAAACCATTGGTTGCTTTTATCAGGGGACATGATCTTCCTTTTGTCCCTGAACGAATCGGGTGGCATTCGTTCAAGCGTTCATATCATTTCTTGCTCTCGAAGTCTTGCCCCACAACCGTTGGATCTCCTAGGGTCTCTTTGATGGCCTTTCTTGCAATGTGACTCCTTTTTCTTGATTGTTGGGTGGGTTTGTTTTAGGGAAAATGGCGGATTTGTTGCGGATCAGTCAGCAGAGAGATATCCGCTGGATCTTTTTAGAGGATCTGGGGTAGAGACTCTCAGGATCCCAAGCCTTGTAATTTTAATTCAAGGATTCTCCTTTGAATATATGACAAAATTTTAGCATTGAGGGAAGTCCTCCCATTCTTCAGTGTTAAACGTCTCGTGCATCACTGGTGATAGTCTTCATAACCTCATGAAGAATTTTTTGAGTCTTCATTTCTCTATGGACTCTCATTTTGATCTTTTGGTTTAGGTAGCCCAGTGGATCCCCGGTGGATCATCTCATGGCCTCGTTGGATTTGAAGCCCATAATAGAAATTCTTACCTCATTTTTTCTTTCTCCCCTCTTTTTGTTTTTAGGCGGTTGCGGGGCTGCGAACCATTACTCTTGCTTTCCAGCGGTTATCAAAGGTTTTGAATTGCACAGATGCTCACTGGAGCGTGAGAGAGTGAAAAGGTGTGCCCGATGCATCTAATAGGCACTTATTGGTTCTATCCACACGGCGTCTCCCTTAATGTTGTGGGTCACTTTATCCTGTCAGTTGGTGTTTTACTCTGAATGTACTATTGGTTCTACATGGGTTATGAATGTACTATAAGATTCCTCTGATGGAAACCTTAAAGCAAACCTTTCATGCCTGGTTATTCTTAAAGCAAACCTTTCCTTTCCTTCGAGGAAGTCCTAAAGGTGGAAATGGGGCTTCGTCACATGTCATGCCTGGTAGTTACTGGTGTATCTAAGCCCAAGGGTAAGGCAAAGCTTCGAATTGTCTCGAACGATGATGACAGTGACACCACCATGAAGAAGATAAGATCTACTATGAATAAGATGTAGGGAAAAATCTTTTCATAAACTAATTTTTGTAGCGGAAAGTAAAACAAAACCGGTTTAAAAAATTTTCCGATCAAGGATCGAATTTATTGAACAAACATGAAACAAATCTAAATAGCTTAATAACTTTGCTTGATCTTCCAATCTTTACACAAATGTGAATTGCCTAGAAGTGAAGGCTTCTTTTTCCTTAAATCAATGGTATAAATCTCCACTACAAGCACTTGAGAAAGAAATTAGAATCCAAGAATAAATATTTACTTTCTAGCTTGTGGTCACGCTAATGAAAAGAATTAGTTTCTAGTATTAAATCTTCTTAAAACTTACTATCTCTTAAATAATGCCATATATTTATAGCATTCAAGAAGAGTGGTTTGAATTCTCATTGGTTACACAATCACAGTCTTACTATGTTTCACAATTTTAATCCTATTAAAATTGTATTTAAGTAGATCCTTATGTGGATCTAATTATATAGATACTTTTGGATAAATATAACACCTTTTATTCTTTTTCAAACTATTTTTAAATTCCTAATTTAGTATGAATATTTTTCTCCCAAGAAAACTTATCCTTCTAGCTTGTAACTTTCCTTGTTCCATTAGGAAACTAATTCTCATAAACAAGGAAGTTAGTGAGGAGGACGACTTGGAGTGGTCGACACTCTACCAAAGTTGAATAGCCTAAAAGTTGGTTGACTTGGAGTGGTCAACTCAATCCACCAAGGTGGCCGAACGGCCACCTTGCCCATCAAGATGGGTCTGAACCACCTTTTATGCAAATGTCCTGTTGGACTCTTGCTTGCTTCCTTGAACCCAACTCTGCCTTATCTAAATTCGGCCACCTTGCCCATCAAGATGGGTCTGAACCACCTTTTATGCAAATGTCCTGTTGGACTCTTGCTTGCTTCCTTGAACCCAACTCTGCCTTATCTAATTTAGGTAATGCATACAATTTCGCAAAGATTTGGGGATAGAGCTGTCTATTTTAATTCAAGCTCCAATAGACTTGGCCAATACCAATTAACTCTTCATTGAACTTTTAATTTATTCCATTAAAAAATTAAATACATGATAAAACAATTAATTGAAAGAAAAAGCCTTATTGATTGCATAATCACGTGAGGAAGAAGTTGCTAAAAAGTTAGCTTTGGTGGAAGATTCGATCAAGGGGCTGATTCTAGGTGCAAAGATGATTGATGACATGATCAAGTTTGGGAAGGTGTTGAACGACAAGCAAGGTATTGGATCTATTGGTGAATCTAAGGTCTCCACAAGCAAGATAATTTTTGTCAATGACGAATCTTCCAAACAAAATGATCAAATGCATAAGCCGTCCGAAAAGCCACAGAGAGCTTAAGGTAAGTCTCCTAATTTTATCCCTATTTGACATTACTCTAATGTTGCTAGACATACTAAACCTAAATGTGATAAATTCATGGGCAAATTACACTAACGACCCTTTATATATCAGTTTTTTGCATTCGTTGGCAACCTTTATCTTTATTGCACAAACATCCCTTGAATTTCGTTGACCAAACCGTTGACTAATGGAGAAGTTAACGGCTTACTACTGTAGCAAGGGCAAATTTGTCTTTTTCCCTTAAATTAATTAAAATCAATTTAATAATTCATCATCTTCTTCAATTAAATTCCTAATAAAAACAAAATTTAGATTTTTTCAATTATTCATCTTTTTTAATAAAAATTGAAGAACAACGAAAAAAAATTGAACAAAAAAAAAACAAAATTCTTCTTCATTGGTTGAAGAAGAATTTGTATGGATTTTTTGTTAAAAAAATTTAAATTGGATTTGGGTTTGTTTGGATTTTTTGATTGAAGAATGAATTTGTTTGGTTGAAGAAAATTTTAAAAAATGATGATGATGATAATAATAATGATCTAGGTTTGTGATTTGGAAAGGAAAAAAAAAATCTAAATTTGGTTGTTATTAGGAATTTAATTGAAGAAGATGATGAATAGTTAAATTGATTTTAATTAAAATTATTTTTTTAATTATTTTAATTAATTTAAAGGAAAAAGACGAATTTGCCCTTGCTACAGTACCAAGCCGTTAACTTCTCCGTTAGTCAACGGTTTGGTCAACGAAATTCAGGGAATGTTTGTGCAATAAAGGCAAAGGTTGCCAACGAGTGCAAAAAATAATATATAAAGGGGATATTAGTGTAATTTGCCCTAAATTCATTAGCTTAACTTAAAGAAGCAATAGGTCTTTTGGTAGTCAAATAAGAGAAGCGGTCATAAAGCTTTTAGTAATTTTTCGAAACCAAAGTCTTCAAAGCAATTTTGTAAGAAGGCTTGGGTTAAGAAAACTAACGTTAGCTTTAATATGATTCGCTTTACGTCATGGTTTAGTAGCCCTTTTGCATGGTGTCTAGATAGTGGATGTTCTAGGACCATGACTGGCAACAAAGATTTCTTTATTGAGATTATACTAAAGGATGAAGATTATACTGTTACTGCCAGTGGAGAGAAATTGAAAATTATTGGCAAATGTAAAATTAATGTACCTGACTTAGGTATAATTGATGTCACTGTCTTTGTTGAAGGATTAAGAGGAAATCTTTTGAGTGTGACCCATTTTTGTGAACAAGTAGATTATATTGTGTTTAGAGGTAACAAATATCAAATTTTTTATAAACATGATAAACTGCTTGTTGAAGGGTCAAAGACGTCAAATAACTACTTTTATCTTAATCTTGATGTGCCTGATATGTATTTAAATGCTCTCGAGAGATACTTCTTGAAACTCCACAAAGCTGATGTTGAAGAGGATGAACAATTAAGAGGATAACCAAGACTAGGTTATATGATGCCGATAGAAGAAAATTAAAATTGGCCAATGTAATTATTCCTATGAAAGTCGATTTGGTAGATAATGATCAAAAAGAAAATCTGCATGATTTTTATGCATCGTTTGATCTTAGAGGAGTTCATAGATGATATTGAATATGAATAATTTCCTTTCATAATTGAGAACTCAAATCTAGTGCTGAATTGTTACCACAATTGTTGAGATGTATTGTTAAAAGAGTAGCGAGTAAAAATGTTATTTTTCGATTGCATGTAATTCACGAACGATTTGCTAAAATAACTGTGTGTTATATTGTATTTTTGATATATGTATGTGAAATGCTTGGATTGATTTCATGAATAACATAAATATATGGTAATGCCTGAAGCTAGTATACAATGAATGACCAATGGTCAGTATCCATCACACGTAGATTTCTTGAGCATCTCTCTTGAAAAAGGGCTATACTTACTTGTTGTGAAGCCACCCAATATAGGAAAGGGCTACGTTTGTAAGCTTGAGTGAAAAATCATGAGAGTTACATAATGAAAAAGATCATGAAGAAACAGAAAACATGAACAATGCAAGGAGAATAAGGTGTTGAAAAAGAGCAATAAAAAGAAAAACATGCTTTGCATGATGCTAAAAGACATGGAGAAGTGGTGAGAAATGAAAATAAAAAAATATGCTTTTAAGAAGTACACTTGCACACACCATTGCTTCTAGCAAAATTACATTGTATAGTGTTGTTATTCTTGATTGAGAAGCAATCATTATATATATATATATATATATATATATATATATATATATATATATATCTCTCTCTCTCTCTCTCTCTCTCTCTCTCTCTCTCTCTCTCTCTCTCTTATGCAATGTGATACACTCTCTTTTGGCAAAGGTTAAGTGAATTTTAAGCAATCTTAAGACAACATATGCGCTCGTGAATATTTAATGATATATCTTGATTTTAATGTGGTATGATAATTTAAAAAAAAAATATTTGAGTTACTCATAAATCGTTTTTAAAGCAAAATCATTTTATGAAGCTTTAGATAAGTTTGTTTTTGTACGATAATTGAATTATTCAATTCATATGCTTTTAAGAAGCATACATTTTGATTCAAACATGATCACATCTATTTTTAAAGTTTTGAAGAAACTATTTTGTAAGTCAAATTTTGAAGGAATGCAATTGAAATTTTTGAAAGAATTTTTCGATTATAGTCTTCTAATGATTGATTTTTCATCGTGACTCATGTTATCTTATTTAGAGATGCTTCTTGGTTGTATTTGATGAAGTTTTAGGTGTAAAAACTCACTGATGAAGCATCAAGGATGAACGACGAGTCAAAGACAAAAAGAAGTGCGATTTTCTGAGAAATCAGATAGGCTTGGCAGCAAGCACAAGCCATAAGTGTGTGGCTGCGCCTCAGGCGCACAACCTGGGCAGTAAGCTCATGCCATAGGCATGGCTGTGCGCCTCAAGCGTGTGTGCTTGATTGCCTTGCCAAGCATGGCCTCTCATTAAGGGCAAATGTGGTATTTTATTTCTCCTACTTTTGTTTTATTCTCCTATGTGCACTTCTCTTTATATTTAAAAGGATCCCAACCCTAATTGGTTCTTACTTCCCATACTTTTCTAAAAGCCACTTTCAAGAGCCACCATTCTCTCTTGAAATTCATTCTCCCTCTACACACTTAATCTTTTAATCTCTTTGATTTTTTGATTGTTTGTGTGAGATTGACATTGGGTCTTGTACAAAAAGGCTACTACAAGTGTTTGACTTAGATTTGAAGATGTCTAGTAAGGGAAAATAAGAAGCTTCCAATGGAAAAAAGGCTACAAGAGGTGAGTCTACCCAACGGTATAAAGAACAAAAAAATCTAAGGCAGTTTTATTAGAGTTCACTTGACTCAAAATGGAGTCAAGTGCAACTGGAAAAGCTAAAAAGGGGAGTCGAGGCAACAAGCCTGCGCCCCAAGTGTGGGCACATACCTTTGGCGTGTGTTCCAGGTAGCAGCCTCACGCCTATGGCATGTGTGCATGCCTAAAGCGTGCGTGGCTTGCCTTGGCCGAACCCAAATTGGGCTAGGTTAGTGTCTTGAGTGTTTTAAGTCTCCTAAAGTCTTTCAATATGTGTTTAATGTTTCCTTTTCCATCAAGGATGTTTTTATTGACTTTGAAAGCAAGAGATAATGCACCTAAAGATTGATTATCCAATGGCCACAACTTGTTTTGCAAGCTATGATCTTCCAGAGATAATGCACCTAAAGATTACATAGCTTCTTCATTTGCTGCTACTCTAGATTGCATTTGCTTGAGTTGCACACCACAAGTATATGCAGCAAATACTGGTGCAGCAATTGTGTAGTTAGCAGTAGTGTGAAACTCAATATCATGATCTTCACCTTCTCTCTTAAAAACAATAGTACTTCTTGACAATTTTTAAAAATTAAAAAGGGTTTTATTAATACTTTTTAAGTGAAAAAATAGTAGGCTATGAAAAAACTTTTTTTTTTAATTGGAAAGCTGACACCGAATGGGACATATGTCTATTGAGACTTATCGAAATGTTATAAGAGAACTTGAAAATTGCTAAAGTTGATAATCCACAATAAACACTACAAAAAAAAAAAAAAAGTATTCATCACAGGATTTCCACTACGAGCATCAGGGGCCCCTTTTTGGTATCTATATCCACTACGAGCTTTTAAAGGCCCGTAGTAGATATTTAAACATGGAGTACGAGAAAAATAAAATATTGGATAAGAAGTAACATAACTTGATAGCTATTCAAACAACATATCGAAAAAAAAAAAAAAAAAAGCAAACGAGATTGGTTTGATTTATTTTTTGGTAAAACCAAACTGATGCCCACCCCTACTACAAAATAAAACAAAACACCTACATAGAATCATCCTCCTACAACTTCTTCACCAAAAGATTGAGTCCATGTTCCGGCTCAATAGTCAACCGACGAACAGGAGAGTGAGTGTATTTCGGAGATATGGAGAAAGAGAAGTTGGACACAATGAGAGCCACTAGTATCTTGAGTTCAACCATGGCCAAGTGTTGTCCTATACAAACCCTAGGACCCATCCCAAATGGCATGTATACATGGGGAAGCTTACATGAGCCTGAAATCCCATTTGCAAATCTCTCCGGGTTAAATTTGAAGGCATCTGGTCCCCATATTTCTGGGTTTGTATGCAAAGTTAACAACATTGTCCAAATGATCACACCTTTTGGAATATTAATGCCTTGAAATTTCATGTCTTTAAAGGTCTGCCTTGATATCTCAGCTGCTGGGGGGTATAAACGCAATGTTTCTTGAATTACCATGGTTAACTGAAATAACGTCAAAGAAAAATATACAATTAGCTTCGAAGTATTTTGGTAAGAATTACATTCAAGTCAAAGCAAAGTTTGTAAAGTTATGTAACAACAATTACTACTAGTTAATTATCAAATAATTATACCTGCTTCATCTTTTTAAGCATTTCATAATCTGGCGTTCGACCTCCACAAATTTCAAGAACTTCTGCTCGAACACGATCTTGCCATTCTTGATTAGAAGCCAAAAGCATTAAGCACCAAGTTGCTGAAATTGCTATAGCTTCAAAGGCAGCAACATATATATTCTTGCAATTATCAACTATGAATTGGTCAGTTTCTTGTCGATTGAAATTACTGCTTTCAGCTCCTTCAATAATCATTTGCAATAAGTCCTTCTCATAAGCTGCTTTCTGCTTCCTCTCCTTCACTACTTCTAAAACCAAATTTCGAATCTCCTTTTGTAAGTTCCATGCACTTCTGTTACTCTTTGTAGGAAGATATCTATGATAAAATATGCAGTACCATTAACAACAAAACTCTAATACAAGTAATTTCTGAGAAATGAATTATATAATTTTAAAAAAAGAAGAAAACACTTCACCTCATGCCTGGAATTCCCAATGATGCAGCTATGTTTGACATAATCTCCTGAAGAGCTCTTAGTTTCACAAATATCTCTTCCCCTTTAGAGTAATTGCTTCCAAAACAGGCTCTTGAAATCACATCTCCAGAGAAACTTCTCATGTCCTCATCAATATTGATGTCTGCAATTCCACCCTCTTTCTCAATTTCATTTTTCCATGATTTTATTACTATCATTGTTGATTCGGTTATCAGATTGATCATTCCCTTCAAGAATTAGAACAAAGGAACAATTTTTGTCAGTAAAAAGTAGTACCAAGTAAAATTGATCAATAGAGATTAATTAAAACATACCTTAACTTTAACCATGTACAACTCAGGAGCAATGGTTTTGTTCTGATGTGCCCAAACAGCCCCATTTGTAGTTAAAATCCCTCTACCAAGAAAAGGACCAAGCTCGTTTTGTAGATACAATGGTTTTCCCAAGTCCATTGATGTGCATGTCACGATCTCTCTTACCACTTCAGGTTTCGAAACATGTAATATTTGTGTGCTTCCAAGGGAAAACGAAAACACATCACCTGTTTGAAAACAACAAATTAACATTTAACTAAAAATTAAATCATATCTATGAACTAACTGTAAAATTCGAATTGCATACTTACCATATTGTTTTCTACATTGCTCATTGTAGGGAAAGATAGTAGCAGCAACGTTGTGGGACGTGATGGTGGGTTGATGTTGAGAGTTCTGTTGAGCTTTCTTCATGTCCATGATATTCCCAAGCAACCAGTTGGTTGGCGGCGGTCCGTCTACGCCTTGTTTCCTCAACATTCGTCGAACCCTCTCCGGGTTCGCCACCAGTTTCCTGTACAAACTTATCAACAACCAAAGAAAACCAGTCACGGCCACCGAAACCAATATTTTCACATACTCAAATTGAGGATACTCCATAGCCCTCTCTCTCTCTCTCTCCCTCTCTCTCTTGTGAAATTGTGTACAAAACTTAAGTCGGACAAAAGTGTGTGTGTATATATATATATATAAAATGAGGAATTAAGTAGAATTTTGTAGTAAAGTATGCATGCAACATGAATCAAGCCATGAATGTCGGATCTTGGTCACACAATCAGTTAATGTCTTCGAAACCCAAAATCAGTAAACTTAGGACTTGTCAGTTTGGACTTTTAGCTAGTCTTCACGAGCTTGATGTATTATTATTTTTTTGTATTTTATATAAACTTTTTTATAATTCAAAACTCACAAAAAAAAAAAATTTAAAACAAAATTTAAATCATATTCACTGTGTAAAAGGACTTGTCACTGTATCATTTCATTCTATGTATATTGTTTTGTAGGAATCTCTGATTCCTAATCCAAATACAATTATTAATTTTAACACAACTTGAATATATAACCAAATAAATAATTTATATATGAGCATATGGGAAGAGCTCCAAATCCAATTCCCACTAATCACACTCGTTAAGAGAGGTTTAATTAAGCCTTAAGTGATCTATCTCAAAATAGGATTAGTCGAGTTTGACCCGAACACTTATAGTTCAACCAAAATAATATGACGCTTTATGATGTGCGAGATCTTCCACATAATTCATTAAAAGATAAATTTTATATATATATATATATATATATATATATATTTTGTGATTCCCTCCAAATTTATAATTGCAGACTCGAATCTCACATTACTTGTTAAAAATAAATTAATAACCTCTCTCTTGTGCTATTGAAAAAGCATGAAGATCATTTTATACATACACATGCATCGCACGACATGCATCGAACAGACAATCATATGATAAAAATAAGCAGCAAAATAAGATTCGACTTCAATAAATGGAATCTCGAAATGGTAAATAAGTCACGGATTACAAAACTTTGGCTGCTTCAATATTACGTCAGTGAACTCTGTAGAGAAAAACTTGTATGGAACAAGCTCACTCCATCGGCACAATCAAACAGAGTCATATAGTAACTTTTTAATTATTCGTTTCGATTGAATGGTCGTACAGGTTACGTAGTGGTGAGGCCAATCTCATCCACAATTTTCTCCCAGCAGAATTTAACAGAAGAATATGTGCAGCCCACTGCTCACAGAAGAGAGAAAAACGATGCTTAATTGGGAACCCCGCATGTCAGTTGTAAGTTTCTGACTTTTTGCAATGAAATTCTAGATATATAATACCAGTCATACTAATCTCAATTTATATATATATATATATATATATATATATATATATATATATATATATATATATATTTATATAATGTGATAATTAGACTCGCCTCACAAGTCACATGTGATAAGTTAATTAAATCTTCTTTAATATTTACTAACATTATATGATTTATCAGCTATGACAAATGGGATGAACAGGTTTAATAAACAAATTTACGGAACAAAAAATTGTATAAGCCTATGTTAACAAAATAAATACCACAAATTTTATGTGGAATCCTCCAACGGGTAAAAATTACGGGACTAACTCATAAACTACTGAATACATCACACACTATCTCACTAGCTGGTATATCGGTTACAATTCATGCAGATGGACCATTCAATCACACGATTTTTACTATAACTTAATATTATTTACCCGCAGACATTTTACTAGTAAACTTTATTGATACTGCTCACAGACTCAAGCGCTGCAAGACTTTAAGATTCTTCCGTAAGGTTTAAGAATCAAAACTCCTCACAACTGAAATTACGATCTAGGTGCTCGATCTATTATTTGATACATAAGAAAGTTATCACACTTCCAAAACCATAAAGATTGCCCAAAATAATTTAGGACACATTAAAAACATGTCCGCAAGTCAATAGAAGATCAGAACAGGAATCAGGTGCAAAAGGGAAGGAGGGCGGACGGATGTAGCAACTTGTCACTGCCTCAAGCGGTTAGTGCCGCCTCAAGCAGTGGTTTGCTGCCAGACCTCACCGCCTTCGGTGGTCCTTCCTGCCTTAGGCTGTGAAGTGTTGCTCACAGCCTCACCAAAAGAAGCTTTCAGCTGTTTCGTCTCTGCACTTCGTGTTTGAACCTTTCAAAATATATCCAAAGAAGCTCGAAATATTTTGTTTAATGTAACGTTGGAAGATACGGATTTCGAGATTACACTTTAATTTACAGAACACCATTTGAAAGTGTAGATAAAAAGTTATGACTAGAAATGCATTCAAATGTCAATTTTCAAAAACATTGAAGTGTTTGAAAATAAATACTAAAATTAGACCAACCAAAACAACTAAAAGTATAGCTTCAAAAAAATATATATATATTAAGACTCCACAGTTATAAAATATTAAAACCCACATGTAAACACTCAAATATTGATGAATGAAGATGTTATGTGTGTGTGTGTTTTTGTGTGAATTCTAACGTAATTTGAAGAATATAGAGTTTTGAGTCAACGATTTACCTTAAAATACTTTCTTGAGTATTCTTGGAAGCTTATCACCTTTACATGAATTCTTTCGAATATTCATTACATTATATTCATGCTCTAACTAAGCTACCTAAGAATTACAAATAAAAATCATTTTGCTAACAGAATCAAAACTAACTAAAATAATGACCTTATAAGAGAGAAACTTAATAGAAAAAGAGAAGAGAGAAAAACCTAGAGGGTGAAAAAAACTACAAACATAAGAAGGATATTTTGATCACACCAGGACTAAAGTTGAGAAGAGTAGAAACGTTGTTGAGAAGAGTAGAAACGTTATTGGGTAAGAAAAAATTTAAAATTTCTCATAATTTAATGGCCAAAACTAGGAATTTCCTCTTACTTAATATACATGTTGCAATAATTTATCGGGACAAAAATATAACTTACTTATATAAACCATAGTAAAACCACATATTTCCATTAAAAGAACAAAAACATAATTAAAGGGTCAACGAATATTAATAGATAATCAGATTTGGGTTTTGTTTTTTTAAAAAAATGAAAATAATATATGGTAAGATGCGCTCTAAACATTTTGGATTGAGATCCTCTCCTAACCTAAGTTTTTCCTAAACTTTTACACATCTTAAGACATGTGAATTTAATGGTTAGGATTTTATGTTCTATTCTCCTTTTTAAAAAGTTTTTACACATCTGATGACATGTAGCGCATAACCTATTTAATAGTTAGGATTTTGTATAAAAGCTTAGAAAAATCTTAGATTAGGAGAGGATCCTAATCCAAACATTTTAGGTACCTGGTAACATCAATGGCACAAATAAAAAAAAGTATTTTATTGTTTTTAACATTAATGACAAGAAAAACAAATTCAAGGAACGCACCTGCATTCAATTAAGAAAAGAAAATCAAGAAAAAGCATATAATTAAAAAAAGAAAATCAAGAAAAAGATTTTACGTGGTTTGAAAATGATTTCCACATCCAAGGAACGTACCTGCATTCAATCAATATATCAAGAACGATTACAAAAAACTCTCATGAAAAACGTTCACTGTTTTTCCTCTCTATATAATCTACCTTTGCATCTTATTTCTCTCTTGTATATTAGTCACAATTTACATGAGTATGTATACTAATAATTAGAGCAATAGTCAGCTTAAATAATTCTAGTTAAATTGGGAAAGATAAAAAATTTCCTAAAAGGCTAATCCTGATCACATCAGGTGTTGCGCACAACCTGATGGCGCGACCCTCAAGTCTTGCGGCTGGGGTCGCGTGACTAACTGCAATAGAACCTCCTCTTTGGCATGCGTCCTTCGACGCAACCACGAGTAACATGACCTGGTCACGACGCTTACTGCCCCTGATACTGAATGTCCTCTTTTTCAGTCTTTATACCCCGACAATCCCACTTGAAGATTGAAACAGAGGGACATCTTCCTCTTTGCTTGACTAGTGGAGATCGTGTGCTCAAGTAATCGTCTTCATCCTCGAAGACCCACTGAAGCTGCGCATAGCTCCAGTTTCTCTGTAGTCACCAGCTTGGTTAACATATCAACTAGATTCATTCTTCCTTATATCTCTGCAAGTGTTAGCACTTTATCATTGAGTAACGTGCTGATGAAATGATAACGAAGGCCTATATGCTTGGTCCTTGTCACAGCCATATACTTTGCTTCAGTTATAGATAGAGTGACAAACTTCTACAACTGAGAAACTCAACTGATGGCTATAGAAACTAAAGCGAATGCATACCATATAGTGCTCCTCCTATGATCCATCTCACTAGCAAAGTCAGTATCCACATAGCCTTGTATCTATAAGTTACCTCTCTTGAAATATAAACACTTACCAACATTACCTTGCAAATACCTCAGTATCCACTTTACTGCCTCTCAATGTTGCTTTCTTGGGTCTGACATAAATCTGCTAACTACTTCTACTATATGAGTAATATCTGGTCTAGTGCAAATGATCGCAACCTCAATTTCCAATGGCTGAGGCATGTGGAACCTTGGCCATGAAGTCATTTTCTTCGTCTGTCTCTGGACACTGCTCCTTTGACAACCTGAAGTGATTAGCAATAGATGTTTTGACAGGCTTAACATCACTCATACTGAATCTCTACAATACCTTATGAATGATTCTTCATGAGATAATTTCAAGGTAGCCTTCCTCAACACAAGAATCTTTTTCTTTCACACAAATCCTTCATCTCAAGTTTGGTGGATAATTATTTCTTTAGTTTTTTAATCTCCTACAAATATGCACCTATTACTAACATGTCACTGACATAATGTAGAAGAATTATATATCCGAAACTAACTCTCCTAAAGTAACAGCAATAGTCTGCATTGCATCTGAAATAACCATTCTTCTGCATAAAGCCATCAAACATCTTATACCATTGCCTCAGAGCTTCTTTCAACCTATACAAGCTCTTAGACACCTTGCATACCAAGTCTTCTAGACCTGTCACTGCGAAATCTTCTGGTTGCTGCATATAAATGTCTTCTTCTAGATCCCCTTAAAGAAAAGTTATTTTCACCTCTAGCTGCTCTAAATGTAACTCATCTACTGTTACTATTCTCAAAACTGACCCGATGGTACTCAAGTTCATAACTGGAAAGCCTTTGACCCCGTAAAGAAAAGTGAGCCCTTCACAACTGTATTCAATGTCATAATTCTGCTGAAAGCCCTTGACCATAAATCTCGCCTTATATCTCTTGGAACCATAATGTTCCTGCTTGATGTGATATACTCATTTGTTTTGTAGTGCTCTCTTACATGTTAACAAATATGCCAACTCCCAAGTCTAGTTGGATATAAGGGACTTCATCTCATACTTTATTACAAGATCTCACTTGTTGGAATCACCGACCTAACAAACCTTGTCATAGCTTTCAGGCTCACCCCGATCCATAAGCAACAGATAGTTCAGGTACTTACTATTCAAACGAGGTCATCGATTTGCTTTTCTTACTACAGTAGTCTGACCATGTTCTTGATTATTTTATTCCCTAGTGGCTTTGGACAGAGGATCGGACGACCCTTGGATTTCTACCTCGGCCTCTTGTTTTTTTTTCATTTTCGAATAGTGCTGTAATTTCGTGACCTATAGTACGAGCAATAGATCGCTCGATTAGGTTGTGCCACTCACTAGTTTCTGTATATTCTTCTATCATGCGACCTGTGGCGTATGCATTGGGTCACATCGCACCGATCGTGCCACACTTAAGTCCATTCTGAAGGCATGTTTTTACAACCCCAAAATAATCTAGAATCCGTTCCATTTCCTTGACTAACGTCACTTTGTCTCTTTGCTTATACAGAATCTTCTCATTGGATATGACATCCTTACTTCCGATAACGTTTTTATTCTGCTCATTCTAGCACTTGTACCTGAAATCATCACCACTATAACCAATGAACGTGTACTTCAATGATTCACATCAAGCTTGTTTCTTCCATGATCACTTCTGTGTACATACGAGACACAACCGAATACTCTCAAGTGTGAAAGTTTTACTTCTTTTCCATTCCAAACCTTATCTGGTATTATGAACTCTAGTGGCACTGACGGACTTTAGTTGATCAAGTAGGTTGTTGTATTGACTACCTTTGCCCGGAACTGTTTAGGCAATCCTGCCTGTATGTGCATACTTTTAGCTCTCTCTGTTAAAGTTTTATTAATTTTTTATGATATCTCATTATGTTGTAGTGTCCATGGCACAGTCTTCACCATCTTAATTTCGCTCTCATAACAAAACGTCTTGAACTCGGAGTCTTCATACTCACTTCCGTTACCAAATCGTAGCTACTTGACCTTCAACCCTGTCTCATTCTCGACCATTGCATTTCCCTTCTTGAAGACACCAAACACTTCTAATTTTTGCCTTGTGAAATACAGCCACACCTTCATAGAGTAGTCCTCAATGAAAGTAACGAAATAATACTTACCTCTAATTGATAATACTGAAGTTGGCCCTTGGACATCTGTGCGTACAAGCTCAAGCTTGTTCTTTTTCAGAGTTTTGCCAATCTGCGAGAAACTAAACTTTTTTCTATTTCCCCGTGATGCAACTTTCACGTAGATTAATATCCACAGACTTCATGTCTTCTAGCATCTCACTTGAATGCATAATCTTCAACCCTTTTGAACTCATGTGCCCAAGTCTCTGGTACTATAAATTTAGATATTCTTTTTCCTCTGCTACTACAATAGAACCACACCCACCAGTAGTTAAGTAGAGAGATCTGCACTTCTTTGCTCGAGCAACTGTCATGGCCCGTTTGGAGATCTTCTACGTGTCACCCGCAAAAGTATTCACATACCCATCTTTTTGCCAACTGCCCAATGGAGATCAAGTTCATCCTCAAGCTTAGTATATGTCTGACGTTGTCTAGCTTCCAGACGGATCCAATCAATTTGATATGCATGTATCATTTCCTAACAATGTCACTCTTGGTCATCACCGAGATAAGCATTCCCCAGTTAACCCAAAACATAGTTTCCCAATAATTGCTTGCTTGAGGTGGTGTGAAATGATGCCTCAGAATCTAACACCATGACTCGGTCCTACTCTCTAAAGAATATATGAGAGCATCATCAGATTCTTCATAAACAATGTTGGCACTAGTCTAGCCTTTACTATTTTTTTCTTGGCACTCCTGCATTCAGCCTGATAGTGCCCCATCTTTCCATAATTTCGGCATTCATTATCTTTCTTACTAGAATTTTTGGAACTCTGACGGCCTCTAGATTAGACCTCTCAGATGTCTGCCTGGATTTACCGCACTGATTTTCCCTGTCCTTATTTCTGCCTTTGCCTCTGCTTTTCATATTTAGGGTTAATGATAAGCTATCAATCTCATTTTCATGTCTTCTGATCTTTTTAGTCAAATCATGTTCACGACTTCCAGACTTCAGTTTTGCCTTTCCAAACATCCCACTGATCGATTAAATTGTACCCTTCCAACTTCTAGCATCTGCCCCATAATCAATAAAGCTTTAATCTTGTCATCAAACTTTGTCTCAACAGAATTAAGCTAGCCGATATTCTCATTGAAGGCACTCAGATATTCCTTGAAATTATCATTCTCTGGTATCTTCAAAGCAAACAACTTCATGATCAGATGTATTTTGTTTACTGCAGATGTTTGTTTATATATATTTAATAGGGCGTTCATAAGTGCAGCGGTAGAATCCTGACTCTTAATGTTAAAGGCCACTGATTTCAACAAACTGATTAGATCCAAAAAATGTAGTTATTTCGATCCAGCTTGATTGACAAATTAAATTTAAGATGTGAAGTGAAGGCAAAAGCAATAGATAAAGTGGTTGTTGCGCTGGACGGCATTTATGGCATGCTTGTTGAAGAAGCATTTAAAGAAGAATAAGAAGAAGCCATGACTTTCAACTAGGGCTCTAATACCATGAAACAAACTAACAAAAACATAGAAAAGTTGGAGGAAAATGAGAAACTTTTGTCAACCGAGGAACTGACTTTTTCATATACAAATATGTCATATATATAGTCACTTGAGATCACGTGTGTTTCATGTTGTGACAATAATAACGGCTCCTAACAAACTCTCTGTAATTCATGGATGGTAGTTGATGTGGATAATAGAAAATCGTGTTGATATGGCTATCCAGATGAGTAATCTGTTTGTGATAAATTAGCTTTTCTATTTGTAGGCATTTGATAATTTTGCAAATGTGATTGTGAAAAGTCTTATACTACAACATAACATTTTTCACTTAGCTTTTCATCAGCGTCATTAGTGTTGCTATGACTTGCAATATTAACATCACTAATATTAAGTACCAAGTGGCAGAAATTTATTTATTTATTTTTTTTTAAAAAAAATCTGATACCTTGCGAGTCAAAGGACTACCAGGACAACCGAGATTAAATCATACAAGTATGGTCCAGATAACTACTCCTAATAACAGGAGACGAGAACAACCGAGACCAACAACCCGGACTACTACTCCCAACAATGGGAGGGGCCTACTCCTAATATGGGAAGAGGTTTGCCCACACAATTGTATTTTTATAGGCAATGCTGGGAATAAATATTTACATGCTACATAAGGGGTTGAGCCTTGGTAGCTTGGAGAAGTTTGAGGCTTCCAACCACAAAGGCAAGGGAATTTGTAGTGGCAGAAATTGATTTAACTTCAAAGGCTACCACATATATATTCTTGCAATTATCAACTATTACGTTTCTACATTTGTTACTTTTTTATGTATTTGTGAGAAATGGCATATATATTGGTGCATAACCTTAAAATTCAAAAGATTAGTTTATTAAGTTGCGGCATATATATATATATATATATATATATATATATATATATATATATATATATATCATTCTCTTCAGTTTTATGTTTTCAATATGGGATTCATTCTCACTATTTTTAACTTCACATGTGGGTTATCTAGCGTAAACTATTAAGTGATTAATCTCTTCTACTAGAAATTATGTCAAATCCCAACGCAGCGGAAACACGGATTATATGCAAACACCCAAGCCACAACACACAAGCAATATAAGCATACGTAAATAAACACGAGACAAGAAACTTTTATGTGGTTCGAAAAGGCTTTCTTACATCCACGAGCACATCAATACTCAATCCACTATGATAAGAAGATTACAATCTCTATCTCTCTAATTGCTCTCAATGTTGACTACACAAAACCTAATTACATTAAGCTTATATGATTTATTAGGGCTAGGGTTGGCCAAAAAGAAATCTAGTTTAAATAGAAAGCAGTTACTTCATAAACTACCGTCATGCTCGAATTATTTGAGTCGCGCGAGACCTCTTGGTAGCGCCACTCACTATTGAAACGGCCCCCTCCTGCTCGTGCGACCTTGCGCGCTAAATTGACCACGCGACCTATAATCATGACCACCTGGTATTGCAAATCGCTGATCGTGCGACTTACTACCCAAACGTGCTGATTTTGATTTCCGATTCAGTTTTCATCACCCAACAATCTCCCACTTAAAGATTGAAGCAGAGGGTCACCTCCCTCTTTTCGGATTAGTGTAATGGTTCACTTATCCAACTGTTTTTATTTTTGAAGACTTACTGAAGCTGCTAACAACTCCAGTTTCTTAGTAGTCACTAGCTTGGTCAAAATATCGTTGGATTCCTGCTTCATAGTATCTTTATAAGCGTCAGCACTTCATCATCGCGTAATGACCTAATGAATTGATAACGGAGGCCTATATGCTTGGTACTCGAGTGGAACGCCGAGTTTTTAGCTAGATGTATTGCACTTTGACTATCACTATATAGTATATTCCTCATCTGCTTAAATCCCATCTCTACTAACAACCTTTGCAGCTATATCATCTCCTTGCTAGCTTTTGTCATAGCCACATACTCTGCTTCAGTTATAGATAGAGCAACAATCTTATGCAACTAAGACACCCAACTGATTAGTAGACCAACGTGAACATATAACCTATAGTATTCCTCCTATGATCCACATTACCGTTAAAGTTAGCATCCATATAGACTTATATTTCCACAACGCCTTTCTTAAAACATGGACACTAGTTAACTATACTCCGCAAGTACCTCAGTATCCACTTTACTGCTTCCCAATGCTGCTTTCCTGGGTCGGACATGAATCTGCTCACTGCTTCCACATCATGAGCAATATATGTTCTGGTACAAACTATTGCATACATTAGACTTTCAATGGCTAAGGCATATAATCCTGGCTATGAAGTCTTTTTCTATATTCATCTCTGGACACTGCTCATTCGATAAATTGAAGTGATTAGCAAGAGGTGTGTTGACTGGTTTAGCATCACTCATGCTGATTATCTACAATACCTTATGAATGTACTCTACCTGAGATAATTCCAATGTATCCCTCTATTTGTCTTTGCTGATCCTTATCCCCTAAATCTATTTTGCCTCATCTAAATCCTTCATCTCGAATTCGATAGACAGTTGCTTCTTTAGTTTATTGATCTCCTGTAAATATGCATCAGCTACTAACATGTCGTCAACATAAAGTAGCAAAATTATATACCGGGAGATTACTTTTTCGAAGAAACAGCAATGTTCTGCATTGTATCTGAAGAACCTATTCTCCTGCATAAAGCCGTCGAACTTCTTATACCATTGCCTCGGCGCTTGTTTCAGCCCAAACAGACTCTTGGTTAACTTACATACCAAGTATTCATGCCTTATCGCTGTGAAACCTTCAGGTTGCTGCATATATATATATATATATATATATATATATATATATATATATATATATATATATATATATATATTCTTCTAGATCCTCATGAAGAAAAGTTATTTCTATATCTAACTGCTGGAGATGTAACCCCTCTGTTGCAACTATGTTCAATACTGCCCAAATGGTTATTAGTTCCTTAACGGGAGAAAAAATGTCTGCAGAAAACCCTTAACCACTAATCTTGCCTTATACCTCTTGAAACCATCATGTTCCTATTTGATACGATACACCTACTTGTTATGAAGTGATATCTTACCTACTAGTAAATTTTCCAACTTCAAAGTCTGATTCAATATAAAAGACTTCATCTTATCCTCCATCGTAAGCTCTCACTTATCGGCATCACTGACCTGACAAACCTCACCATAGCTTTTAGGTTCCCCTAAATCCGTGAGCAACAAATGCTTCAGATACTTCTTGTTTGGAACCGATCATTGCTTGGATCTTCTCATTGTAGTAATAGGCATCTGTTCAGTAATTTCGTACTCCGCGTGATCCTGCGGAGCAAGCTTTTGGTCGTGTGACCTCTGGGTTGCGGGACTCACTTGTTTCTTCAATTTCGACAGCACAACTATACGTACGAGCTACTGGTCGCGTGACCTGTAGGTAGCAGGCACTATCTAGATTTTTCTTCATCAACCGGTGCGACCAGATGCTTAGGCAGGTGGTCGCACCGCTGCGGTCGAACGACTCATTAGTCCGTCCTCCTGCCCCGTTCTCACATCTTCGCTGGTCGAGATGTCTTCCAGCCCAAAGTAATCCAGAATTGTTGCCGACTCTGATGTGTTTCTCGCCTTATATAAGATCTTCTCATTGAAGATTACATCCTTACTTCTGATGACTTTCTTGTTCTGCTTATCTCAGAATTTATAATCGAAGCCATCTCATCATAACCAATGAAAGTCCATTTTAGTGATTTTGCATCGAGCTTATGTTTCCATAGTCACTAATATGCACATAAGAAACACAACTAAAAACTCTAAAGTGCAAGAGTTTTACCTCATTTCCAGCCCAGACTTCTTCTAGTATTATAAACACTAAGGGTACTGATGGACCTCAGTTGATTAATTAGGTTGTTGTATTGACTGCCTTTGCCAAGAATTGTTTAGGCAACCTTGGCTGTATATGCATACTTTTAGCTCTCTCAGTCAAGATTATGTTCATCATTTCTCATATCTTATTATGTTGTGAAGTCTTTGATATAGTCTTTATTATCTTGATTCCATTCTCATGATATAATTTCTTGAACTGGGACTTTTCATACTTACCTTCGTTATCATATCACAGCTGCTTGACTCTCAACCCTGTCTCATTCTCAACTGTCATTTTTCCACTTCTTGAAGACCCCAAACACCTCTGATTTGTGCCTTATGAAATACAGCCATACTTTTCTGTCAATAAAGGTAATAAAATAACCTTTACCTCATATCGACGAAGCTGAAGCTAGTCCTCAGACATCTCTGTGTACAAGTTCGAGCTTGTTCTCCTTTGGAGTTCCGCTAATCTTCTGAAAACAAACTCTTTTCTATTTCTCTATTATACAGCTCTCACACAGATCGATATCCACGGATTTCATCTCCTTTAGCTTCCCTTTTGAATGCATTATTTTTAGGCTCTTTACATTTAAAATCCCAAGTCTCTATATCACGGTTTGGATCTTCTTTTCCTTCTGTGACGGCAATGGAACCGTACCCACCAATCGTCAAGTAGAGAGACCCAAACTTCTTTTCTCTAGCTATTATTATAGCCACTTTAGACACCTTCCATGAGTCACCTGCAAAAATAGTCGCATACCCATCTTTTGCAGTTGCCTGATGGAGATCAAATTCTTCCTTAAGCTCGGAATATGCCCGATAATGTTTAACTTCCAGACGGATCCAGTCAATTTTATCTGCATATCCCCTTTACCTACAATATCGCAGGGCATCCCAAGATATACTTTCCCCAGATAACTCTGTTGATAATTCTCCATAATTTTTGTGCTTGAGGTGGCGTGAAAAGATGACCCAGAATATAGTACCCATGAGTCATTCGTACTCTCCAGTGAACAAATAAAGGCATCATCAGATTCATTAGAAACAATATTGGCACTCGTCTGGCCCTCACTGTTTTTCCTGTTACATATGCATTCAGCTTGATAATGTCTCATCTTCTCGTAATTCTGACATTGGATTCTTTCTTACCTTTGGAAGTGGATGAACCCTGAGGTCTCTGGATTTGGACCTATCATATTTATGTGTAGACTTACCGCGATGATTGCTCTTGTCCTTGTTTCTGCCTCTGCTTCTATTTTTCATGCTTAGGGCCGATGAAGAACTGCTTGCCCCACCTCTCCTCCCAGGTTTTGATTTCCTCAGTCATATCATATCCACGACTTCTTAGAATTTCATTTTCGATTTTCCAAAAGAAGTACTGATTGACTGAATCGTTCCCTTCCAACTGTCTGGAATTTGTGTCATAATTAAGGGTGATTGAATCTCGTCTTCAAACTTCAAGTCAATTGAGTTGATCTGTAATTTCATTGAAGGCATTCATATGCTCTTTGAAATTACTGTTCTCAGGCATTTTTAAGGCAAACAACTACTTTATTAAATGTACCTTGTTAATCGTAGACGGTTGTTCGTACATGTTGGTTAACAAACTCATCAGTGCGGTGATAGATTCCTCATTCTTGACAATGAAGGTCACTATTCTAGACAAACTGAGTTGAATCGCTCTCAGTGTAACATCTCGGATTTCGGCTAATTAATTTTGAATATGTGAAAATAAATTTTGTGAAAATAAATTCTTGACAATGATGCATGAAGATTGACAACCGAGGCAGTGAGTATCCCGACCTGGTCACCGCAACCACAGATCGCGATGACCTGCTCGCGATGAAAAATGGTGATTTTTAGTAGTGAAGCATCGCGACCAGTCACCGTGACCACAGATCGCGCTGACTAACTCGCGATGAAAATGTCAATTTCTGGTAGTGAGCAACGCGACCACCAGCGCGACCATGGTACAGCGAGATGTGCTCGCGATAAAGGCGATGGAAATGCTCCAGTGAGTACCGCGACCTGGTGGCGCGACCACAGGTTGCGACGACGGTCACGACGACCGAAAAATATAAAAAAAAATTGGCTTCTCGCAGAAGCCACAAAACACAAAACAGAGAAAAGAGAGAGTGAGAGACCGAGAAGAAAGAAGAGGAAGAAGAAGAAAGAAAGGAGAGAAAGAAGAAAGAAGAAGAAGAGGAAGAAGAAAAAGAAGATAAGAGAAAGGAAAGAGAAGAGGAAAGTGAAGGAGAAAGAGAAAGGGAAAGGATAAAGAAAATCGTAGAAACGCGATTTGTCGAAAGGAAACGTTGTCCAGGTTGGTGTACCACTGTTTTCGAAAATCTTTACAAAAGTATTAAGTATTTTTAGTTGAATATGCAATTAATTTGAAGATTTTCAATTTTTATGTGTTTATATTATTTCATTGAAATGATTTTATTGTTGATCGCATTTTGATTATTACGATTCCGCTGAAAATACTTGTGTTCGACTATTGTATAAATATTGTTGATTTTTCCATGAAAACTTATGTTTGTTTGAATAGTATATTTATTGAGTTATTCGTTGACTTATAAATTACAGTGAATATTTGAAACGATTTGATCGAAACGGCCCTAGGATACTTAGACATAGAAATGGATATAGGAGGTTGGTATACCAGCTGGGTTCAGTGAGCAGTACTGCACCGATATTGATATGCTATTGATGACTATTATGTACCTCCTCATGGATTCGTCCAGGGGCAGGGAGACACGTACCTCCTCACAGATTCGTCCTGGGGTAGGGAGACACGTACCTTCCTAAGGATTCGTTCCTGGAATAGGGAGTTATGTACCTCTCTAGGTTCCGACCACTTGGTCCTAGAGTGGGAGATACGTACCACTCTTGGGATTCAGTCCTAGGTAGACATGGCCAAGGTTCCGGAACCGGCGGTTCCGGTTTTGGAACCGTCGGTTCCGGTTCCATTTTTGGCCTAACCGGAACCGGAACCGGAACCGGAACCGTAGGGGTCTCGGTTCATGTTCCGGTTTGGAACCGGCGGTTCTCCGCCGGTTCGGTTCTTCAACCGGTTCTTTAGAACCGGTGTGGAACCGCCGGTTCCGGAACCGGAACCGGAACCGGCGGTTCCTTTTTTTTTTTTTTTTTTTTTGCTTTTAAGAAGCAAAATTTTTTTTTTTCAATTTTTTTTTAAAAAATGAAACCGGAACCGGAACCGGAACCGACGAAACCGGCGGTTCCGGTTCCTAACCGGTTTTGAACCGGCGGTTCCGGTTCCAAAAAATAAAAAACCGGAACCGGGACCGGGTTTCCCGGTTCCGATTTCCGGTTCCGGAACCGGTTTTGAACCGGAACCTTAAGTTCCGGTTCAAAACCGCCGGTTCGGTTCGAACCGCCCGGTTCGAACCGAACCGGGGCCATCTCTAGTCCTAGGGTGGGAGTTATGTTCGACAGACAGTCACTGTGGTCGAACGACCCATATTCCAGTCCTGGCTTATGTTAAGTATTCTAGAGGGCCAGAATTGAATTGAAATAAGTGATATGTATATAAGTGTTTTCGAAATTGATTTGATACGTTTATTTTAATGTTTATATAAAACTGTTTGTAAATGAATTGAGCATGATTATTGATTTAGTAAATGATTTCATGTGATTTTCATTAGTAACGTTTTTCTTGTGTTTGTATTGAGATATTTATATTATGACACGTTATGTTATGATTTTATGATTTTTATATTTGAGTTTGGTGTACACCCACTAAGCTATATGCTTAGCGCGTTAGTTTTGTTTCTAACGCGTAGGTACCAGGGATACTGAAGAGGCCGAAGACTGAAGAGAGAGAGAGTTGCTGACAGAGTCCCAGAGTCACTTCAGTTGGGTAGTTATATTTTTGTATATATATATTCTGAAAGCATGCATATACAGAGAGTTTGTAAATATGTTTTGTAATTAATTAATTTATGGTTTCTGTTTTTCATTTTTTTTTGTAGAATATTTGTAAATATTGAATTCTGAATCATTTTATTTTATAAACTGTTGTTGAAAAGTCGCACTAAACGGCAGAGTGCGCAATTGATTGAAAATGATATTTGAAGTGTTATTGAATTTGTATTTGATTTGAGTTGTGGAAAAACAGGTTTTGGGAAATCCGAAAAACAAAGGAAACTCTGCCGAAATTTTTGTAAAAAGTGTATTTCGATGAGCTCACTCGAAAATGGTTTTAAAATTATAAATTATGTGGTTTTTCCAATGGTTTGAAAATTGATTCGATGGGCTCACTAGAAAAGTCTTTTTGAATTACAAATTGATATGATTTTTAAATGGTCTGAAATGTATAAAATGAATTTAGAAAGGTTTGAAAACCCGGTAACGCTCCCTGGGTCGATCCAGCAGGGTCGGGTCAAGGGGTGTTACACTAAGTGTGCCTTGTAGTCTAGATTCCTCCAATCCTCTTCATCTATGGTTTTTGGCTTTACTCCCTTCAGCGGTTTATACAAATTCTTATTATAACGATAATCCTCCATCTGCATCCTCCATAAACTCCCTATATAGATCCCTCTATTGTCACGACCCGGGCCCTAGGCCGTGGCAGAGTTGTAAATAAAATCAATAGTTTCTAACTTGACTTTATTAAAATTTCATAAAAACCAAAATTAATTTCTTTAGATACTCCGGAGTATCAAATAAAACGAAAATCTGTTTACAAATAAAAATATTTGCAAATTTTAAAAGTCAACACCAAATAACCCCACAGATATGTGATCACCCGTTAGAATTCATGGATTCAATTTCCAAGATAATAATCATACTGAAACATGCTTCAATCATGAAGTCCTAATCATCCATAACTAAAAGATTTGCACATCAACATACACAACTCATAAACTGAGTTATCTCAACATTTGTTATAGGTCCATAACAAATACAAATCCTTTAATCAATACAAAACTCAAATAACATAAATTTAATCACTAATATCAGAAATCTAATCCTTAGATGTCACAAGTCTTCACCCACTTCAACTAACGATCTTCTAATCCGCGTTGGACGTTCTCTGGGGGGAAAGAAAATAAAAAGGGGTGAGCTAAAAGCTCAGTAGGGTATAATCCCCGATAATGTATGTGGAAAACATCATTTTTATAAAGTCATGGGATAATCCTGCATGGTTAAATACATTCACAAAATTTTAAGTAAATAGTAACACTTTCTTTCAGAAAGTAATATCACCACGTCCACTAGTTATACCCGGTGGCCTATCACTTTAAATAAAACATTCATACATGAAATAAAAATATTTGGCTCACCGTGACCCTGGTACTAACCTCATATACAAGGTGTACGTACCAGAAAATACCCTGCGCAGTCCCCGACATAAAGTCGTATAATAACATATAATATAATATAATGACTAGGACGGTTACCATTTCAAAATTACCAAACAATTTAAATAAATCCACCATGCATTCCATATGTAAATTCATCATTTTTAATAAAATTTTGGCAGCATAGCGGTTGTTTTTATAAAAACCCAAAAATGCAAAACCTGCATAAAAATCATATTTTCCACACAATACATTCCAATTTATTTCTCAAATCAATTCCACAATTTAAATAAAGATTTTCTCAAACTTTCACAATCAATTTATATCCAAACCTTATAGGGAAAATATTCTAAAAATTTAAGTTTGAAACCCCTACCTCATGTAAGCTACCAGTTACTCGTAGTAGCCTCGATTTCAAGCCTAATTATCCTAATCGGTAAAATCTACACGAGAATATAATTATTTAATTTATATACGGCAACCATATAATACAATTAACCTCAAAATAATATCCTACACTTAAAACGAATACGTAAACGGGTTCGGAATCAAATTCTAAGTTCGGGAGGTCGAAAACTTACCCCCACCGTGCGTGGCGGCCGGCGGCGACTTTCTGTAAACTTTCCGGCGACCTTCAAAAATGGTCGGGTTTTGTTCGTCTCGTCTCCCTCGTTAATGTTTATAACTGTGGCCGGAGTGGAAAATGGCTAGAATCGCCGGAATCGGAGGATTTTTGAATTGAAAAATCCCTAACTTTCTCCACCAAATCGGAGACTCAAACGGCCATAAAAATCTTCAAAGTTGGTACCAATAGATTCTATGTCACAAGAGCTTTCTATTGGTACTAAGAAAGATCGAAACGGAGGTCGGATGTGATCGAAAATCAAGGTTAAAGTAGGCGGAAAAATTTGGAAAAAAGAGGGAAAATTGTGACAGGGGAGGCGTCGCGAAGAAGATGATGATATGTATAGGACTGTAAAAGTTCTGTTTTGTCCCTCAATGTTTAGCAGTTTACAATTTTAATTGCCAACTTTCCAAATATATCTTTTACATCCTCATAAATTCTTCAAAAGTTTTTAAAAGATTTCAAATACGCCCTTCATAATAATTTAAAATAAATTTTAAAAAGTGAGATTTTACATCTATGATCCCATAACTGCTGATGAATTGAGACTGCCGACTTTGAGTATATACTGTGCTTTACAAACCCTGACTCAACCAGAGCTTGATACTAGTTATTAGGAATTACGCGAATCCCAACGCATCGAAAACACATATTATATGCAAACACATGTAGTCCTCAAAAATCACTCGGGGACATGGGGCACTACAACCTGCAAAGACAGAACGCACGTGACCCGCAGGACGTCTGGGACACCGGGGTGGTGCCGGCCAAAGTCACTCCGACGGTCAAGTTAGCGAGTGCTAGTAAAAGTGTAATGTTTGTAAATGGAGATGAGTGAGAAATACTTCCTGCTATCTTTACAGTTGGGGTTTCTTTGATCAAAGGAGATGTAAGGTCGGAGGGTGATCGGAGAAGATGAGCAATGGCCGGAGGGTGTGGTTCTTTTTCTATAATATCCGGATCTTGGTTTTTCGGCCTCCTCCTCTCATGAGGGATTCTCTTCCTCTTTATAGGAGACTGATGCTTCTTCTTTTTGAGGGATCTCATCATTCTCTCTTCTCTGTCCTCCACCAAGAAAGCATCTGGGTGCTTCTTTTGATTGGGCTGCCATCAAGTGTCATTATGACTTTGTAGGACCTGTTTCAAAGTAGATCACAATTTGGTCTCCCTCGGAGCGACGGAGATGCTATGTCGTACGACATGTAGGTTTCTTGTCAATCTGGACCACGATTTGGGTGATGTAGCACGGTCGTACTACATAAGTGCTTCATGTCGTGCGACATAGTCTTCGGACTAGTACGTCGTCGTACTACATGAGTGCTTCATGTCGTGTAACAAGATCTTAGAACTAGTACGTCGTCGTACTACATGAGTGCTTCATGTCGTACGACAAGATCTTCGAACTAGTACGTCTATATGATGGTACTTCATGTCGTGCGACTTGATCTTCATGCTGAGCCACCGTCGTACTACATGAGAGTGTAGTCCCATTTTTAGCTATGGGCTTTGTCTTTGGGCCACACTTTGGGCCAGACATATTTTGGCTACTACAGTTTGCCCCCAAACGCATTGGATCTTAAAGGCCAAGGGGTTTGCGTCGTACGACATGCAGACATAGATATGTATGGGTAAACTCCAAGGTTGGGTTGACATCGTCGCACGACTCTGTCTTTCTGATAGGGTGTACCAGTGTTGGTGAGTAGATGACAACGCGTAAGTTGTGTTTTTGTCGTACGACAATGTTACTTTAGAGAGGGAGTGTTTGGTCTCCAAATGACTCTTTGACGTCTGTGCCGAAATAAATGCCGTTTTTATGGGTGGAGCGCATGCATGGCAAATGATAGGTCATGGGAGTATGTGTCAAATGAGAAGTTGACACGTCAGCATAGGCATCTTTTTAGTTGCCGCCCTTTCCCTTTCTCTCTCATTTTCAATTTTTTGCTCTCTCTCTCTTTCTTGTTTTCTCTCTCAAAAACCAGTCGCCGTTTTTCGCCACTTTCGTGTTATTCCGGCGTCTTTGCTGCTCATTTTTGCCATTCCATATCTATTCCGACGAAGAATTTGCATACCTTCGCTATTTTGGTAAGTTTTCTTGGTTCCCCCGTTCTTTTGATTTTTTATTTGTGCTTTTTTCTGGGTTTTTCTTATGTTCTTCGAATAGTCTTTAAGAAAAACTTTAAAAAAGTTTTTAAAGTTTGTTAGATCGAAAATCTAGAGTTAGGTTTAGGCACAAATTGTTTGTAGAGTCTAGGTCGCACGACAGTAGCCAAGACGTATAGGTCGCACGACCTTCTTAACAGTCTTGGGAGCTGATATCAGGTCGTGCCAAGTCTTTGATCTAGGTTATAATACTAACCATTGGCTACTGTCGTTCGACTTGTAGGTCTGATGTCGAGTCGAGGAGATGAAAGTCCTCCCAGTACCTCTGGGCGTGGATACGACGATCCAATAGATCTGTCGTACGACTCATGGGGAGAGTCAGAGGCAGCGAGTGCTGAAGTAACCATTGCTTCCTCGTCGTACGACACCGTGACAGTTTCTCTTGCTGGTACATCGCGAGTGACGGACGACGTGGCAATGGGAGTGCCTTTAGTCGAACTGCCGGGCGACGCAGCAGGCCCGTGTCCAATGGGACCCAGTAGGCCGCTAGGGTTGCTTTTGAATAACCCGGCTAGCGTGTTGACTGAAGACGACGTCATGCGCCTTCGATTCACCTATGGTATTCCTGATGGTGTCGCGCTGAGGGCTCCCTATAAGGAGGAGAGGCCAGACTGGGACGTCCCAGGATGGACCTGTTTGTACGAGTTCCCATTCCAGCGGGTGGGATTCAGGCTGCCAGTAGTCGGACTACTGAGGAGGGTGCTAGATCACTTCGAGCTTGCCCCGGGGCAGCTGATGCCCAACAGCTGGAGGATCCTGCTGGCGCTGGATCTGTTGTGTACGAGAGAAGGGATAGTCTTCGAGCTCCCCGATCTTTTCTACTCGTATACCGTGCGGGAGCACGACACAGAGAAAGGGCGCTATAACTTAAACCTTCGACCTAACAGAACGCATTTGATCACGGAGCTAACCACAAATGATAGGTTGTGGAAGGACAGGTATTTCTTCGCGAGGGGCCTGCTTGTTGATTGGCCTCTCGGGGAAACCGTTGTCCGTGCGACTTGGTCTAAGGCTGGTGAGTCTTTATGTTAGTAGCGTCGTGCGACTGTCTTTGCAATTTTTTCTTACTAACTCCTTTTGTGTTTGTTTTGTAGTGAACACAGGAGCGCCTCAATCAGTAGTTGGGTTGACGTGTGTGACGCGTACGGAAAAGGTTCTGTCGTACGACGTCAAGGAGAGGAGTTGGAGGAGTATACTATCGGAGGAGAACTTGCGGCCGAGTCATCTCTGGAAATTTAGCATTATAAACGAGCCAGGTACTCCCTACCCTGCCTTCAAAAATTTAGTGGAGTTTGTCAGGGTCAGGCATTGTGTCGAGCGACTGTACGGCACTCGATTCCTGACTCCCATTTTATACGTCGAGCGACGCTTTGCAGTTGACATTATGGCTGGAGAGATCGCTGCACCTGCTGCTGATGACGCAATGAAGAGGCTGAGGGAGAAGAGAAAGGGCAAGAAGAAAGCTGAGTCGAGCGATCAAGCGGCCTCCACTCCTCCACCTCCTCCTTCTAGTCGTACCAAGACCTCCCAAGATGTTTCTTCTGCTGGGAAGAAAAGAAGAAGGGAGGATTCGGCATCTGGTGTCGACGCTTCGGTCGACCTAGTCTTCCCACAGGATGCTTCTGCATACTCCAATGTGGGGTCGATCCTTCCACAAGTCGAGCGGCTGCTGCTGCCTGAGGACAAGAGTCGCCTAAGGGAGATGGGTCTTTCCCAAGCTGCTGACTGGGGACTTGGTCACCTCTTCCAGGTATGGTCGTGCGACATATTCATTTGTATATTTTGTTTTAACTGCGTTATAATTTGTTTTGACTTGTGTTTTTATTTTGTGTAGGCTCTTCAGTCGCACGTCCATTTGAAGGAGGAGCTGGGCGTCGCCCTTAAGAAGGTGAGGGACCTTAAGGTGAGCAACCAGGGCTTGAAGGCTGACAATGACATGCTGAAGGCTTCGAATGTTGAAGCCAAGAAGACTGCTCTTGAGGCCTCCAGTCGGGCGGTGGAGGCCACTTTGGAATTAAATAAGTTGAAGTCGCGTGTTGACTTGCTGGAGGCCAAGCTGAAGGCTAAAGAGGCAGATTATGACTCCCTGTACGACAAGGCAGAGGATAACGTCCTCAATGCAGTCATCAAGACTCGTGCAGATTTGATGAGGGAGTACAGGGACGGTCGTGCGATCGAGTGGAAGGTTGACAGCTGGATTGCCGACCACGAGGAGCTGTCGCGCTATAATGAGGATGAAGCGGATGATAAGCCTGTCGAAGAGCCTGTTCCTCCTCCTCCAGAAGGTTCGGCCATCGTAGCCTTGGCTGCCCAGCCGACTGGAGAGCACGATGACCTTGCCCCATAAGGGGTTGTAAAAATTTGTTGAACGTATTTATTTATTTTTAGTTTTGTATGCTCTGTTTAAACAACAATTTTAATATATGAAGTATGTTAATTTTTCCTTGATGTCGTATGCTTTTTATGATAGTAATTTCTTTTTCTGATTGCGTGATCTGTTGGAGATGGAGAATCCATGACCTTGAATGCGGGTCGTGTGACCGTGTGGAGATGGCGACCATGAATGCAGGTCGTGGTTCATGACCTTGAGTGCGGGTCATGTGACCGTGTGGAGATGGCGACCATGAATGCAGGTCGTGGTTCATGACCTTGAGTGCGGGTCATGTGACCGTGTGGAGATGGCGACCATGAATGCAGGTCGCGGTCCATGACCTTGAGTGCGGGTCATGTGACCGTGTGGAGATGGCGACCATGAATGCAGGTCGCGATCCATGACCTTGAGTGCGGGTCATGTGACCGTGTGGAGATGGCGACCATGAATGCAGGTCGCGGTCCATGACCTTGAGTGCGGGTCATGTGACCGTGTGGAGATGGCGACCATGAATGCAGGTCGCGGTCCATGACCTTGAGTGCGGGTCATGTGACCGTGTGGAGATGGCGACCATGAATGCAGGTCGTGGTTCATGACCTTGAGTGCGGGTCATGTGACCGTGTGGAGATGGCGACCATGAATGCAGGTCGTGGTTCATGACCTTGAGTGCGGGTCATGTGACCGTGTGGAGATGGCGACCATGAATGCAGGTCGTGGTTCATGACCTTGAGTGCGGGTCATGTTCGAGATTTGTCGTAGATTCTGTTGTTTGTGATATTGAATTGCCCCAGTTGGAGTGTGTAACTGCTCAATTGCACACTGTAACTTGTGATGTAGTTCAAGATAGACTGTGCAATGCTGACCTGCGTAAAAAATAAATATTGTAGAGTGATAAAATTCGAAATATATAGATAGATATATATATATATATATTTCTAAAACTGATATTGTTTTAGATGGCACGCGTTCCAGCTGTTGCCGATCTCCATGCCATCTGTACATCGTAGTTTATAGGCTCCATTTCCAAATACATTGGTGATTTGATATGGTTCCTCCCACGTAGGACCGAATTTGCCTGCTCCTTTTTCCTTTGTGTTTTGGAAGACGCGGCGAAGAACCCAATCTCCAATATGGAATGACTTGAGACGAACACTTCTGTTATAATGGCGGGCGACTCGTTGTTGGTATACGGCCAACCTGATTGCGGCCTTGTCGCGGCGCTCGTCGATTGTGTCGAGTTCACCCAGTAATTCTCTGTCGTTTGCTTCTTCTGTTGCGTGTCGTATCCTATAAGAAGGATAGTCAGCTTCTGTTGCTATGACGGCTTCTGAGCCGTAAGATAGAGAGAATGGTGTTTCTCCTGTTGACGTCCTGACCGTCGTACGGTAAGACCACAGCACACCCGGTAGCTCATCGGCCCACTTCCCTTTGCATTGGTCGAGTCGCTTCTTGAGGGTGGACATGATTGTCTTGTTAGTGGATTCTGCTTGTCCGTTAGCTTGAGGGTATCTTGGGCTTGAATAGCTTAGTTTGATGCTCCACTTGTCGCAAAAGTCTTGGAAATCATATGAAATAAATTGTGAGCCATTGTCGGTGACTATTTCCTGTGGAACTCCGTAGCGGCATATGACATTCTTCCAAATGAAGCTTTTTACCTCGGCGTCTTTGATTCTTACATATGATTCGGCTTCGACCCACTTTGTGAAGTAGTCGGTTACGGCTAGCATGTAGACTTTTCCTCCGGTAGCGGCGGGCAATTTCCCTACTATGTCCATGCCCCACTTCATGAAGGGCCATGGTGCTGAGATGGGGTGGAGTCTTTCCGGGTGTTGATGTGAAACGTGGGCGAAGCGCTGACAGGGGTCGCACCTTTTGACGAGGTCGTGCGACTCGGATCGCATGGTAGGCCAGTAATACCCGGCCGTGATTGCTCTATTGGCTAGGCTTCTCCCGGCCGAGTGATTTCCACATTGTCCCTCGTGTAAGTCCTTGAGTACTTGCCGAGCTTCGACTGGGTCGACACATTTGAGGTAGGGCCCGGAGTAGGATCGCTTGTAAAGTTGACCTTCTATTATAGAAAATCGGGCGGCTTTGATTTTAATTCTTCGAGCTTCTACCTTGTCAGATGGGAGGGTGTCGTCCCTCAAATAGTCGTGGATCGGGGTAATCCAAGTGGGCTTGTCCGAAATTGGTTTGATTTCCAGCTTTGTTGGCTTCCATACGGCTGGCCATTGGACGAACACCATTGGAATAGTTCGTTCAATTGTGGTAGCTAGTGCGGACCCAAGATTGGCCAGTGCGTCAGCATGCGCGTTGTCGGATCTGGGTATTTGCTCGATGTCGAATGACTTGAATGAAGCTTGTAACTCTTTTACCAAGGTCAAGTAGGCCGACATTTTTAAATCCTTGGCTTGATAGGACCCTTGCAATTGTCTCACAATTAATTGGGAGTCACTGCGTACCTTGATTCGTTCGACGTGTAAGTCCTTTGCCAAGGTGAGCCCGGCTATGAGGGCTTCGTACTCGGCTTCGTTGTTGGTGGTCTTGAATCCACATCTGATGGACCTCTCGATGACGTGCTCCGTAGGGGAGGTAAGTACTATTCCCAGCCCGCTGCCTCTAGCGTTACTTGATCCATCAACTGCTAAACTCCACTCCTCCCTTGGCGTGTCGCACGACATAGTGCAAAGTTCTTCCTCCGCTCGTTGTAGAATCCCTGGTGTGAAGTCTGCTATGAAATCCGCCAGTACTTGCGACTTGATCGCCGTGCGAGGTTGGTAGTTGATGTCGTACTCGCTCAGCTCTACGGCCCATTTCACTAGACGGCCGGATAGTTCAGGTTTATGTAGGACACTCTTCAAGGGGAAGGCAGTGAGTACACTAATAGTGTGGCATTGGAAGTACGGCCGTAATTTCCTTGCGGCCGTGACTAGTGCGAGGGCTAATTTTTCGAGTTGGGCGTACCTTGTCTCTGCATCGAGTAGAGTCTTGCTGATGTAGTATACGGGGAGTTGTTTGTCATCCTCCTCCCTTATCAATACAGCGCTAATGGCCGTTTCGGATACAGCGAGGTAGAGCAGGAGGGTTTCGCCTTCCTTGGGTTTGGACAGTAAAGGCGGGCTTGCTAGATATCTTTTTATATTTTGGAAGGCGTCCTCGCTTGTTTGATTCCAATCAAATGACTTGCTCTTTCTTAGAGCATCGAAAAAAGGCTTACATTTTTCAGACGACTTTGAAATGAATCGGTTGAGGGCCGCGAGCCGTCCAGTTAGCTTTTGTACGTCCTTGATGCTTTTGGGAGACCTTAGATCCATGACGGACTGGAGCTGATCTGGGTTGGCCTCGACGCCTCTCTTGGTTACTAAATAGCCAAGGAACTTCCCCGAGGAAACGCCGAAGGAGCATTTGGTTGGATTAAGCTTCATCCCATACTCGTCGATGATGTCGAACGACTGCCGGAGGTGATCGAGGTGTTGGTCTGCTACTAATGACTTTACTAGCATGTCGTCGATATAGACCTCCATAGTCTGTCCAAGCATGGTTGCGAACATTTTGTTGACTAATCTTTGGTAGGTTGCCCCAGCGTTCTTGAGACCGAATGGCATTACTTTGTAGCAAAAGATGCCGCGCTCCGTGATGAAAGAAGTCTTCTCTTGGTCATCTGGATGCATAAGGATTTGGTTGTAACCGGAGAATGCATCCATGAAGCTCAATAGTTCGTGGCCTGCCGTAGCGTCTACCATCATGTCGATGTGTGGGAGAGGGAAGGAATCCTTTGGACAAGCTTTGTTGAGGTTTGTGAAGTCGATGCAAACTCGCCACTTCCCATTCTTTTTCTTCACTACCACTACATTTGCGAGCCAGTCTGGGTAACTTACTTCTCTCACCGAGCCAATGTCGATTAGCTTTTGGATTTCTTCATTTATAACCTTGTTGCGCTCGGGCGCGAACTTCCTCCTTTTTTGCTTCACAGGTGGATGATCCGGGTCGACTTGCAACTTATGCACTAGGACTTCTGGGCTAATTCCGATCATGTCTGCGTGCGACCATGCAAAGCTGTCGTGCCGCGCCGTCAAGAAGCTGAGTAGTCTCGCTCGGATATTTTGTGGAAGGCGGGATCCGATACTAACTTTGTGGTCTGGAAAATTGGGATGTATGGATACTTCGTCGAGTTCTTCCATATCAGGTTCGTCTTTGTTGGTGGGGGTGCTCTCATTCTGTAATTGCTATAAGTCGGACGACCTGCTTTTAAGAGTGTTCTGGTAGCAGTCACGCGATATCTTTTGCTGCCCTCGGATCTCGTGAACTCCCCATCTGGTAGGGAAACGGATGACCTGATGATATGTTGAGGGCACTGCCCTCATCTCATGAATCCATGGGCGACCCATGATTATGTTGTAGGACGACGGACAGTCCAGGATGAGGAAACGTGTGTTTAAGTTGACACCTTCCGCGTATACTGGAAGGGTGATTTCTCCCAGAGTATTCTTGTGTTCCCCACTAAATCCTACAAGGATTGTAGAGCGACGTATGATGTTACACTCGTCAATATGCATCTCTTTCAATGCGTCGAGGAAGAGTACATTTGTCGAGCTTCCATTGTCCACTAGGATCCGTCTGATCAAACAATTGGCCACCGTCAGTGAGATGACTAGTGCGTCGTGGTGGGGATTGAATAAATCCATGTGCTCATCGCTGCTGAAACTGATTGGGTAGTTACACGTGGGATCCGCCGTACGAGTTCGTTGGACGTTCGTACGACCGGCCTGTCGTGAGTGGCGCTTTGCCTCCGAGTAGGTTACTCCATTCACTTCAGACCCGCCAGAGATGACGTTCACAGTTCTCTCGTGTTTGGGAGGTTCTGGTGGCGGTATTGAAGCAATGTCGCGCGACCCCTCTTTATTCATAAAAGTTTGCTTACCTTTATCAGTCAGGAATTCTTTAAGGTGGCCTTTCTTGAGTAGTTCGGCCACCTCCAATCGTAGCGCCACGCAATGCTCAGTTCGATGGCCGTGGTCTCCATGGAATTCGCACCATTTAGAGTTGTCTCTTTGATCCGGCGGGCTCATCATCTTGTCTGGCCAACGAACCGACCTACCCATTCCTTTCAGTATGGCAACTACCTCCGTTGGTCTGATGTTCAAGTTGTATTCTGGTGTTAAGTTTTTTGGACGAACGAACGGCCTTGGTGGTCTGTCGTCGCGCCGGCGCTCGTACATCATACGGCTGTCCCTTCGGGGTACGGCTGGATATGGCCCGCTGCGTCGGGTGTTGATTCGTTGTTCGACCATCCTCTCCGACTTATCCTCCTTGTAGTTCGCTCTATTAGGTTTATGGTTTACTTCGTCTTCTTCCCATTTTATCTGTGCCCATGTCTTGGCGAGGACGTCTTCCATGGTTTTACAAGGGTATTTGGTGAGCTCTTTGTACAGATCGGAATCATAGAGTAGACCCTTGCGGAAGGCTGATATGGCTGTCGCCTGGTTACAATGAGGGATGGATACTTTTTCATGGTTGAACCGGCCCACAAAATCTCGTAGGCGTTCACCCCTCCTTTGGCTGATTGTATAGAGGTCGTCGGATTGCTTTTCTAGCTTCCGGCTACTAGCGAACTGCTCTACGAAGGTGTCAGTGAGTTGAGCAAAAGAGTTGATGGAAACATTGGGGAGGTTGATGTACCATTGTAGGGCAGGTCCCACGAGGCTCGAACCGAAACCTTTGCACATGCAAGCTTCCCTAAGGTCACGAGGGATGGCGGCCGTGAACATTCGTTGTCGATACTGCGCAATGTGTTCGTCGGGGTCGGTCGTACCGTCGTACTGCTTCATACCTGGAAAGTTGAACTTCCTTGGCATCTCCACCAATGTTATTGTGTCGACGAAGGGGGAGTCGGCAAAACTATTGGCTGCACTTTTCTTTATAGGAGTGGGCATTCCCGGAATGCGTTGGATGAGTGCTTCCATCTCTGTGAACCTTTGTGCCAAGTCCCGGTTGGCCAAGGTCGGTTCGGCGCTCACTCGGTTTGGGTCTGGCGGCGCTGAATGCGAAGGGCCGGATGACGTTCCTTGTAACGGGATGGTTGGTTGGGTTGAGCCGACGTTGCCGTTGGGAGTGGATATATGTGGCACTCCTTGTGTAGCTCTTGCCATATCGTCTGATCGATGTCCTCCCATCCCATTTGGTATATTCTCTGCCGTATGTCGTGCGACGATATGGGGTCCACTCGTAACTTGAATGTTGGGCTCTGACCCTACGTGGGTTGGATCGAGGTTTCGAGCGGTAGTACCATGTTCGTCCGGGCGGACGGGCGCGTAATAAGTAGCGTGAGCGGCTTGCTCGAATGGCAAGGGTTGGGATGTCGAAGTGTCTCCAAATGGTCGTACGGCAGTGAGCGAACTGATCCTATTTTGCAATTCTTGGTTCTCCGCCAACACTCGTTGATTCTCTTGTTCGAGTGCTTGGAGCCTTTGGGTATTCTCTTGCATCTGGGATATGAGGAGTTGTACCCTAACCTCCATCGCGTCGTGATGAAAATCGTCAGATGACATAGTCGGGGTTGCCGCGTTCTACCTTTGCTTGCTTAGAGATTGTCGTGCCCCACGGTGGGCGCCAAATTGTAGTCCTCAAAAATCACTCGGGGACATGGGGCACTACAACCTGCAAAGACAGAACGCACGTGACCCGCAGGACGTCTGGGACACCGGGGTGGTGCCGGCCAAAGTCACTCCGACGGTCAAGTTAGCGAGTGCTAGTAAAAGTGTAATGTTTGTAAATGGAGATGAGTGAGAAATACTTCCTGCTATCTTTACAGTTGGGGTTTCTTTGATCAAAGGAGATGTAAGGTCGGAGGGTGATCGGAGAAGATGAGCAATGGCCGGAGGGTGTGGTTCTTTTTCTATAATATCCGGATCTTGGTTTTTCGGCCTCCTCCTCTCATGAGGGATTCTCTTCCTCTTTATAGGAGACTGATGCTTCTTCTTTTTGAGGGATCTCATCATTCTCTCTTCTCTGTCCTCCACCAAGAAAGCATCTGGGTGCTTCTTTTGATTGGGCTGCCATCAAGTGTCATTATGACTTTGTAGGATCTGTTTCAAAGTAGATCACAATTTGGTCTCCCTCGGAGCGACGGAGATGCTATGTCGTACGACATGTAGGTTTCTTGTCAATCTGGACCACGATTTGGGTGATGTAGCACGGTCGTACTACATAAGTGCTTCATGTCGTGCGACATAGTCTTCGGACTAGTACGTCGTCGTACTACATGAGTGCTTCATGTCGTGTAACAAGATCTTAGAACTAGTACGTCGTCGTACTACATGAGTGCTTCATGTCGTACGACAAGATCTTCGAACTAGTACGTCTATATGATGGTACTTCATGTCGTGCGACTTGATCTTCATGCTGAGCCACCGTCGTACTACATGAGAGTGTAGTCCCATTTTTAGCTATGGGCTTTGTCTTTGGGCCACACTTTGGGCCAGACATATTTTGGCTACTACAACACACAAGCAATATTATATAAGCAGGGGGAAAATAAACATGAGACAATAAAATTTTACGTGATTCGAAAAAGCTTTCCTACATATATCACTACAAAAAAAAGGTTTTTTACTACGGGCTATCTACTACGGGTAAAGGAGACCCGTTTTTAATAAACATATCTATTATGGGCTTTTAAAGGCCCGTACTAGAAAATCAATTAACGACTACGGACATCTTGAGCCCGTAGTCGTTAAACGCTTCCACTACGTGCCCAGAAATACCCGTAGTGGATGTTCAATTATCCACTACGGGCCTTTAAAGGCAAGGCCCGTAGTGGATAATTGAACATCCACTACGGGCATTTATGGGCCCGTAGTGGATGCCCATATTTTTCTCCATCGGGTTCTATCCACTTTGGAACCCTAAATCAGTTTTGCAATTTTTTTTTTCCTCTCTCCCTCCCGCCACAGCAGCTACTCCCCTCCTCCTCTTCACTCTACAACGCCACCCCTTGCACCACCACCTCCCACCGAACGCCCGCCAGCACGAGCACCTCCCACCTCGTTGCAGTATCGCACGCCACGGCATCACCGCGCCCAGCAGCCTGAGCCCAGCAGCCCGCACCCAGGTCACGTGCCTAGCGAGACAGCGGCCAGCCCCCCTACTGCAAGCAGCCCCCCAGCCTCCCTCATCGCCTCAGTTAGTCTTGCCATGTTAGATATAGGGCTGTTATTTTAGAAACGATTAGAGAATTTTTATTTTCTGCATTGATATACCAGTTCTCTAACTTGCTTTTGGTTTTTTGACTCTGATTTAGAAAAATTTCAAACAAGAATATTTAAAATCATCATCTGATCATCAACTCCTCTAAAGTCAATTGAAGGTATGTGCCTTAATAATTCTCTATCATTGTCTCTGATTTTATGCTTATAATGGTTTTTCCCTGCATTGATGTTTTAAGTCAGAGACAAGAATATAGCTTTAATATATATTATAATATTTAATATATATTGCCTTTCCCCTTCCGACCATCACGTGGCTTATGACTTCACAGAAAGCAGCTCAGGTTATAGCTTTGAGATCTTCCATCTTTTCATTTTTTTTTTTTATCTTTAGATTATATAAGATAATATATATATATATTAAAGTAATTTCAAAATTGCATTGATGGAACAACATTTACTCTAGTTGCTATTTGTTTTGAACAATCTCTGCTATTAGTTTTGATTAGAGAGGCCATTGATTTTAAAAAAATGAGGTTTATTATCCCACTATTGAATATTAATTACTTGATGCAACTTTGCTTATTCTTGTTGCAACTTTTACTCTGTGATTAACTGTCTCTGTTTCATCTACTGTAAATATTTGTTTTCCACTTAAAAGTGTTTGTCTGAAATATATACATGGATATGAATCAACTCTGCCTTCTATGAAATGTCTTCTGGTTCTGTAGATTTTTCTACCTATCCTCTAATAATACACATTACGGATTTCGGGTAATGAATTTTTGATATATGTGACAAATGTGAAAATAAATTTTACTATTTGAGGGGGTGTACATGTAATTAAATAGTGAATAGTGAAAAATTTGAGGAGCTGTACATGTAATTTTACATGTAATTTGAGGGGGTGTACATGTAATTTGAGGGGGTGTACATGTAATTTGACTATTTTACTATTTGACAGCGGACCGGATTAAATAGTGAAAAATGAAAAAAAAAAAATTGGAAAACTGAACCAGAGAGCATCGCGACCTGGTCACCGCGACCACAGGTCACGATGGCTCGCTCGCGGTGAAAAACGCAATTTCGGGCAGTGAGCATCGCCACCAGTCACCGCGACCACAGGTCGCGATGGCTTACTCGCGATGAAAATGGTAAAAATCTGGCAGTGAGCATCGCGACCAGCCACCGCGACCACAGGTCGCGATGGACTGCTCGCGATGAAATTGTCAAAAACGGGCAGAGAGCAGCGCGACCACTCGCGCGACCAAGGCGCGCTCGCGAGGAAGGCGGTGCGCGCACTCCAGTGAGCATCGCGACCTGGTGGCGCGACCACAGGTCGCGACGGCGGTCGCGGTAGCGAAAAAAATATAAAAAAAGAAGAAGTTTCTCGCAGAAGCGAGAAAACATAACAGAAGAGAAAGAGAGAGAAAGAGCCGAGAAAAAGAGAGAAAATGAGAGAAAAGAGAGAAGAAAAAGAAGAAGAAGAAGAGAGAAGAAGAAGAAAGAAGAGAAAAGAAAAAGAGGAAGAAGAGGAAGAAGGAGAAAGGAAAAAGAGAAGGGAAAGAAATCGTGGAACCGCGGTTGCTCGAACGAAAAACACGGATTCCAAGTAGTTGTACTCTCGTTTTCGAAATCGTTTCGAGAAGTAATTCGTTTACTTTTTCGTGTTAGTTTTCGATTTCGTTTCTCGTTTATGTTTTCGTTTTCGATTTCGTTAAAAGTTTTCGATTTCGTTAAAAGATTTCGATTTCGATTTTTGTATGAAAAGTGTTTGCTTTATATGAAAAATTGATGATTGATGCACCTATTGATGATTTCGAACTGGTTTTATGTTAGATCGCGTTTTGATCGTATTTCGATTGTGTCGATTTTGTTAAAAATACATGATTTATACTTTTGTCTGCTTATTGTTGATATTCATGAAAAATATTGTGCGAAAATATATATTCATTGAGTACTGATTGTGAAAAATTGTTTATTGTGACGGCCCTAGGATACCTAGACATAGATATGGATATAGGAGGTTGGTATACCAGCTGGGTTTTACTGAGCAGTACTGCGCCGTTATGATTGTATGATTGTTGTTGCGGGGCAATCTCGGACAATCACACCGATTTAGTTATCGTTGTTGCGGGGCAATCTCGGACGATCACAATGATATTAGTGATTGTTGTTGCGGGGCAATCTCGGATAATCACGTTGATATCAGTGACTGTTGTTGCGGGGCAACCCCGGACGTCACGTTGACCCATATTCCAGTCCTAGAATGTTTAGTATTCTAGCGGGCCAGAATTGATTGGAATTGAAAAGTGTATTGAATGCTTTTATTGATCGAAATTATATTGACCTCATTATTGAAGTTGGAAGTGCTTAAAATTATTATATGCTTTGATTCTGAAATGTAATTGTTTTGAACATGATTTGAATTGATATAAATATATATATATTGTGATTTGTTTATTAATAAAAGTTATGTATGATTTTATTTAATTGAGTTTATAGTACACCCACTAAGCTTTATGCTTAGCGCGTTAGTTTGTTTCTAACGCGTAGGTACCAGGAATCCGGAGGAGGCTAGAGACTGAAGGAAGAACGAGTTGCAGACCAAGTCACAAAGATTGTACAGTTGGGTAGCTATATATATATTTTTGTTATGTGTATATATATATTCTGAAAGCATGCATATACAGGAAATTTGTAAATATATTTTGTAAACTGTTTTGTAACTAACTAGTTTATGACTCCTGTATTTTATTATCAAAATGATTGTAAATGTTTAAGTTCGATTTATTTTATTTTATAAACTATATTGATAAGTCGCACTAAACGGCGGAGTGCGCAACTGTTTGAAATTGTATAGAAGTGTTGTTGGAAATTGTATTGGAATTGTTTTGTGTAAAAGCAGGTTTTTGGAAAGTCCGAAAAATAAACGGTACTCTGCCGAATTTTCGTAAAAAGTTTAATTATTTTTATGGGCTCACAATGATTTGAAATGTAAAATGAAGTTTTGAAAAAGTTTGAAAGTCCGAGTAGCGCTCCCCGGGTCGGTCCGGCCGGATCGAGTCGGGGGGTGCTACATTAAATTTCAGGATCCCTATACTGTAGATTTTTCTATCTAGTTAGCTGGCACCACAGTAGAGAACAGCACAACATGTTACACACTTAAGACTAGCACTCCTCCTTTTCATGTTAAACAAATGCACTTTTTAATGAGTTCTTCTGTCACAGAATATTTTGAGTTGCTGTATATATATTTTCTCAAAATAGCGATACTAGAAACTCTAAATCACATAATAATTGAACTGAAGTACAGTGTCATTATTTTTTTATTCAAATTCAATATTATTCCTTTAATTTTCCTAAAACATGCTAAAAATTTGATGATATATATATATATATAGTTTGTATGGTCAATCTCTATTATCATTTTCCTCAAACTATATAACGATGGTTGTGTTTGTCATTTCTTAAATTTTTATTAATTATTGCAGTGAGTTTTACATTCAAATGGATAAGAAATGGTTACGATTTTCGAGGTTATTACCTTAAACTCATTGAATATATAAATTTAGAACTCTTGAATTCAAATAATGACATAGTTTGGTTTTTCAATTTTTTTTTCACTATCAAATTTAGGGTAAGCCAAGATTATATAGATGGTGCTAGAAACTTTGTTGAGGCTGCACAAAGACATTCAAGAAATCTTAACATGATTTCTTGCCCTTGCATAAAGTGCATAAACCAGATATGGCATCCGACTAAGATAGTTTATGAGCATTTGGTCATTTATGGGATGGATCCTACATACACTAATTGGGTCTTTCATGGGGAAAATCCAATTAGTTCAATCCCCATTAAAAATAGATCAACTGCATTTACAATGTATAAGGATGCATACATAGGATATCATGATAATATTGAACCGAATGTGGGGATAGGAGATGAAGACCCCACTCATATTGTAGAAGATGTTAATATTCTGTTGTATGGAGGTTGCTCAAAATACACAAAGTTATCTGCTATTGTTGTTTTATATAAACATAAAGCTACACATGGTCTATCAGATAAGGGTTTTGATGAACTTCTTGGTATCCTTCGAGACATGTTACCTCAAGATAATGGACTGCCGGATTCATTATACTCCACAAAAAAATTACTTAAAGTATTTGATTTAGGGTATGACAAAATTAACGCATGCATAAATGATTATTGTTTGTTTAGAAAGGATTTGAAGCATCATGGAGAATGTCCAAAATGTGGCACTTCTCGATCGAAAGTAAACAAAAGTACCAAACACATCTACAAAGGAGTGCCCGCAAAAGTACTTAGATACATTCCAATTATACTAAGGTTTAGAAGAATGTTTAGATCACCTGAAATGATGAATGACTTGACATGGCATTCTACTCATACAAGTCAAGATGGAAAGATGCGTCACCCTATTGATTCGGAAGTATGGAAGACTATAGATGACACATGGCCATCTTTTGCATCAGATTCACGCAACTTGAGGCTTGGTTTAGCTGTGGATGGATTTAATCCCTACAAAAACCTAAGCTCTACATATAGTTGTTGGCCAGTGGTGCTAGTTACATACAATCTACCCCCATGGAAATGTATGGCTAAAAAAAAATTGATGCTAATATTATTGATTCCAGGAAAGAAGCAGCCTGAGAATGATATTGATGTGTATTTGCAGCCACTTATAGAAGATTTAAAATTGTTATGGTATGCAGGAGTAGAAATTCATAATTCGTCTATTAATTCCTCCTTCAACTTAAAGGCTATTTTGATGTGGACCATAAATGACTTTCCTGCATATGGAAACCTGGCAGGATGTTGTGTGAAATGTCAGTATGCTTGCCCCAAATGTGGGTTGAACATATCTTCTGAAATGTTGAAATTCAGTAATAAGAATGTGTACATAGGCCATCGTCGATTTCTTCCAATGAATCATACATTTCGAAAAAAAAATATGGTTCAATGGAAAAGAGGAAATGGATAAGCCACCTACTATTCTTGATAGCAAATAAGTTCGAGTTACATGTGCAGAAGTTGAAAATGATTGGGGAAAAACAACAAACAAAAAAAGAAAGAGAAAGTGTCATCCTATTTGGAAGAAAAGTTCAATATTCTTTGAACTACCATACTGGGAGGTAACTTCTTAATTTCAACTTTATTCTAATTTCTATTCAGACACACACACACACACACACGCACACATATATTAAAATTAATTTCTATATTTAATATGCAGGATCTGTCATTGTGTCATAACTTAGATATGATACATATTGAAAAAAATATATATGAAAGTCTTCTTGGAACACTACTGAACATTAATGGAAAAATAAAAGATGGTGTTAACTCTCGTAAAGATTTACAAGATCTTGGGATTAGGCATGAGCTGCACATCAAAGAGTGTGGAGGTAAACTTTACTTACCTGCGGCACCACACACTTTATCAAGGGCAGAAAAATAACTCTTTTGTCATCGGTTGTTAAATTTGAAGATACCTGATGGTTATTGCTCAAACATTTCAAACTGTATCTTATTTAATGATACAAAGATTATTGGGCTCAAGTCTCATGACTGTCATGTTATGATGCAACAATTGTTATCAGTGGCGATACATGGTCTCTTGTCTAAAGGTCCAAGAATTGCCATATTTCGGTTATGCTCATTTTTTAATGACATTTGTCAAAGAGTGTTTGATAAAAGTAAGTTAGACTCATTAGAGGATGAAGTGGCAATTACCATATGCATGCTTGAACGGTATTTTCCTCCTTCTTTCTTTGACATTATGGTACATCTCACAATTCATTTAACAAGGGAATCTTGAATGTGTGGACCAGTACAATATCGTTGGATGTACCCTTTTGAAAGGTATTTTTACACACGATTTATGATATTCAAAATTAATTATAGTAAAGTTTTTTAAACTTTATTTTATGTATTCATTTTATAGGTATATGAAGGTACTGAAAGGATATGTAAGAAATTGTGCACGACCCGAGGGATGCATAGCTGAATGCTATCTAGCATACGAATGCATGCAATTTTGTAGTACGTATATACCATAAGCGGCAGATATAGGCGACAAGCATAATAGAAATGAGGATTTGGTGTATGGAAATGTAGTGGAAGGGCATCATATTTCTACAGGGACGGTTATGACGATGACTTCTGATATGCTATGCATTGCACATCGATATATATTGTTTAACAGTGCAGAGGTAAAATCGTACGTAAAGTAAGTAGTATTAATAAATTTATACATAATTTATAACTTACATAAAAAGTTTAAATATGCACTTATTAGTGATTATATTGTGAATAACTATCTTATTAGCTTGCACTTTCAAGAACTTCAACATTTAGATGCAAGCCTTGGAAGTCGATCCATTTTACTGCAAAAGAAGCGTACAACTGGTTTTGCAATATGGTTTAAAGCTAAGATGGGTGGATATACTCTAATGATACATCAATCGTATTCTTACTTGACATTTTTTATTATTAATGATCTTACTTACAATATCTTCAAAATAGGTCATTGCTGAAGAAGTTCAAGTTGACTACATTAGTCAACTTGAAATGACTTACATTTGGACCAACGATGCAAGCAATGTCATATACAAGCTATGTTGTGATGGGAAACGATATCGCACAAAAGATAGTGAGAAATCTACTCAAGATAGTGGTGTTCCCATTGAAGCAGAAACTGTTTGCATTATTACTGGAAGAGACAGTTCACAAGTTACCAAAAAGATGGTTTACTATGGTGTTTTAAGGAAAATTCTTCTTATATACCATAATCAATTTCGTGTTCCATTATTCAAATGTGATTGGGTGAGCGGAAATGATGTTAAAGTTGAAGACGGATTCACATTAGTTAATCTTCATCCACGTGTAAATAAATACGATAGAGATCCCTTTATTTTAGCTTCACAAGCAACACATGTATTTTACTCTAGGGAAATCGATACATTTAATTGGTATGTTGTATTGCAAGCACCTCCAAGAGGTTTTCATGATCTAGAAAATTTGATAAGCATGCTTACATGACATCAGCACCATTAGATGTATCTCAACTTGATTTGTAACATCCCTAATTTCGAATATATATGAAAAGTATGATTGAATTCATTTTGAATATGTGAATATGATTTTTATGATTTGAGGAGTGGAAATTGTAATTAAAGGTATGTATATTTTTGGGTTTCATAATGGACCAATTTGAACGGTCGAAAACAATACACGAAGAAAAGGGTGAAAATTTGGACAGAAGGCATTGCGACTACTCATCGCGATGAAAAGGATAATTTGGGGCAATGAGTACTGTAGTAGCCAAAATATGTATGGCCCAAGACATGGCCCAAGGACAAAGCCCATACTCCCATGTAGCACGACAAAGGCTTAGCGTAAAGGCCAAAGTCGCACGACATGGAGCATCCTCATGTAGACGTACCAGTTGGAAGAATATGTCGCACGACACGAAGTACTCGTGTAGTACGACGACGTACGAGTTTAAAAACTGTGTCGCACGACACGAAGCACTCGTGTAGTACGACGACGTACGAGTTTGAAGACCTTGTCGCACGACATGTACCTTGATGTAGTACGACCGTGCTACATCACCCAATCATGGTCCAGATTGACAAGAAACCTACATGTCGTACGACATAACATCTCCGTCGCTCCGAGGGAGACCAGATTGTGATCTACTTTGAAACAGATCCTACAAAGTCATAATGACACTTGATGGCAGCCCAATCAAAAGAAGCACCCAGATGCTTTCTTGGTGGAAGACAGAGAAGAGAGAATGATGAGAGCCCTCAAAAAGAAGAAGCATCAGTCTCCTATAAGGAGGAAGATAATTCCTCATAAAAAAGGACGGCCGAAAAACTAAGATCCAGAGATTACTAAGAAAAAACCACACCCTCCGGCCATTGCTCATCTTCTCCGATCACCCTCCGACCTTACATCTCCTTTGATCAAAGAAACCCCAACTGTGAAGATAGCAGGAAGTATTTCTCACTCATCTCCATTTACAAACATTACACTTTTACTAGCACTCACTAACTTGACCGTCGGAGTGACTTTGGCCGGCACCACCCCGGTGTCCCAGACGTCCTGCGGGTCACGTGCGTTCTGTCTTTGCAGGTTGTAGTGCCCCGTGTCCCCGAGTGATTTTTGAGGACTACAATTTGGCGCCCACCGTGGGGCCCGACAATCTCTAAGCAAGCAAAGGTAGAACGCGGCAACCTCGACTATGTCATCTGACGATTTTCATCACGACGCGATGGAGGTTAGGGTACAACTCCTCATATCCCAGATGCAAGAGAATACCCAAAGGCTCCAAGCACTCGAACAAGAGAATCAACGAGTGTTGGCAGAGAACCAAGAATTGCAGAATAGGATCAGTTCGCTCACTGCCGTACGACCGTTTGGAGACGCTTCGACGTCCCAACCCGTGCCATTTGAGCAAGCCGCTCACGCTAATTATTACGCGCCAGTCCGCCCGGACGAACATGGTACTACCGTTAGAGACCTCGATCCAACCCACGTGGGCTCAGAGCCCAACATTCGAGTTACGAGTGGACCCCATATCGTCGCACGACATACGACAGAGAATATACCAAATCGGATGGGAGGACATCGATCAGACGACGTGGCAAGAGCAATACAAGGAGTGCCACCTATATCCACTCCCAATGGCAACGTCGGCTCAACCCAACCAACCATCCCGCTACAAGGAACGTCATCCGGCCCTTCGCATTCAGCGCCGTCAGACTCAAACCGAGTGAGCGCCGAGCCGACCTTGGCCAACCGAGACTTGGCACGAAGGTTCACAGAGATGGAAGCACTCATCCAACGCATTCCGGGAATGCCCACTCCTATAAAGAAAAGTGCGGCCAATAGTTTTGCCGACTCTCCCTTCGTCGACACAATAGCATTGGTGGAGATGCCAAGGAAGTTCAACTTTCCAGGTATGAAGCAGTACGACGGTACGACGGATCCCGACGACCACATTGCGCAGTATCGACAACGGATGTTCACAGCCGCCGTCCCGCGTGACCTTAGGGAAGCATGTATGTGCAAAGGTTTCGGTTCAAGCCTCGTAGGACCTGCCCTACAATGGTACACCAACCTTCCCAATGTTTCCATCAACTCTTTTGCTCAACTCACTGACACCTTCGTAGAGCAGTTCGCTAGTAGTCGGAAGTTAGAAAAACAATCCGACGACCTTTACACAGTCAGCCAAAGGAGGAATGAACGCCTACGTGACTTTGTTGGCCGTTTCAACCATGAAAAAGTGTCCATCCCTCATTGCAACCAGGCGACAGCCGTATCAGCCTTCCGCAAGGGTCTGCGCTATGATTCCGACCTATACAAGGAGCTCACCAAGTACCCTTGTAAAACCATGGAAGACGTCCTAGCCAAGGCATGGGCACAGATAAAATGGGAAGAAGACGAAGTAAACTGCAAACCTAATAGAGCGAACTACAAGGAAGATAAGTCGGAGAGGATGGTCGAACCACGAATCACCAACCGACGTAGCGGGCCATACCCAACAATACCCCGAAAGGACGGCCATATGAGGTACGAGCGACGATGCGACGACAGACCACCAAGGCCGTTCATCCGACCAAAGAATATAACGCCAGAATATAATTTGAACATCAGGCCGGCAGAGGTAGTCGCCATACTTAAAGGATTGGGTAGATCAGTTCGGTGGCCAGATAAGATGATGAGCCCGCCTGATCAAAGAGACAACTCGAAATGGTGCGAATTTCACGGCGACCACGGCCATCGAACTGAGTATTGTGTGGCACTACGATTGGAGGTGGCCGAACTACTCAAGAAGGGTCACCTTAAAGAATTCCTGACTGACAGGGGTAAGCAGACTTTGGTAAACAAAGATAGGTCGCGCGATATTATTTCAATCCCTCCACCGGAGCCTCCCAAACATGAGAGAACCGTGAATGTCATCTCTGGCGGATCAGAAGTGAATGGGGTAACTTACTCGGAGGCAAAGCGCCACTCACGGCAAGCCGGTCGTACGGACGTCCAATGAACTCGTACGGTAGATCCTACGTATAACTATCCAATCAGTTTCAGCAGCGATGAGCATATGGACTTATTCAATCCCCACCACGACGCACTAGTCATCTCACTAACGGTGGCCAATTGTTTGATCAGACGGATTCTAGTGGATAATGGAAGCTCAACAAATGTACTCTTTCTCGACGCACTAAAAGAGATGCATATTGATGAGTGCAACATCGCACGTCGCTCCACAATCCTTGTGGAATTTAGTGGGGAACATAAGAACACTCTGGGAGAGATCACCCTTCCAGTCTACGCGGAAGGCGTCAACTTGAACACACATTTCCTCATCCTGGACTGTCCGTCGTCCTACAACATAATCATGGGTCGCCCGTGGATTCATGAGATGAGGGCAGTTCCCTCAACGTATCATCAGGTCATCCGTTTCCCTACTAGGTGGGGAGTTCACGAGATCCGAGGACAGCAAAAGACTTCGCGTGACTGCTACCAGAACACTCTTAAAAGCAGGTCGTCCGACTTATAGCAATTACAGAGTGAAAGCACCCCCACCAACAAAGACAAACCCGATATGGAAGAACTTGACGAAGTAGCCATACATCCAGATTTTCCGGACCACAAAGTTAGTATCGGGTCCCGCCTTCCACAAAATATCCGAGCAAGACTACTCAGCTTCTTGACAGTGCGACACGACAGCTTCGCATGGTCGCACGCAGATATGATCGGAATTAGCCCAGAAGTCCTAGTACATAGGTTGCAAGTCGACCCGGATCATCCACCTGTGAAGCAAAAAAGAAGGAAGTTCGCGCCCGAGCGCAACAAGGTTATAAATGAAGAAATCCAAAAGCTAATTGACATTGGTTCGGTGAGAGAAGTAAATTACCCAGACTGGCTCGCAAACGTAGTGGTAGTGAAGAAAAAGAATGGGAAGTGGCGAGTTTGCATCGACTTCACAGACCTCAACAAGGCTTGTCCGAAAGATTCCTTCCCTCTCCCACACATCGACATGATGGTGGACGCTACGGCAGGCCACGAACTATTGAGCTTCATGGATGCATTCTCCGGTTACAACCAAATCCTTATGCATCCGGACGACCAAGAGAAGACTTCTTTCATCACGGAGCGCGGCATTTTCTGCTACAAGGTAATGCCATTCGGCCTCAAGAACGCTGGGGCAACCTACCAAAGACTAGTCAACAAAATGTTTGCAACCATGCTTGGACAGACTATGGAGGTCTATATAGACGACATGCTGGTAAAGTCATTAGTAGCAGACCAACACCTCGACCACCTCCGGCAATCGTTCGACATCATCGACAAGTATGGGATGAAGCTTAATCCGACCAAATGTTCCTTCGGAGTTTCATCAGGGAAGTTCCTTGGCTACTTAGTAACCAAGAGAGGTGTCGAGGCCAACCCGGATCAACTCCGATCCGTCATGGATTTAAGGTCCCCCAAAAGCATCAAAGACGTACAAAAACTAACCGGACGACTCGCGGCCCTCAACCGATTCATTTCGAAGTCGTCCGAAAAATGTAAACCTTTCTTCGATGCTCTAAGAAAGAACAAGTCATTCGATTGGAATCAAACAAGCGAGGACGCCTTCCAAAATATAAAAAGGTATCTAACGAACCCACCTCTCCTGTCCAAACCTAAGGAAGGAGAAACCCTCCTGCTCTACCTCGCTGTATCCGAGACAGCCGTTAGCGCAGTACTGATAAGGGAGGAGGATGGCAAACAACTCCCCGTATACTACATCAGCAAGACCCTACTTGACGCAGAGACAAGGTACACCCAACTTGAGAAATTAGCTCTCGCACTAGTCACAGCCGCAAGGAAATTACGGCCATACTTCCAATGCCACACTATTAGTGTACTCACCGAATTCCCCTTGAAGAGTGTCCTACATAAACCTGAACTATCCGGCCGTCTAGTGAAATGGGCCGTAGAGCTGAGCGAGTACGACATCAACTACCAACCTCGCACGGCGATCAAGTCGCAAGTGCTGGCGGATTTCATAGCAGACTTCACACCAGGGATTCTACAACGAACGGAGGAAGAACTTTGCACTATGTCGTGCGACACGCCAAGGGAGGAGTGGAGTTTAGCAGTTGATGGATCAAGTAACGCTAGAGGCAGCGGGCTGGGAATAGTACTTACCTCCCCTACGGAGCACGTCATCGAGAGGTCCGTCAGATGTGGATTCAAGACCACCAACAACGAAGCCGAGTACGAAGCCCTCATAGCTGGGCTCACCTTGGCAAAGGACTTACACGTCGAGCGAATCAAGGTACGCAGTGACTCCCAATTAATTGTGAGACAATTGCAAGGGTCCTATCAAGCTCGGGACTCGAAGATGACGGCCTACTTGACCTTGGTAAAAGAGTTACAAGCTTCATTCGAGTCATTCGACATCGAGCAAATACCCAGATCCGAAAACGCGCATGCCGACGCACTCGCCAATCTTGGGTCCTCACTGGATACCACAATGGAGCGAACCATTCCCATGGTGTTTGTCCAATGGCCAGCTGTGTGGAAACCAACAAATCTCGAAGTCAATCCAATTTCGGACGAGCCAACTTGGGTCACCCCGATTTACGACTACTTGAGAAACGACGCCCTCCCACCTGACAAAGTAGAAGCACGAAGAATTAAGATCAAGGCCGCCCGATTTTCTATAATAGAGGGTCAACTGTACAAGCGATCCTACTCCGGGCCCTACCTCAAATGTCTCGACCCAGTCGAAGCTCAGCAAGTACTCAAGGACTTACACGAGGGGCAATGCGGGAATCACTCGGCCTGGAGAAGCCTGGCCAATAGAGCAATCACAGCCGGGTACTACTGGCCCACAATGCGGTCCGAGTCGCACAACCTAGTCAAAAGGTGCGACCCATGCCAACGCTTCGCCCACATTTCACATCAACACCCGGAAAAACTCCACCCCATTTCAGCACCATGGCCCTTCATGAAGTGGGGCATGGACATAGTAGGGAAGTTGCCCATCGCTACAGGAGGCAAGGTCTACATGTTAGCCGTGACCGACTACTTTACAAAGTGGGTTGAAGCCGAGTCGTACGTGAGAATCAAAGACTCTGAGGTCAAAAGCTTCATTTGGAAGAATGTCATATGCCGTTACGGGGTTCCAAAGGAAATAGTCACCGACAATGGTTCACAATTCATTTCATATGATTTCCAAGACTTTTGCGACAAGTGGAGCATCAAACTAAGCTATTCAAGCCCAAGATACCCTCAAGCTAACGAACAAGCAGAATCCACTAACAAGACAATCATGTCCACCCTCAAGAAGCGACTCGACCAATGCAAAGGGAAGTGGGCCGATGAGCTACCGGGTGTGCTATGGTCTTACCGTACGACGGTCAGGACGTCAACAGGAGAAACACCATTCTCTCTATCTTACGGCTCAGAAGCCGTCATAGCAACAGAAGCTGACTACCCTTCTTATAGGATACAACACGCAACAGAAGAAGCAAACGACAGAGAATTGCTGAGTGAACTCGACACAATTGACGAGCGCCGCGACAAGGCCGCAATCAGATTGGCCATATACCAACAACGAGTCGCCCGCCATTATAACAGAAGTGTTCGTCTCAAGTCATTCCATATTGGAGATTGGGTTCTTCGCCGCATCTTCCAAAACACAAAGGAAAAAGGAGCGGGCAAATTCGGTCCTACGTGGGAAGGACCATATCAAATCACCAATGTATTTGGAAATGGAGCCTATAAACTACGATGTACAGATGGCATGGAGATCGGCAACAGCTGGAACGCGTGCCATCTAAAACAATATCAGTTTTAGAAATATATATATATATATATATATATATATATATATCTATATATTTCGAATTTTATCACTATACAATATTTTTTGCGCAGGTCAGCATTGCACAGTCTATCATGAACTACATCACAAGTTGCAGTGTGCAACTGAGCAGTTGCATACTCCAACTGGGGCAATTCAATATCACAAACAACAAAATCTACGACAAAACTCGACCATGACCCGCATTCAAGGTCATGGATTCTCCATCTCCACACGATCACATGACCCGCATTCAAGGTCATGGACTCTCCATCTCCACACGATCACATGACCCGCATTCAAGGTCATGGACTCTCCATCTCCACACGATCACATGACCCGCATTCAAGGTCATGGACTCTCCATCTCCACACGATCACATGACCCGCATTCAAGGTCATGGACTCTCCATCTCCACACGATCACATGACCGCATTCAAAGTCATGGACTCTCCATCTGCAAAACGGTCGTGTAAGGTAACCATCTCCCATAGCCGTACGACCAACACTCAAGGACGTAGACGCAAAGGCAAAATATAGTCACACCACCATCATATAAAAGAATATAGTCATACACGAAGACAAATTCCAAAATTAAAATATATATTAAAACGATAGCGTTATAAGGCAAATTCCAAAATATATATAAAAATTAAAAGTACAAAAGTTACAACCCCTTATGGGGCAAAACCATCAGACTCTCCAGCAGGCTAAGCAGCCAAAGCCACGACTGCCAAGCCTTCTGGAGGAAGAAGGACAGCTGTATCTCCTGTGTCTTTTGCATCAGCTTCACCATCAGAATGCGTCAACTCCTCGTGATCAGCAATCCAGTCCTCGACCTTCCACTCCGTCGCACGACCGTCTCGATACTCCCTCATCAGGTCTGCACGGGTCTTGATGACAGCATTAAGGACATTATCCTCCGCCTTGTCGTACAGAGCGTCGTAATCAGCCTCCTTGGCCTTCAGCTTGGCCTGTAGTAAGTCGACAGTCGACTTTAGTTTATTCAGCTCAAGTGTGGCCTCAACTGCACGACCCGACGCCTCGAGAGCTGTCTTTTTTGCCTCCAAGTTTGAAGCTTTCAAATTGTCATTTTCCTGCTTCAAACTCTGGTTACTCGACTTCAGCTCTCTTATCTTCTTAAGGGCGGAGCCGAGTTCTTCTTTCAAATGCACGTGCGACTGGAGAGCCTACAAAAATAAATGAAACAAATTAGAACAGATTCTAAAATAAGCAAAAATAAAAACAGCAACAGTCGTACGACCATACCTGGAAGAGATGGCCTAGGCCCCAATCGGCAGCTTGGGAAAGACCCATCTCCCTGAGACGACTCTTGTCCTCAGGTAACAGCAGCCGCTCGACCTGTGGAAGGATCGAGCCAACGTCAGAATACGCGGAGGCATCCTGCGGGAATACCAGGTCGACCGACGCGTCGACACCCGATGTTGAATCTTCCCTCCTCCTTTTCTTCCCAGCTGAAGAAACATCTTGGGAGGCCTTTGCTCGACCAGTTGGAGGAGGTGGAGGAGTGGAAGTCGCCTGGTCGCTCGACTCAGCCTTCTTCTTTCCCTTCCTTTTTTCCCTCAGCCTCCTCATCGCATCGTCAGCAGCAGGCGCGGCGATCTCTCCAGCCATAACGTCAACTGCAAATCGTCGCTCGACGTATGAGATGGGAGTCAAAAAGCGTGTGCCGTACAGTCGCTCGACACAGTGCCTAACCCTGACAAACTCCACTAAATTTTTGAAGGCAGGGTAAGGGGTACCTGGCTCGTTTATCACGCTAAACTTCCAGAGGTGGCTCGGCCGCAAATTCTCGTCCGCCAAAATACTCCTCCAACTCCTTTCCTTAGCGTCGTACGACAACACCCTTTCCGTACGTGTCACACACGTCAAACCAACAACTGATTGCGGCGCTCCTGTGTTCACTACAAAAACAAACAGTAGTTAGTAATAACAATAAGTAAGATACTGTCGTACGACTCAACTAAATAAAAGACCCACCAGCCTTGGACCAGGTCGCACGAACGACAGTATCCCCGAGAGGCCAATCAACAAGCAGGCCCCTCGCAAAGAAATACCTGTCCTTCCACAACCTGTCGTTTGTGGTTAACTCCGTTATCAGGTGCGTCCTGTTGGGTCGGAGGTTTAAGTTATAACGCCCCTTCTCTGTGTCGTCCTCCCGCACGGTGTACGAATAGAAAAGGTCGGGAAGCTCGAATACTATCCCTTCCCTCGTACACAGCAGATCCAACGCCAACAGGATCCTCCAGCTGTTGGGCATCAGCTGCCCTGGGGCAAGCTCGAAATGATCGAGCACTTTCCTCAGTAGTCCGACTACTGGCAGTCTGAATCCCACCCGCTGGAACGGGAACTCGTACAAACAGGTCCATCCTGGGACGTCCCAATCTGGCCTCTCCTCCTTGTACGGTGCCCTCAGTGCGACGCCATCAGGTATGCCGTAGCTAAAACGAAGACGCATGATGTCGTCCTCAGTTAGCACGCTTGCTGGGTTATTTAATAGCAAACCCAGCGGCCTACTAGGTCCCATTTGACATGGGCCAGCTGCGTCGCCCGGTAGCTCGACTGATGGAATCCCCGTGGGAATGTCGTCCGCCACACGTGATGTTCCCACAAAAGAGACAGTCACAGTGTCGTACGACGCCACTGTCACCGCGGCACTCGCTGCCTCCGATTCTCCCCACGAGTCGTACGACAGATCTATGGGATCATCGTACCCGCGCCCAGAGGTACTAGGAGGACTCTCGTCACCTCGACTCGACATCAAAACCTACAGGTCGAACGACAGTAGCTACGGTTAGTAATTATAACCTAAAACCAAAGACCTCGCACGACCTAATATCAGCTCCCAAGACTGTTAAGAAGGTCGTGCGACCTATACGTCTTGGCTACCGTCGTGCGACCTAAACTCTACAAACAAGTTCTGTATAAACCTAAGTCTAATTTTTCGATCTAAAATACCTTTTTCAAAATTCTTTTCAAAAACCATTCGAAGAACACAAAAGAATACCCAGAAAACCAAATATAAAGAAATCAAAATAGCAAAGGAACCAGAAAAACTTACCAAGAAAGCAAGAGTAACCAAATGCGTCGCCGGAATGAAAACGGAAATGGCCAAAAAAGAGCAGCAAAGACGCCGGAAAAAGCTTCTACAGGTGACTGGTTTTTGAGAGAGAAAACAAAAAATATAAAGCAGAAAAATTGAAAATGAGGAAGAAAGTGGAAAGGCGGCAATTAAAAGAAAACACGTGCTTACGTGTCAATTTTTTATTGGACACACAAAACCATGACCAATCATTAGCCACGCATGCACACTGCCATTTTGACCACATTTACTCCGGCACAGATATCGAAGAGTCATTTGAAGATCAATCGTTCCTTCTCTAACGAACATTGTCGTACGACAATGACAAAACTTATGCATTATCATCCATTCACCAACACTGAAACACTCTCTTAAGAAGGATAGAGTCGCACGACAATGTCGAACCAGTCTTAGAATTCACACATACATATCCATGTCTACATGTCGTACGACACAAACCCCTTGGCTTTTCTAAAAAACCAATGCGTTTGGGGGCAAACTGTAGTAGCCAAAATATGTATGGCCCAAGGACAAAGCCCATACTCCCATGTAGCACGACAAAGGCTTAGCGTAAAGGCCAAAGTCGCACGACATGGAGCATCCTCATGTAGACGTACCAGTTGGAAGAATATGTCGCACGACACGAAGTACTCGTGTAGTACGACGACGTACGAGTTTAAAAACTGTGTCGCACGACACGAAGCACTCGTGTAGTACGACGACGTACGAGTTTGAAGACCTTGTCGCACGACATGTACCTTGATGTAGTACGACCGTGCTACATCACCCAATCATGGTCCAGATTGACAAGAAACCTACATGTCGTACGACATAACATCTCCGTCGCTCCGAGGGAGACCAGATTGTGATCTACTTTGAAACAGATCCTACAAAGTCATAATGACACTTGATGGCAGCCCAATCAAAAGAAGCACCCAGATGCTTTCTTGGTGGAAGACAGAGAAGAGAGAATGATGAGAGCCCTCAAAAAGAAGAAGCATCAGTCTCCTATAAGGAGGAAGATAATTCCTCATAAAAAAGGACGGCCGAAAAACTAAGATCCAGAGATTACTAAGAAAAAACCACACCCTCCGGCCATTGCTCATCTTCTCCGATCACCCTCCGACCTTACATCTCCTTTGATCAAAGAAACCCCAACTGTGAAGATAGCAGGAAGTATTTCTCACTCATCTCCATTTACAAACATTACACTTTTACTAGCACTCGCTAACTTGACCGTCGGAGTGACTTTGGCCGGCACCACCCCGGTGTCCCAGACGTCCTGCGGGTCACGTGCGTTCTGTCTTTGCAGGTTGTAGTGCCCCGTGTCCCCGAGTGATTTTTGAGGACTACAAGTACCGCGATCAGTCATCGCGACCACAGATCGCGATGATCAGCTCGCGATGAAAGTGGCAAATTCGACCAGTGAGCAACGTGACCACCGCTCGCCGATACCGGTCGCGATGGCAAAAATTTTAAAAAATATATAGTACCGCATAATGAAGCGATGAAGCTTCATAAACCAAACATGAAGTAAAATAACACAGAAACATAAACACAGAACGAGAGAGAGAGAAGAGAGAAAGAAGAAAAAAAAAAGGAGAAAAGAAGAAGAAGAAGAAGAAAAGAGAAAGAGAAGAAGGAAAGGAGAAGGAGAAAGCTTTCAGGTTTGGTGTACACGTATTTTTTGAATTTTTAGATTTTCCAGAAATTTTCGGAATTGTCAAATTTTAGAGTTTCTGAGTTATTTGAATTATATGGATTATAGATTATCGTTTAGATTTGATATATATGTGTTTTGGAATTTTTTCAGTTTCTAGAATATTTCGGATTGATTGAAATTGATTAAATTTGCGTTATTTGAATTATATTGATTATCGAATGATGAGTACTCAAAAGTGATATTTATTGTCTATAAATCTTATGTATTTTGAGCATGTTTTCCTGATGATGTGGCCTAGGTGAACAGTACCGTACACGTGAATAGTGCAGTATAAACAGTACCGTACATGTGAATAGTACATGATGAACAGTGAAATGGCGGCATGAACAGTGAAATGGCGGCTTCAACAGTCAACAGTCGTATTCGTAAGCAGTGACGTCGTGAACAGTACCGTATTCGTGAACAGTATTTCAATATAAATTATGTGTATTTCCTTCCTTCATTTTTATTCTATTTTTGTATTTCTTTTCATGGAGAACTAATCTCCTAACTAAGGTGAGGGGAGAAACCTAAGATTATTTATGTGTATTGTTGATTCAATTTAGACAAGTATTTCAATATAAATTTGGTTTTTAGTTTGTTCAATTTAATATTTGGTTTAGCTTCTTTTAATGATTGATGTGTGTTATATAATCTTATTCATAGGTTCAGTCATGCTTTTCCTATTGTTTAGTAAAAACATCCATGCTTTTATAATTTTGGTGAGCCAATAGATTATTTAGAATTTCGATGGAATTATTTCTTGATAGATTGTTGCTGTAGGTACAGGCTATGCTTGAGATTTTTCCTATAAGAAATTAGTTGTGCTTATGTGTAAACACCATCAACCGAATTCATCTTTTCTATGTCTATTCTTATGTAAGTTTTAAGAATATAATTGAATCAATAATATTGCATAAATAATTAAAGGTGGAACCCCGAAGCCTTAGTATTTCTCATTCATAAGTTTTACTATCAATTAAACACAATTGAATTGTTTTATCAATTGTAAATTTTGCGATCTTTCTTACTGCTCTTCGTGGTACGACACTCGTTACTCCGAGTTATACTGCTACGCGACTCCTGCACTTGGGATTAGCAAGCATCGAATATAGTTCAGGTTCGATATAAACGAGTTTTCAAATTTTTTCAGTTTTCCAGAAATTTTCGGAATTATCGAAGTTTATAGTTTTTGAATTATTTGAAGTCTATTGAGTAGAATGGATAGTTTGAAACTGATTTCAGAATGATTTGAATACGATTTGGTTCTAATAGTGTTATGGAAATATATTGTTAAGGAAATATATTGTTGAAAGTGACTTAAATTATATTATATTGTGAAATGTATCGGAAAATGATTTTGGGGCAATTTGATTCGAAACAGAATTATGAAATACGTTTGAGTCTATTTTGGATTGATTTAATATGATTATTGATTGATAAATATATTCGTATATTTCCGTTATATTATATTTGATGAAATTTGAATTTGCAAACATATAAATGTATTGCAATTGAATTCGATTATTCGGAACGAAATAAAATATGTTGACATTGGATTGGAGAAAATATTCTGGCTCTGATGTGTATGAACATAGATATGGATATAGGAGATTGACATGTCAATTGGGTTTCTGTCTGAACAGTGCTGTGCCGATTATACCACCCTTTGGATAGTACAGGCCCCAAGTGCCAGTCCTAGGGTTCTGAAATTTGTCATGGGACATTTACAGCGGGTGATTCCTTTGGTGTTCCATTCTGATCTGATGTTCGGTGAGTGGCCCCGTTTGCGTCCAATACCGAACAACCCGTAATCCAGTCCGATAACTTATGTTTTGTATGTCAGGAGCCCAATCTGAAAATTGATTTGTTATCTGGAAACGTTTGAGAAATTAAGAAAATATGTCTGTTAATTGTTTTTGGATATTTGATTTGATATGAGCGTTAATTGTTTTTGGATATTTGATTTGATATGAGTGCCATATATTGTTTATATATTTGTTATTTATAGTTTTAATTGATTTCAAATATTTGTATATACGATTTTGTGTACATCCACTAAGCAATATGCTTAGCGTGTTGAGTTTTCTCGCACGCAGGTAACAAAGGTTCCAAAGGCGAAAAAGATAAAGAAGAGTAGAGTTTGCAGAACCAGAGTCAGGATCACATCTTTCCTACATACATTTGGGTAGTTTGTTTGTATTAAGTTTATATATTTTGATACCGTATGCATATACAGAAACTGTTTATAAATATTTAACGAGCTTCCGCTATGTAAATATTTTATGATACGTTTATGTTATGTGAATCTTTATAAATTATATTGTGAGAAATTGGTTGGTAAGTCGCACTATATTTGAAAGGGTGCGCAAAATTGATTTGAGAATTTGGAAGTTGATTTTATAAATTTTATCTGTAAACAGGTTTTGGAAAGTCAGAAAAACAGAGGAAACTCTGGCAAGATTTTCGAAAATTCTTTGGACCATTTTCAAAGGTTTTTAATATAATATTTATCTACATTAAAAGTTAGTGTTTAGTACATTGTAGCGCTCCCTGATTCGGTCATAGTGGATTTGGGTTAGGGGGTGTTACATGATTCTAGTATGGATGACAATGAAGATTATGCTCGAATTGATTGTGAGGACATGATTGTACAAATCTAGTGTTACAGGTTGTTATGTTATTGTAATTAGTAATCTTTGTTGTTTTTGTTATTCTATTTTAGAATATCGATATAGTCGCATCCATCCGATATTTTTGGGTAGTTGTATTTGATTTCAAATCTATGTATTTATGTAAGCATGTATATACAAAGGTTTGTAAATATTTATAATAGTTAAATTATATGAATGATTTTCTAAAAGTTTATGTTGTTTAAAAATATGAAATTTTATTATGGATCGAATTGTTATTTACTTATTGATTTTGATAAACTGATTTGGAAAATCGCATTAAATGGAAGGAGGCATAAAATGATTGGGAATGATTTTTGAAGTGTGTACTTTTGTGGAATTTTGTAAATTTATTGAAATAGGTTTGGAAAATCAGAAAAACAGAGGAAACTCTGCCAAAATTTTTGTAGCATTTGAATTAAACGTTTTCCAAATATAAAATACAGTTTTAAAGTTTAAAATTTTAGTTAAAATCAAGAAATTACAGTAAAGTGTAGTGTTCCCTAATTCGGTCCGAGCGAGTCGGGTTAGGGGGTGTTACAGATATATTGCCTTATTATTTATAACCTTATTATATTATTATCATATTTCAGATGTCAACTGAAGGTCCTAGTGATACCCCATCTTCAAGTAATAAAAGAAAGATAAATGGACCAAACCAAATAAATTTTAATAAAATTGCAAAAGCCAAAGAAGTTGGTATCACTTTTAATGAGTTAGGACAACCACTTGGAGACTCTTCTATAGTATTAAGTATGTGTATTGGAACAATTACTACTCAAATGATTCCAATAACGTACTCATGTTGGCCAGAGGTACCAGATGTAGTAAAAAACAGTGTCTGGGAGACCACAAAGGTATGAATACAATATTTTCTTTTTCTTTTTCCTTTGAAATTATATTTATATATGTTAATCATGTTTTCTTTATATGAAATTTATACATGTAGGCAAGGTTTGGTTTGGATGATGTTGGCAAAAGTAACGTATTTAATTCAATGAATACTTGTTGGAGACAATACAAAAGTCGACTAACAAAACGAATTAGAGAACTTTCTTCCGGTCCTGAAGCTGGTAGAATGGTCCAATTATTGAACCCAACTAACATAACTGATGAAGATTGGAGCCAATTTGTCTCAAATCGCTTGTCCTCGGAGTTTGATGTAAGTGTACTTTAATAATTCTAGCCAAACATATTGTTATATATATGGTTCTGCTTTTACTTTTATATTATTGTAGATAATCAGTAGCAAATAGTCTGACTTGGCGAAAAAGAATAAAGCTCCACATATAACTAGTCATAAGGGATTGGCACGATTACGTGAAGATTTGGTAAGAATTTAACGTAACAGTCTTATTTTATTATTAAAACTATCTGGTTTATTTAGTCCATCTCAAATTCTCAAGTATTATTCGCGAACACTTTAAATATATTAATAATGTAATATAATAATGTAGAGGGCCAAAAAAATCTGTTGAAAGTGGAGACTTAGAAGATGCAGAGGTTGATAGGGTGAAAACTTGGATTGCTGGCCACAAACACAAAAATGGGACACCAGTGACAGAAGATGCCGGAGAAATAATTGTATGTGACAGTAATTAATATATATATACACACACACATACACACATCAATTAATATATAAATAGATATATTTGTTATGTGTTTTTAATTCTTAATATTTTGCATGACATATAGAAACAATTGGAGGGAATTTCTGAAAATCAATCAACATCAATTTCAGATGATACTGTATCTCAAGTTTTAGGAAAAGAGCATCGAGGTTGAGTTAGAGGACTTGGTGGTGGCATAACACCAATAAGAGTAAATGCATCTGTGGTTGGTAAACAAACTACAACACAACTTCGAGAAGAGATGAAAAAACAAAATAAAAGATATGAAGATGAGATGAAAAGACATGAAGATGAGATGAACGCTGTTAAGCAACAACTTCAAGACTTACAAAGTTTTGTATTCAATATGCAGGTAACATGTTATAAAAAATCTATAATATTAGATTAATTTATAATGATGTTTCAATTGATTTTAATTATTTTTTACTTTTAGACAAATGATAGAGGACATAGTGCAGGAAGAGATCCTTCTAATAGTATGCATAAGGTACATAACATAAAAATCCAATAATATATAGTATTTTTGTCTTCTTTAAAACTTTATAAGTTTATAAAATTTCAATGTCTATTGAAATTTTATATTTTGTTTTTGAAGCTACAATATTTAAGTGCCTTAAATTTATCGGGAGGTAATAAATGTGTGAATATTGCTGGAACTTCTGCAAAGGTAAATTTGAATAAACTTTATTAATTAATAAATTAAATATTGTCTTGAGATTTATTGATCTTTAATCACTTTTAATTTTATATGCAAATGTTAGTAATTTTCTAAGGCATCTACAAGTCATATGGATGGTTCAAGTGGAAAGGGAAAAAAGTGTAAATTATTACATTGGATGGGCAATGGAGAGGTAGTAGCCGAAACTGAAGTTGATTGTACGGATCCACAGGCTAGGTCCATCACATGATTCTTGATTCAGATTGTTGGAGAGTTTGTGTGAAGAAAATTTTGGTGAGCAAGATTCCTTTATATCGTACTACTACTGAGTTTATGATACTTGAAGACGCACTAAACTCATTTATTGCTTGACCAGCAAAATATGTTATATAGTATGTTTATTAGTACATTAAGACTTTAATGTTTTGTAATCAAGATGATATGATTATGTGTTTTTATTCTTCAGATTAAGTATATTAGTTTTTATTGATTGTATTATTATTTATAATTTTTTGAATTATATGTTGTAATATTACATAATGTTCTGCACGAAATTGAAACCAATATGAATGGTATAATAAATAAAATAGAATTTTTTTTAAAAAAAATTGTCAGATTATCTACTACGGGCTGAGCCCGTAGTAGAAAATATTTTTTACTACAGGCATTGCCCGCTATATTGAAAAAATCGACTACGGGCAATGCCCGTAGTAGAAAATATTTTCTACTATGGGCATTGCCGTAGTGGAAACCTTATTTACTACGGTAACCACTACGGGCTCCGCCCGTAGTCGTTACCTTGACTATCCACTACGGCCTCAGTGATAGCGGGCCTGCGCCGATGAGCTGTTTTTTTGTTGTGTATAGAGCGCACCAACATTCAATCCACTATTAAAATAAGATTACAAGATGTATGTCTCTCTTATTTCTCTCTCTAATTGCATTTAATGTTAACCACACATAAAACCTAATTACATTAAGCTTATATGTGATTTATTAGGGCTAGAATCAGCCAAAAGGAAATCTAGTTTAAACTTGAAACAATTACTTCCTAAATTGTTGTCTTGCTAGAATCAAGAGCCAGGCGCGACCAGACTTGAAATGGCACCCTTCTGCTCTTGACCTATTGTCGTGACCACCTAGTTGCGTGAATCTATGGTCATGCGACTTACTGACTAAACTTGCTGATTCTAATTTCTGATTCAGTCTTCATCACCTAACATCTTCTTGATTGAAATTACTACTTTCCACTCCTTCAATAATTATTTGCAGTAAGTCCTTCTTAAAAGCTGCTTTATGCTTCTTCACTACTTCTAGAATCAAATTTCCGAATCTCCTTTTTGTAATGTATATTTTAACATGAGTACGGAAACAAATAAAACATTGGAAAAGAAGTAACAAAACTTAAAGGATAGGACGTTTTTCTCTCCTTTTTTTTTTTTTGTCTGATTATTTACCGAAGGAGTTCTGTTAATTTTTTTTTTTTTTGCTAAAACCAAACTAATGCCCACAATTACAAGTGAGTTTAACAAAACATCTTAAATACATAGAATCATCCCCTACAACTTCTTCACTAAAATATTGAGTCCATATTCTGGCTCAATAGTCAACCGACGAATTGGCGAGTGAGTGTATTTTGGAGATATGGAAAAAGAGAAGTTGGACAAAATGAGAGCCACTAGTATCTTGAGTTCAACCATGGCCAAGTGTTGTCCAATACAAACTCTAGGACCCATACCAAATGGCATGTATACGTGGGGAAGCTTGCAAGAGCCTGAACTCCCATTTGTAAATCTCTCCGGGTTAAATTTAAAGGCATCTTGTCCCCATATTTCTGGGTTTGTATGCAAAGTCAGCACCATTGTCCAAATAGTCACACCTTTAGGAATGTTAATGCCTTGAAATTTCATGTCTTTATAGGTCTGCCTTGATATCTCAGCTACTGGGGGGTATAAACGCAATGTTTCTTGAATCACCATGGTTAACTGCAATAACATCAAAGAAAAATATACAATTAGCTTGGAAATACTATGGTAAGGATTACATTCAAGTCAAAGCAAAGTTTGTAAAAATAATTATACCTGCTTCATCTTTTTAAGCATTTCATAATCTGGAGTTCGACCCCCACAAATTTCAAGAACTTCTGCTCGAACACGATCTTGCCATTCTTGATTAGAAGCCAAAAGCATTAAGCACCAAGTTGCTGAAATTGCTATAGCCTCAAAGGCAGCAACATATATATTCTTGCAATTATCAACTATGAATTGGTCAGTTTCTTCTTGATTGAAATTATCTCTTTCAGCTCCTTCAATAATCATTTGTAATAAGTCCTTCTCATAAGTTGCTTTCTGCCTCCTCTCCTTCACTACTTCTAGAACTAAATTCCGAATCTCCTTTTGTAATTTCCATGCACTTCTGTTACTCTTTGTAGGAAGATATCTGCTATCATTTTCAAAATGGAAATAAAATTTATAATTTTCAAGATGAGAGAATATATATTTTAACAACAAAACTTCCCAATGGCGCAGCTACGTTTCTGAGAAATGAATTTTATACTTTTTCCAAATATAATATATTTTTCTTTTGTAAAATTAAAAAAGGAAAACACTTCACCTCATGCCTGGAATTCCCAATGATGCAGCTATGTTTGACATAATCTCCTGAAGAGCTCTTAGTTTCACAAATATTTCTTCCCCTTTAGAGTAATTGCTTGCAAAACAGGCTCTTGAGATCACATCTCCTGAGAAACTTCTCATGTCCTCATCAACTTTGATGTCTGCTATTCCACCCTCTTTCTCAATTTTGTTTTTCCATGTTTTTACTAGTATCATTGTTGATTCGGTTATCAGATTGATCATTCCCTACAATAATTAAAACAGAGGAAAGATTTTTGTAAGTAAAAGTAGTACCAACTACCTAGTAAAATTGATCAGTAGAGATTAATTAAAACATACCTTAACTTTAACCATGTACAACTCAGGAGCAATGGTTTTGTTGTGATGTGCCCAAACAGCCCCATTTGTAGTTAAAATCCCTCTACCAAGAAAAGGACCAAGCTCGTTTTGTAGATACGATGGTTTTCCCAAGTCCATTGATGTGCATGTCACGATCTCTCTAACCACTTCAGGTTTCGAAACATGTAATATTTGTGTGTTTCCAAGAGAAAACGAAAACACATCACCTGTTTCAAAACAACAAAAATTAACAAGAGATATGATACTTAACAGGTTATATTCAATTAAACTGACCATTAACTAACTTTCAACACGATCCATTAACTGGACGAAAAATTCGAATTGCATGCATACCATATTGTTTTCTACATTGTTCATTATAGGGAAAGATAGCAGCAGCAACATTGTGGTAGGTGATGGTGGATTGATGTTGAGAGTTCTGTTGAGCTTTCTTCATGTCCCTGATATTCCCAAGCAACCAGCTGGTTGGTGGCGGTCCGTCAACGCCTTGTTTCCTCAACATTCGTCGAACCCTCTCCGGCTTCGCCACCAGTTTCCTGTACAAACTTATCAACAACCAAAGAAAACCAGTCACGGCCACTGAAACCAAGACTTCCACATACTCAAACTGAGGAAACTCCATAGCTAGCTCGCCAAGCTCTCTCTCTCTCTCTCTCTCTCTCTCTCTCTTTCTTGTGAAATTGTGTACAAAACTGAACTTGGACAAGTGTGTGTGTGTATATATATATATACATACACACACACGAGGATTAAGTAAATTCATATGGTAATGTATGCATGCAACATGAATCAAGCCCTGAATGTCGGATCGTGTTCACACAACACAATCAATTCATATCTTCGAAACTCAAAATCAATAAACGTGTAGGATGTCATGTTGGAACTTGACGTATTATTATGTTTTATAAACTTTTAACGTGCCTCTATTATATATTGTTATATGTTGGAGTATTTTTATAATCCAAATATCCTTTAGTTTTAACAAGACGTGGATACGTAATTAAATCAACAATTTATATGGTTCGATTAAAGGAAAAAAAAAATTTGAAATCTAGAACCACGACGAAAAAATAATATAATTGCCTTTTCTTTTCAGATTCAATTTAATTTATATATGAAAACTCGAATCTATATTGTAGTCATGTAGAACTATTTATGAATAATGTGACGCTTTATGATGTGCGAGATCGTGCTCGTAATAATTTCAGGTAAGAATTCTAATCATTACAGATCATTAAAAGACAAATATATATATATATATATATATATATATATATTGTTAAAAAAAAATCATGTGGAGCAAGCCAATGTTTATAGATTCAAGGTTCACGGTAAGAGTGTCGGGATCCTGGGTGATCCATTTTTCATTATTCAAGTGTGTAAATCTTATTAGTTTAATATCAAGTACATTTTGTTCTCTAGAAAAGGAGCCACAAAACCTCTAGTTCTCCCTTTCTCTCTCTCACTTTCTCCCCTCAAGTCTCTCGAGGGCAAGCAGTCATCTTGCGGTGGGGAAGGCCATGCAATCTCTCTAAGGGATCTTCAAGTCCTCTACATTCTACGTTTTCTGCACCTAACAAGATAGACCAACTCGTCAGGGGGATGGCCAATGGGACTAGCATCCACACTTCGACACTAAAGCCAGGGGAGTAAGCACATTAAGTAAAGTGGTAAGAAGCAAGAGGCTGTAGATAAAACTGAGCAAAAAGATAGATAAAGGCCTAATATTTTTCCTTGTAATTGTTGACCCCTCTTTCCGAGTAAGAATTAGGTATTTATAGAGTTGGAGAGCGAGAGAGAGGGTAATTGGGTCATTTCAGCTGAGTGGGAGTACGTGCCCCTCTGTCATCACCCATTTGCTCCATGTTTCCCACTGTACCTGTCATGTGTTGACTATAAACCCCGGAGAGCTAGAATGTTGCCACGTAGGACCTCTATTCCGTTGGCGTTCGACGAGGCAGCCAAGTGGTGCTTTCGTGTGATCTTATTGATTGCAAGATATGTGGATGCCATTTCGGTCCTTTTTTTCATGCATTTATGGCAACTAATATGTCTTTGGAGGCTTGTGTTGCTTTTCTTGATAGCAAGTACTCATTAGACAAGCCTAGCCCTAACATTGGCCTTTGGGTTACCTTTGTCCTTTACTAGTGGGTTTCTGGAGGTAAAAGACATGTTTTTTGTCCCTCCCACAAGCTAAGGTGGCACGCATCTGTACGTTCATCATTTCCTTGCCTACGAAGTTTTGCTCCTGTGTCAATCGTTTGAGAGGCCCTCTAATGTCTAAAGCGGTCATCTTTGGGATTTAGTAGTGTGCAGGCACTATTCAGTATTGGTCGATTTTTGGCAAAAAAATTCTGCATGGAGAGTCCAGCAGGGATTTCCTCCCTTGGATTCTTTCGTGGCTCGGTAGCAGCGGATCTCTAGAGCTTCCTTCTTACTAGGAATAGTCCAATCTTCCTAACAATTTTCCTTTAGTTATCAACTTCAATTTTTGATGTCAACATATATAATTGTGTATCTTCATGCGCCCCCTTTATATTTGTAATGCAAATTCAAGCCTCACATTACTCATTAAAAATAAATTAATGTCCTCTCTTCCATGTTATGGAAGGATTTGAATCCTCTCATCATCCCAGCTCTTCCTTATCTTTTTTAAAACAAGTGATTGGTTGTTGAAAAAGTAATTAATTAATTATATCCTAGTCACTTTTATATTATCCTGAGATCATTAAAAGGTGAAGAGAGTATCAAAATTCAAGAGAATAGTATTAAGTCTGGAAATAAGTGCAAAAACCTTAAAATAATCGACTTATGACTTTTGCTTGTAACATTTGGCAACCAAACGTGCTTTATCAAGTTTCACCTTACCGTTTGAATTGTACTTAGTCTTGTATACCCATTTAACACTAATGGGCTACTTATCACCAAGAAAAATCAGTAAGCTCTCATACATTACTCTTCTCAATTGGAAAAATCTCCTTATCCATTGCTTATAATCAGCAATCATCTCGAGCAGCATCTTCATATATGATAGGATCACAATCTACAAACAATGCAAAATTCACCAAGTATTCATCAGTTGGATCGTTATCATTATTGAGAACACAATCTTGCAAATGAGCTGGCAAGATCCGGTGCGTTATGGACGACTAAAAGATTCTACTGAATGTGGAATCATAGTAGTCATTACCAAATTACCATTATGATAAATATCAATATCTCCAGGTCAACATTAATGTCAGAAGAACTCCTTTTACCACGAGAGCAATCCTAGCACCCTTGTTCATTAAAAGTAACGTCGCAGCTGACAATTACCTTCCATGTTACTGGATTATAAAGTTATAACCCTTTATCGCCTGATTGTAGCCGATGAAGATGCATCTCTCTGCCTTATCATCAAGTTTCTTCCCCAAACCATCAGGTAAATGAGCATATGCAGTACATCCAAATATTCGTTAGTGTCCAATGTCAAGTTGCATGGAGTTTAAGCTTTTTGAAGAGTCTTTTTGAGAACACTCCTGATAGGACATATGTTCAACAATTACATGGCACACACAACTACATCACCCTAAAAACATTTGGGTGATTTCTTCAAGTAGAGCATACAGATGACCATGTCCATAACGGTTCTATTATTCCTCTATGTTACTTCATTCTGCTGAGAAGTGTATCTAGCAGTCAACTGATGATTGATGACATGTTTTTGCAAGAAATCATCACAGGCAACATATTCAGTGCCCCTATCTATTCTTAGAGTTTTGATGAACCGTCCATTTGTCTTCGCCTTAAACCTTTTAAAGGCATCACAAGAATCTGACTTATGCTGCAAGAAATACACCTAAATCTCCTTGCTACAGTCATCAATAAAGGTAGTAAAATACATTTAACCTCCATTTGATAAAGTCTCCACTAAATATAGATATGAGTGCACCAACTTTAAAGGCCTATTGGCTCTCTATGACTTCTTTGTAGGAAATGTGTCTTTATGCTTCTTTCCAAAAACACAAGTCTCGCAAACTCTATTAAGATGGTTAATGACGAGCAATTGTGAAACCATCTTCCTCTATGCAAGCAATTTCAAATTCCTAAGTTCACATGGCCAAACCGTAAATGCCATAGCTAATTCCCATCACTAGTCATAAAACTAAAGCAATGTAAACTTTCACCATTAATAAGCACTATAAATAATCGCTTTGGTGTCATTTTTAACTTTGTTATTAGTATCTTTTGTTCATCGTTGATGGTGCAAATGCCTTTATAGATCAGCATGTCATATCCTTTTTCGGAAAGCTGTCACATACTCAATAAATTTTGATGCAAGCTTGGAAACACGTTAGAGATATAATTTTTAAACCCAACTTTTAAAGAGATAGAGATTTCACATTTCCATATCACCACCACCTTTGCATCATTCCCAAACTTCACTATCGAAGTGTAGGACTCATCCAACTAATAAAATTCTTACCACACGTGTGGTCGCTACACCTTGTAACCAAAAATCATTTGTTCTTCATTTCATCGTCTGCTACTTTGCGCATTAACAATAATGTTTTTGAATAATCTCCATCTTTTACAACATTCACCTATAATTTATCCCCTTGGATCTGCACTCATTCTTGTAGTAGCCATAAACACTGAACCTGAGGTTTATTCCTCTGATTAATATTGTTATTGTCTCATCTGCCTTTCTCCTAGCTTAATTTTAGAGCTCTTTATCTCATATTCTAGGAGTTTTGACCATTCTGGTGTGACTCAGAATTATTCTGGGTCTCACATTTGTCTTTCTTGAGACTTAACTGGGTTTATAGAGCTTCATCCATCTTGGTCTCAGTCTTCTCACATAAACATTGTTCATGAACATAGAGCGAATCAACTCATCCAACGTCATTATCTTGAGATCTTTGGACTTTTTTCAATAGCAGTCACCTTGTACTTAAAACTTCGCATTCAGTGGTCGAAGAATCTTCTCCAAAATTTGAGCTTCTGAATAGTCTCACCATTGGACTTCATGTGAGTAACAAGTGCCAATATTCATGAGAAATAAGTTTCTACCTTCTCCGTTTTCTTCATCTGAAGAAGCTCTGATTGTCTTCTTATGGTCTGCGAGTGAACTTTCTTCACCTTTTCAACTCCTTTATATATGTTCATCAAAATATCTCAAGCCCATTTTCTCAACGTCATATTTGCGATCTTTTTGAAAACTTATGGATCCAAAGATTGGTTAATGAAAAATCATACTTTCACATCTTTTTTCTATTGTTGTTGCATCGTGGTTTTGCAACACCCTAACAAGCAACAGTCCACAACTCCTGGTACTCAAACAAAAGTTTCATCTGGACCATCTCATACTCAGAATCTATTTTTCCATCAAATTTTGGTATTTGTACCTGTATTATATTGTTATTGTTGTTGGTAGTAACCATCTGAATAACAAAAAGACAACCAATAAAATTTCCTCAAAACACAGTGAAGTCCAGCGGCTAAAACTTTTTAAATCGGTATCCCTTTAATTTTTCATTGATGATTCTGGATTTGGACAACAGACTCCTAAGGACCACAGATCAGCACCTCCTAAACTTTAGGCTAGGGCGATGATTGCCCAATGGCCACCATTGACTGCAGTGGTAAGGGGCATCGACATCAACCTTTGGAAGCAGATTTGACCTGGAAGACGACCTCGGATGACAGCAATTTGGAGGAAGTTATAGATCAGCACTACTACACCTTCTGGTGGTGGCGATGTCGTCTCACACATGGCTGGGCATAAGGCTACTCTTGGCTAAGTGTGGGGCACATGGTGGCTAGATCCTCGCGCTACTCCTAGATCCTTGCATTACTCCTAGATCCTTATGCTAATGTCCTCTAAACCTTGAACTTAGACTCTAATACCAAATATAGAAATTACACTTTGACAGAAAACTCACACACTCACAAAATAGGGAAACACTGAAGAATTGTTTTATTTCAATTAATGAATAACAATAAATTGATATCAGCTATTTATATTAGCTTATGTACTAACATGATAATACCAACCAAATGTTAAAATCCTACAAATTCTTTTAGCTTAGTACAGTGCCATGCCAATTTCCGATCACATCTAATTAACTTGTTCATTAATATAAAAATTTGAAATATTTGGATATTGAGTCCAACGACATTAATCAACAAATTAATATTTATTGGAATAAATTTGAATGATTTTGGGGTTAGAAACCGCTTTATAGTCATTAATATTATTATTATTATAAACGATTAAAAATATTTGATCATATGAAAAACTGGGATACCGAAAATATATACCCTATCATAAATAAGTATTTTTTTTTTTTTTACATACCACTTGCGGTAGTGACGACTCGAACTTGTGACATTATTAGGCTAAATGAACATCTTTACTACCAAGTCACATTGGGCGATAGTAAAATTATCATTTGTTTAATGACTATAAAATTAATTTACTATCATAAGTAAATAATTAATACGCAATATTACACATGTCCATATAATAATTGAAATAACAAATTAATAAACTATAAACCAAGTGAGTTGACCAAACAATGTTAAGTGTAATTTCATTGGAATAATAAGATCTTGTCGGGCAAGTTATTAAAATGTTAAAAGTGATCATTTATTGAAATAATAAAATATGGATTTAATTAATTGTTAAAGTGTGTCTTCATGAAACACGTTAAAGATTAAAAAAATAATAAAAAATATTTATTTATTTTTTTAAGATAAATTTTATAAAAATGATAAAAATAAGTTTTTTAATAAAATTTTGAATCCTTGAAGAATGAAGAGCACACTAAAAACATCTATTTTTAATATGAGTCTTCTATCATGTGAATCTATCTTCTTATAAAAATTCCGCTATTAGTAAATTGAAACATTTAAAGTGGATAAATTCGTGATTTTAGCCCAACGTTATGCCCCTCATAAGCTCACTTTAATATGATCGTGGGATCGAATTACGTCTCTCTATAACTTTTACATTTGTAATAATATTCTTAAAGAAAATAAATATAAAATGAAACAATTTCAAGTATCCTCTTAATAACTCATAAAATAAGGATAGTTTTTAAAATAATATTTTTAAAAATTAATTTTTAAAATAAAAATCATGTTTTAAAAATAATGTATTTACAAATACAAACATGTTTGGTAGCATTTATTAAAAGTAGTTTTTAAAAACTAAAAACGATGTCAATGCATTGATATTATTTTTTAAAATAAGTAAAATAGTTGTTTGGAATGAAAAGTTGTAATTTGTTTTTATAAAATGATTTGAAAACGATAGAAAACAATAAAAATGTAGTTTTTTATTTAATTATAAATTTAAAACTATTTTTTTTTTCAAAAATAATTTTATATCTGGTATTTGTTTTTGAAAATATAAAGCAGTTTTCAAAAACAAACAACCCCTTAATGTTCTATTGATGTTTCAGTTGGCATGAACAAGAAATTTTTTTTTTTTTTTTAAAAGGTATAATTATAATATTAATAACTGTCGGGACCTGCTGAAATTAATCACTAAATGTATGGTACGGATATCTATTCTCATAATAGGAGATATCTACTCCCACAATAAGGGTAAAAAACTACCTACATATGCTAGAAAATATACATAGTGAAAATTGAACCCTCACCATTAAGATGGAAGAAAGATACACTAATCAATTTACTACAAGTGGATATACGGCATGAACAAAAAGTTGATTCGAATCTAGTAATATTTTTAATAATCGGTGCTCCATATAATATTTATTTCAACCACGTGATATAGTATAAACAATTAAAATTTGTGAAAAACGAGATATTAGATGCATGATTGAGATGCGTTTGTGAGAAGAAAATCCAAATTGATTCTACCATGTTTGTTGAGTGCTTCTCAATTATTATTCTAGTCCTACCTCAAATAAATTACATTACTTTAATAATACTCGTGCACCATATGCAACCTTAAGTATTGTTTGTGGACAAGAAAAATAACTTTTTATTATAATTTTTAGAGTTAATTATACTGATTTTTCCTTAGATTTTGCTAACTACATGCGGCGGAGTCAACTTTATTATTTATTAATAAAAACTTCTTATACTGTTAGTTAAATTTCATTAGAGTTAACGGTTAATTAAGTTTAACAGTTAAAAAGATTAAAATAACTCTACATTAAAATTTAAAATTATTAAATAAAAAAATATGTTTAGATCTCCATCGCCCATCTCACTTGAGATGGATAGTGGAGATTTTTTCTTTTTTATAAAAATAAAATGGAATGTATTATTAGAAACAAAATTGATTGAATTTTATTTTAATCAATTGTTAAATTGATTAATGTTTTGGTGTTATGCTTAACAAAAAGTTTAATTGTTTCACTATTTTTTTTTTTAATGCAAGTTGTTTGAGTAGCAAACGTGTCTGCATACTTATGGAGATGGTGGAGAGGTGCAGCTAGGCTGTATCCCACATTTTGTTCTTTTTAGGATTCTAGTTTTATTGTTGTACACAATTGATGTTGTAGAGTTCGTTTGATTTTTTTATCTAGAAGGCTGAATAGGTCGGAATTTTTTAAAGACTGAACATAAACTAAAATTTGAAATCTGAATGATATATTTGTTATTTTTCTTCTAATGATTGAATAAAAGTGTTGATTATTTATTTATTTTTTTAAAACAGCAACACCTAAATAAAAATAGAAAATATATTAATATAAGAATAGTAATTATGTAAGATTAATTATGATTTCCACTGAAAAATGGTCACTACAAGAAAAATGGTCATTTTTTAGAAGTTTACCTTTGTTTATATATCACTACAAAAAAAATGATCATTTACAACGGGCAATGCTCGTTGTAGAAAGATATCTACCATGGGTATACGCCTCTTGTGTATTAAGATGTGATAAAAAATGACACTTTTACACAATGGATTATGCCCGTGATAGATAACGTAAACGACAACATGCAATATCCGTAATAAATGATGTTATATTTATCATGAGTGTGGCCGTGGTAGATAATGTAAACGACAACGAGCAATACCCGTAATAAATGATGTTATTTACCATGCAATTTACCCATGATAGATAATGTAAACGACAACATACAATGCCCGTAATAAATGATGTTATTTACCACGTAATGTGTCCATAGTAGATAATGTAAACGACAACAAGCTAGACATATGTTAAATATTTTATTTTTAATATAAATTGTGTTTAGTGCCCAAATAAGATTGAACTATCATTTGGAATTGATATTCAATTCGAGTGAATTTTGGCCAACTTTTTTACGGTACCAGAAAATTTATTAATACAATCAACAGAAAAAATAATGAAACTTAATTAGTGTTCTGGTGGAGAATCCCAAATTCTCATGCTCTAAACCAAGTTTTGATCAATGAATTACTTTCCCCTAAGTGTGAGGGAAGAATACATGCATATGATTGAGTATTAACATTTAAATGTCTATTGACTATTAAATGTTAGGTTGTGTTAGGTTTTCTTGACAAGTTTGTTATGTACTCTGACTTTATGTAAAGGTTACTCTTGACTTTATGTAATTTAGTATGTTAGGTGTACTCTACTTATTATGTAGGTGAGTGTTAGGGAATATTAGGTTGATAGACTTTAGTATTCTTTATTTATATAACCTCATAGATATGAAACAAATGTACATTTCTCCAAATTTTCCTCCTTTCATCTTTTACACATTTCTTTCTTATATTTTCATACATTCATTATTTTACAGGTATCAGAGCCAAGTTTCTGATCCGGACAACGTCTTGCACAGAATTTTCATCAAGCAACTTCAACAGCTTTCTTGTCTTCATCAATGATGAGTTCAAACCATGGTGCTGGTAATAAATACACTTATGCAAATACGACAGGTCTGTATCCATTTTCCAATGCTTCAATTAATTCTGTATTTACAAAGCCATGGATTTTAGATAGTGGAGCCACCGATCATATCACTTCTGATTCCACACTTCTCACCAAAACACAATCATCATCCATACCTATTGTTAATTTACCAACAGGATCTACAACATCAATCACTTCAACTGGCACTGTATCTTTTAATTCCAACATCACTTTAGATGATGTTTTATGTGTTCCTAGTTTTCGCTTAATCTAATTTCTGTAAGCAAACTTACCTCTGCCCTAAACTGTTGTGCCATTTTTTTTCCCACCTTTTGTGTTCTACAGGACTTGGCTACGGGGAAGATGATTGGCTCGGGTAAACAACATGGTGGTCTCTATTACATGCCTCCCTTACAAAGGATGTCAACCTGTCATCAAATTTCACAGCCTTCCAATCTATGGCATATGCGTCTTGGACATCCATCACCATCTCGTCTTAAATTAGCTTCTTCCTTATTATCTTCAAACAATATTTCTTATGATAATAATTGCACTGTTTGTCCCATGGCAAAACAAACAAGACTTCCATTTCCATTAAGCTCCATATCAACTCATGCTCCATTTGATTTATTGCATTGTGATATCTGGGGTCCTCACAAAGTTCATACACACTCAGGGGCACGATTTTTTCTTACCATTGTAGATGACTTTACAAGATGCACATGGATATTCCTTATGCAGCACAAGTCTGAAACTCAAACATTTTGAAATCTTTTATTGATTTTGTTTACACTCAATTTCATGCATATGTCAAAGCAGTTAGAGTAGACAATGGTTCTGAATTTTTATCTATGAAAAACTTTTTTAGACTTCATGGCATTGAATATCAACGCACTTGTGTTTACACCCCACAGCAAAATGGAGTCGTTGAAAGGAAACATCGTCATATTCTCACTGTGGCACGAGCACTACTTTTTCAATCCCATTTACCTTTACATTTTTGGGGTGAATGTGTTTTAACTGCAGTTATCTCATTAACCGGTTGCCATCACCATTCCTCTCAAATAAAACACCTTTTGAAATGCTATATAGTCGCCCGCCATCACTTGATCACTTAAAGGTTTTTGGTTGTCTATGCTATGCAACTATTGTACATCCCATTCAAAAATTTGAACCTCGTGCCAAGTGTTGCATCTTTGTTGGATATCCGACTGGGCAAAAGGGATACAAATTATATGACATGGAAACCAAGAAATTTTTTGTCAGTCGTGATGTCAAATTTCATGAATCCATTTTTCCTTTTTCATCTATCTCAACCCCATCCACTTCTGATTTTGTGGTGCCTAATTTCATATCTGAGACACAGAAATGCAGTCTATCATACCACCATGCTTTTCTAACACCAATCCTCACCAATCCGAGCAAACAACATCTAATACACATGAACCCATCTCACCCACACCTGTTGTTCCCTCCAGCATTGATCAACCTTCCACAAACACACCAGATGCCGAAACCTTACCACCACTTTTAGACCCATCAAATATTCCTTCTGAAACTACTACCATTCCACCTCCGAGACAGTCAACACGGCCTAAGCGACCTCCGGCATGGCATAGAGACTTCCTAATGTCATCTCAGGCACATCAATCTACCTCTGCAGCAAGTCCTATACCAGGTACTCGATATCCACTCTCTAATTTTCTTTCATACTCACGTTTTTCACCTTCCCATTCTACTTTTCTAGTTAACATCACAGATCACACTGAGCCTAAAAATTATGCTCAAGCTGTCCTTATCCACATTGGCGACAAGCTATGAATACAGAATTAGAAGCATTGCAGCTCAACAACACATGGAGCTTAGTCCCTTTGCCCATTGGCCATAAACCAATTGGTTGCAAATGGGTCTACAAAATCAAATACAAATCTGATGGCACCATTGAACGCTACAAAGCTCGTCTTGTTGCTAAAGGATACAATCAAGTTGAGGGCATTGACTATCAAGAAACATTTTCTCCAACAGCAAAGCTTACAACACTTCGTTGTCTTCTTACTGTCGCTGCTGCTCGCCATTGGCACATCCACCAATTGGACGTTCAAAATGCTTTCCTCCATGGCAACCTTCATGAAGTTGTCTACATGGAACCTCCACCTGGTCTTCGCCGACAGGGGGAGCACACTGTATGTCGGCTCAACAAGTCTCTTTATAGACTTAAACAAGCATCAAGAAATTGGTTTTCCACATTTTCAGATACTATCAAAAAGGCCGGCTATCAACAATCAAAGGCTGATTATTCCCTTTTCACCAAAACTCAAGGTACTTCTTTTACAGCAATTCTTATATATGTCGATGACATACTTCTCACAGGAAATGATCTACATGAAATGGAACGTCTCAAAAGATTCCTTCTTAACGCTTCCGTATCAAAGATCTTGGAAACTTGAAGTACTTTCTCGGTATTGAATTTTCTCGCTCCAGAAAAGGCATTTTTATGTCACAAAGAAAGTATGCGTTGGACATTTTACAAGATTCTGGACTCTTAGGCGCGTGTCCCAACAATTTTCCAATGGAGCAGAATTTGAAACTTACTCCCACTGATGGAGCATTGCTAAATGATCCAACAAAGTACAGAAGACTAGTTGGCAGATTGATATATCTTACAGTGACAAGACCCGATATAGTTTATTCAGTTCGCACATTGAGCCAGTTCATGCAAGAACCTAGAATACCTCATTGGGACGCTGCCATTCGAATCCTAAAATACATCAAAGGTACACCTGGTCAGGGATTATTACTTCCCTCCATAAACAGTTTAACTTTGAAAGCTTTTTGTGATTCAGATTGGGGAGGTTGTCGTGCCACAAGAAGATCAGTTACAGGCTACTGTATTTTCCTTGGAAGTTCTCTCATATCATGGAAATCTAAGAAGCAAGCCAATGTCTCTAGATCATCAACTGAGGCTGAATATCGAGCAATGGCTAATACATGTTTGAAGTTAACTTGGTTGCGTTACATACTACATGACCTAAAGGTTCCTCAAACAACTCCTGCACCATTATTTTGTGACAATCAGGCAGCTTTACACATTGCTGCGAATCCTGTCTTTCATGAGCGTACAAAGCACATTGAGATAGACTGTCATATAGTACGAGAAAAAGTACAAGCCGGAATAATCAATCCTTCTTTTGTTTCTTCACACTTGCAATTGGCTGATGTATTTACGAAGGCTTTAGGAAAGGATCAGTTTGTGAATTTACGTAACAAGTTGGGACTTCATGATATTCACTCTCCAACTTGAGGGGAGTATTAATAAATCTTAATGTATATTTGACTATTAGGAAATGTTAGGTGAGTGTTAGGTGTATTCTTGACTTTATGTAATGTTAGGTGAGTGTTAGGTGTACGCTGACTATGTAATGTTAGGTGAGTGTTTGTTGTACTCTTGACTTTATGTAATGTTAGGTGAGTGTTAGGTGTACTCTGACTTGTATGTAATGTTTAGGTGAGTGTTAGGTGAATATTAGGTGGGTGATAGACTTATGTGTTATATCTTTATGTATATATACCTCATAAGATTAATGAAACAAATGTACATTTTTCCTCCATTACATTTTCTCTCACTTTCATCATTTTACACATTTCTTTCATATATTTTCATACATTTTCATTATTTACATTGAGTGATACCAGCAATTTCTCATAATAATTTTCTAAATTAACATTGTAACTCCATATCTTTAATGTATGAGTGACAATTTATATGACATAGCTACGTAAAATAAGTCATCATTATGTATATTCCTTTGTCACTGAAAAGGTTACCAAATTGTAATGTCAATTGAGATTTCTAGTATTATTATTTTTCAAAGCACTTCAATAAGTAAAGACCCTCATTAATTTACACTAAACCATAAATATAATAACAATTTGCCCACGGCCCAATGTGACTTAGCAGTAAGGGTGCTCATTCAGCTTGATAATGTTCCGATTTGAATCGCCACTACCGTATATGGTATGTAAAACAAAAATAACACCAATTTCTTTCCACAACAATTTAAGAACATAGATAATTACACTCACCATTGAATAAACAAGCATAGGATGACTCCATCTAACAAAAAAACATCTTTCAAACATGCCCCAAACTAAGAAAGTAAATATTTGTTTCTATGAATATATCATTATCTAAATTTATAAAAATATTAGTAAAAGTAGTATCGAAAAAAAGGTCAGAATTTTCATATTTCAACAGTACTTTTGATATCAATACCACTAAGAATTCGAAAATATCATTGAATTTTGAAAATACTATCGACATTTACGTCCTTGTCACTAATAAACTGATAGACCTAGATTGGACGAATTAGGTGTATATTTGGTAGGTTGTATTGTATTATATTGTATTAAAGGTTAAAATTGTATCAAAACAATACATTATAATGTTCGGCACTTGGATCGTAATTGTATTGGCTAATACATTTTAGTTGGTCTAATACAATGGATGTTGTATTAGTTAATACATAGGGAAGAGATTATATTACCTAAGGGTCTGTTTGTTTCAAGGGATTGGATTGGATTGGATTGGATTGGATAGGATTGGACTAATTAGTACTGTCATGTGTTTGGTGCAGTACGGATTGAATTAAAAATAGTACTATGTTTTGTTTGGTGTAGTATGGGATTGGATAAAAAAATTTATTATGTTTATATGTTTTATATAGTTTGAGATTGACTAATTATTAGATTAAATTAATTTTAAAATAAAAAATTGTTTTAAACCAATAATAGAAATTAAATATGGTTAATTTTTTAAACAAAATATTTATACTAACTTTTAAAAAAAAAATAACTATTTATAATTATTTTAAAACTAACTTTTATATATATATATATATATATATATATATATATATATTAAGCTATTATAATTTATTCGTAATTTAGGGGAGAGGGACACTACTCGAATGGATTGATTGGATTGGACATGATTAAATTAATACTGTAATGTGTTTGGTGCAATATGTATTGGATTAAATTATTACTGTGATGTGTTTGATGTAGTATGAGATTGGATAAAATCAGACTGAATTAAATTAATTTTCACATATAATAAAATTATTTTAAATTAAATAAAAATAAAATTACTTAAATTAAATTGAATTAAAATTTAAAATAAATTTAATAAAAACAATAAAACTATTTAAAAGTAATTTTAAATAAAATAAATAATAAAATTATTTAAATTAAAAAATATTTTAAATAAAATAAATTTTTTAAATTATTTTTTAAAAATATATAGAACTATTAAAAATTAATTTTTATTAATATTAAAATATATAATATTTTAATAAAATATTTTATATTAAATATAAATATTTTATATTTAAAAAAAAGGTGGGACAAATTGTCCTACCTCACTAGATAAAATTGATACTGTTGGGATTGGCTGTGACCAATCCCAACTTGTACCAATATGGGTTTGATAAAAAATTGTCCAAACTAGTCCAAACCCACTTATAAACGGCCTAATAGTCTAACGGGATAGATAATAGTATATTATTAAAGTGGATAGAATATTACCATTATATAATAATATAATAATAACAACATATAATTAATTTAATATATATAAAAAATTTAATAATAATATTATTAATAATTAAAATAATTAAATTAATAATTAATATAAAATATAATATATTTAATACTATAAATCTAAATACTATAAACTAATTAATATGAAAAAAGATTTAATACGTTAAACAAAAAAAAAAAATATTGAAATTGTCTTGAAATTAGTTATATGAATACTAATTTATTTATAAAAATAATTTTATATTAATTATTACTTAAAAAAATATAATATACCAAATATATATTTTTATAATATTTTTTATTTTTAAAATTATATTAATATTATTACTTAAAAAATATTCATTAACCGAAATTACATCCAAAAATTATATAACTTAATACATATTAATACAATATATCACTAAATATATAATTGTATAAGAATAATTCTATTCAATTCTATCTAATCCAATTCAGTTTTATCAAATCTAATCTGTTTAATTCAATATAATATAACACCATGTACCAGACGAATATTTGACAAAAAAAAATAAGCTCAGAGTAATATTTAGATAATTCTTTTTAAATAAAATAAATTTCAATTTTCACAATTTTGTTTTTTTTTTTAAAAAGCAAGACTTTGGAAGTTTGGGCCTTCATGGCCCATTTAGTTTCTCCAGTCTTTTCAACATCAAAACATTTTCAAAGAAAATTCAAACGAGAAAACCCCAACGGCGGCGGCGGCGGCGGCGAATTCGATGGAGGCGGTGGCGGAGGGTCTGTGGGGGCTGGCGGACGAGCACGAGAGGTCCGGAGAGATCGGGAAGGCAGTGAAGTGCCTGGAGGCGATATGCCAGAGCCACGTGTCGTTCCTGCCGATAATCGAGGTCAAGACTCGTCTCCGAGTCGCGACTCTGCTGCTCAAACACACACACAACGTCAACCACGCTAAGACTCACCTGGAGCGGTCGCAGCTGCTCCTCAAGACGACGCCTTCCTGCTTCGAGCTCAAGTGCAGGACCTTCAGTCTCCTCAGCCAGTGTTACCACCTCGTCGGGGCCATCCCTCCCCAGAAGAACATCCTCTTCAAGGCTCTCGACCTCACATCCTCCGCTTCGCAAGAGTACAGTTTCTTTTATTATGTTGTGATTACACTTCGATTTTCATTTATGGGTTGCTGTCAGAGTTATGGTCTTGCAAGTTCAATTTCGTTTTGTTGCTTCGATTTACTTTGTTTTTCGTAGCTGCAATTTCGTTTTTGCTTCGATTTTCTTAGTTTTTCAGAGCTGCAATTTCCTGTTTGCTTTGATTTTCTTTGTTTTTCTCAGCTGCAATTTCGTTTATGCTTCAATTTCCTTTGTTTTTCATAGCTGCAATTTTGGTTACGCTTCTATTTCTTTGCTTTCCATAGCTGCAATTTCATTTTTGCTTCAATTTTCTTTGTTTTGCGAAGTTGAAATTTCGATTCTTTTTTATTTTCTTTGTTTTGCTTAGTTGCAATTTCGTTTTTGCTGTGTTTTTATTTGTTGATGGCTTGATTTTTATTTTGATTTGTTGTTTGAAGGGTTGCTGTCAAGCTGTGGTCTTGCAACTTCAATTCTCAGCTTGCAAATGCTTTGATTATCGAAGGAGATTATCAGAGTTCAATCTCCGCATTGCAGGCCGGATATGTTTCCGCAACCGAGATTTCTTATCCTGACTTACAGGTTGGTTTTGGTTTTTCTGTTTACTAGGTGATACAATTCATTCCACCATGTAATTTATTATAGATATCATTTGGGATCAATTTTTTAGGAATTGTGTTTAAGTAGAAGCAGTTGCTGTCAAGTTCATTTTGGAAAGCACTTCAAGTGTTCCAGAATACATATTGGTTTAACTATTAACAATTAAGTACTTCTCCCAAATCGCTAAGTGCTTTGTATGTTATAAGAATCACTAATATTTAATTTCAAGTAGAATGATGTAGGCCAAGAAGTGACTTTGACTGTTTGAATGAGTTTTGACGATGGCAGGAGCATTCCCAAATGCACTGCACATATATCAATCTAGATTGCTTTTGTAGAAATCAATTTTCAGTAAAAGCGGTTTCTGTAGAAATGCTTCAAAAGCACTTGCTATTGAGTGCTCTTTTAGGAAGCACTTCAAGGGTTTTTCTGATCCAAAATGCATTTATGCGTTAACTATTTACTTGTCCCCAAGCATTTGAGTGATTTTTATGTTAATCACTTTCATTTAATTTCAGATAGTATAAAGTAGACCCAGAAGCACTTTTGACTTTTTGAAAATGCTGTTGGCAATAGCAAAAGCATTTCCAAATGAACTAAATATATGTCAATATTAATTGCTTTCCTTGCATATTCATTTATCAGATGTTTTTCGCAACTTCTATCTTGCATGTGCACCTGATGCAATGGGAGGATGAGAATTTGATTGCAAAAGCTATTAACCAATGCGATGTGATATGGGAGTCTATTGATCCAAATCGAGTAAGTGCCTGCTGTCTTTAATTTTCGTTCTTCAAATTTTGTCTCAGTTTTAGGAAATTTTCATATCCAGTTACAGAAATTGAATAAGATATTATGTATGGAATACATATTTTGTATGCTGATATGGTTGATCATAGACTGATTCTTATTTTTCTGATACATGTAACTCTTGACACCCATAAAGAGGGCGCAACTCCTTGGTTTGCTCTTTTACAATGAGTTGTTGCACATGTTCTACCGACTTCGCATATGTGATTACAAGAATGCCGCACAACATGTAGACAGATTGGATGCAGCTATGAAGGCTGACTTGCAGAAAATGCAACAAGTTCAGCAGCTTACTAGCGAACTTAATGCCTTGAATCAGAGTCTCTCTCGTCCTGACCTACCCTCCAGGGAGAGGTCAGCCCTCTCAGGAAGACAAGCACAACTCCAAAAGCGGCTTAGAAGGATAACAGAATCAAGCTTTACTAGCAAAGATTCTCTTGAACCTGCATATTTCGGAAATGAAAGACGGGCGATGGGAGATAAGCTTGTCCTGGCACCACCCCCTTTGGATGGGGAATGGCTACCAAAAAGTGCTGTTTATGCATTGGTTGATCTTATGGCAGTCATATTTGGGCGTCCGAAAGGACTTTTTAAGGACTGTGCAAAGCGGATTCAATCTGGAATGCAAGTTATCCAAGGTTAGTTTTTTTTGTCTATTATGTGGTTCTTTTTTTTTTTTTTTTTTTTCCTTATTACTAGTCACTGTATGTTGATGTTGGTTGCATCTCTTAAGTTTCTTGCATTTGAATATCCCTTTCCTACACAGCTTTTTAACATGTATCGGCAATCAATAATTTGTTGAAAGATTTGAATTTGAGAAATATCAAGTGTTTGCTTGATATATAGTTGACTTTTTTTTTTCTTTTTCTTTTTTTTTTCTTTTTTTTTTTTTTTTTGCAATTTGTTGGCATAGCAAATCGGATATCTTTATGTTTGGCTGCATTTGTCTCAACAGATTGATGCAAGCCAACAGCTTTCCCTGTAAATAATATTGAAACTAGGAATTCAGCATTAGTTGCATTTACTGCCAAGGAACCTGAGCAAATTATATTTCTTGCAGATGAACTGGTGAAGCTTGGAATAACTGATGGCGTGAGAGGTGTGAGTTTCATTTTCTGTTTGTGTATATTAAGGTTCCAATGTTCTGCATTTGAAGGTTATTTATGTAGTATTCTGAATTTTCTTTGAGCAGAAGTGGATTTGCAACACTCAGCCATCTGGATGGCTGGTGTTTATTTAATGCTACTAATGCAGTTCCTTGAAAACAAAGTAGCTGTGGAGCTCACACGGTCTGAATTTGTTGAAGCACAAGAGGTAGGTGTTATGCCTAAACTATTGCCTTACTTAAACCTTTCTTTGTTTCTCTTTCTTAGGGAACAACATGCGTCTCTCTTCCCCTTCCTGCCCCCCTGCTCATTGTTATTATTATTGTGTAAAATTTTCTCAAGTCTTCCTAGTTCTCGATTTTTTATCATTACTATTCATAGTTAGTCAAGAGAATATTCAATGCTAGATATGGCATACTACTTGTTGCTTCAGATAAAACTCTCATTACCATTACGTGTCCTAACATGCAGGTGCCTAGATTATTTTAGAAATTTGTTTCTGTTGAGAATATGATGATTGATTCACCTTAATATTGTTATGATATAGCCCCTTCAACAGATTCAACATCTGTTACAGTGGGATTACTTTTGCTATTGGTATAAATTAAACATTTGACTGTCACTGGGTTGTTCATCTTTTATCTTTTTGGCATTCATCTTATATATTTGCAGTTCATAACATGAAGACATTAAAGATTTATCAATTTGCAGGCATTGATGCAAATGAAAAGTTGGTTCGTCCGCTTTCCTACTATTTTACAGGCTAGTGAGAGCATCATTGAGATGCTCCGTGGACAGTATGCTCATTCTGTTGGCTGTTATAGTGAAGCAGCTTTTCATTATGTTGAAGCGGCAAAGGTATATTATTTAGTTTCTAGCTCTTAGCTGTTAGCTCCAAAAAAAATACTGTATTGCCAATTAATTTGCAAGTTCAGACTTTATAATGATTAGCTCTAATAGGGCTGTAACATGCATGTGCCACATTAGTTTTTATTTTTCCATTTAGCAAATGATGAAAATTGGTACTAGTTATTTGCTTTTGTATATCAGTTCTCTATTCATTTCACGAATGAAGTTTTATTTAATTTTGTTTTATTTTTTTTAAATTCAAATGTGTTTGTATATTCAGCTAACAGTGAGCAAACCAATGCAAGCTATGTGCCACGCTTATGCAGCTGTCTCTTACTTCTGCATTGGCGATGCTGAATCATCATCGCAGGTTGAAATCTTTCCTGTAGTTAGAACAAGTTTGTATACAGTACCAGCAATTTGTGTTTGATAGTTTAGATTATATAATATATACTAATAAGTAGTTGTATGCAGGCACTTGATTTGATTGGACCAATTTACCTAATGAAGGATTCATTTATTGGAGTTCGAGAGGAAGCTGGTCTCCATTTTGCTTATGGCCTTTTATTGATGAGGCAACAAGATTTCCAAGAAGCAAGGTAGATGCTTGAATTCTTGTTAATTTCTGCTACAGTTAGGATATTATGGTGCTAATTTTGAAGAAGTTTCAATCAGTCCTCGTTTTTTTCCATTGAATTTGAGATGAGTTGATTTAATTCCTAAAGCAGTGTTAACTAGTCTAGGAAGCAATGTGATACCTAGTTTGTGGAAGGTGTTTTTCCTCATTTCTTGACTATGCTTCTTTCATTCTTTTACCTCTCTGTCCAAGACATCTGTTTACACCTATAAATGCCATGAACAACCAGAATGAAAAATTTTATTTGAAATGTGACCTTAAAAAATGACATAAACTACAAAGCGATTATTAGACATTTCAAAATCTGCAGTGGACTTTCTCTCTCTCTCTTTCTTCTCTCCATACTTATGCTGAAACAGCTGCTCTGGTGCAGAAATCGATTGGCTAAAGGCTTGCAGATTGCTCATAATCATATGGGAAACCTTCAGCTAGTTTCACAGTATTTGACAATCCTTGGGAATTTGGCACTTGCTCTGCATGACACAGTACAAGCCAGAGAGATCTTGAGATCCTCGCTTACATTGGCAAAGAAGCTTTCTGATATACCTACTCAGATCTGGGTGCTATCTGTTTTGACAGGTATGCTCAACTTCCAATAAAATTCAACATTCTTCACAACCAGGAATCTTCTTGGTCTCTGAGTTTAACACTAATCACGAGAATTGAAGCAATTATTGTGAAACACAAAAACATTAATTGTTTGTGAGTTTCTAGCATTCCTAGTTTTATTGTACTTCATGATACTTATTGATGTTGTAATGATGGCAATCACAAAACCTGCCTTAGCTTCATCGAGTATTAATTATATTGCGACCAGCGGTTGGAATAATGATTGATTGTTGAACCTAAAACATAACCTGAATTATAATTACCGTCCTTCTTTATAAAATTTCAGTTTTACCTATAATTAATCTTCCGAGAACAAATTCTACAAGATTGTTTGACTGGTTAATTCAGCCATACATTGTCGGAGTCCTATTCGTCTTTTGATAGCAAGAATTCTTAAAAGGACTTGTTACTTGTCCAAATGATGCTAATAAATCGCAGGTTCCAATTGTCAATTTCCCAATGCATTTTCTAGTTCTGTTCGATAAAAAAAATATCTTGTAATGTGTATACAGGATGCTTAACTGCAATTAATTTTTCCATTGACAGAATGCATTGTGTCATTTACAATGAAATTTAGATGCTAAATTCTATCTAAATTATCACCCAGTAGCTTTAGAAGTATCTTGTATATCTTTATTACAATAATTGTTTTTATTTTTATTTTTTTAAGAATTATCTGATTGATGCTCTTATCTCACCCTGACTATTGTGTTTTTAGCTCTTTATCAACAGTTAGATGAAAAGGGAAATGAAATAGAGAATGATGAATATCGAAAAAAGAAGTTAGATGAGCTGCAAAAGAGACTTGCTGATGCATATTCATCCATCCATCACATTGAATTAGTAAGAACTCTTCTACTTTTTGGTCTTGTGGTAAGAATAGACATAACTAAGTGAAGTTTGAGATCTGCAGGCACTAATTGATTGTTCCTTTTATGTATTTCTGTGGCAGATTGACAAAGTAAAACTTGAAGTCCAGCAGTTTCATGAGGCTGACATCAAGCGGGCAGCAGGCCAATCCATGACAGTCAATCTTGACATTCCAGAGTCTATTGGTCTATCAACACCATTACCGCATCCTTCATCATCAAGGCTAGTTGATTTAGACACTGGAAGACGCGGGAAGAAAAAAGTCTAGCTTTCTGCTCTTTATTATTATTTTTTTTTTCTGTTTTAATTTTTTGGGGGTTCTGTAAATTTATGAACATGTCAGAAAATACAAGCTTCAATACAACATATAGGTTATAGAGTAGGCAATTTATGCAACAATATTGTTATTTTTGTGAATATATTTAAATGTTGTGTTTCACATTTCTACAATTGCTCGAGTCTTTTTTTTTTTAATTGCTTGGTCATGATAGTTGAGAGTTTTAGTTGGTTGCAGTTGCTGACTGAATCGGTTATTCATGGCAAGCAGTTGCTGACTGAATCGGTTTTCACGACAAGCAGTTGCATGGTTCTTTGGTATGTTTGACTTTGGCGTTGCATGCTCATTTTTGTTATTTAGTATTCTGATTTTTGGTGTAGTAACAATGGTGCTATTGAAGTTGCTCCTTTTCTCTTCCCCTATAGAGATTGATGTACCAGAGAACAAGTTACATACTTTTTGTCACTTGGCATTGCTAATATATGTCAATTGTCGTGGTATAGGACAGTGAATAATAAGTAAAAGTATTTAATTATATACTTTTTTATTGAGGTTGTAGGATTCGACAATAGTTCTTAATTTAGAGTCATAAACAAAGATAGGTTGTGGGAGTTTTGGCTTTTGGTAAAAATGTGTAACTAGACAGGTAGAGAATCAAGACAACCGAAAAAGAGTTGTTGGGATAAAACAAGTTTGTGACTTGATTAAATTTCTCAAAATTTACATTTGGAAGTTCTAGTTTGTTGTTTTCCATGTATCAGCCTTCTTCATTTCATGACTCCAGTACAGCTTGGAAGATTCAGAGCCCACAGGTATTTTGCTGTCCGCTACAATGTTTTTGCTTGGTTTCATCATCACGCTCATTGTTCAGTGACCAGTCGGTCCAGTCCTGCAATTTCTTTGAGTGGTTTCCACATGAACTTTCGCCTGTGACACAAATCTATTCACAGCTTTGTTTGACATTGTAGGAACAGATGCAGAATAAGGATTCCAGAACAGCCTTACCAGTTTCCACATTCTGCAATGACCCTGACTTTTGGTCGGAGTTCTGGAAGCAAAGCAAGAAATTGCAATTCCGCCTTTGACAGAACCTGTGCAAAGATGACAGAGAGTTAATTACAGACAGGTTTTTGTTGCTTCTTGTTAATCATATTTACTGAATTGAAATACTTTTGGTGATGTTATACCTTAGCTTCAATTATCCAGACAACAAGTCCTTTAGCACTTGGAGGCAATGCTTCGAGTCTGTAATCGACTTCCGGTGGGAAATACCACCTTGCTATGGGCTGCTTTCCTACGTGAGCCTACAATTAACTCAATTGATAGAAAAACAGCAGTATCAAAGTAAGTTTATGCCATTGCATTGATGATCATTTGATGGAGCAGGGAGGATGCACATAACTTACAGGGCAAACAGGGTGTATCTTAGTGAGGGTGGTTTCAGGATCGCCAAGGCCCCGAGCACTGAGGTCGAGGAAGTAATACCCCTGGTAACTGAGCCTCTTAAGGTATCGACCCTCGTAACCCCCTTCATGCGGTGTATAAATGGCAACCGCCTTGTGCTCCTCCACGTCCGAAAGCCACCGACCCAGATCAGGTTTCACCAAATCTCCTCCAATGAAATCCTCAATTCCTCTCCCACTACACTTCACCACCCTCAGTCCAATCCTTTTAGACCTCTTCCCACTTACTATTCCCTCGCTCATTGCATTTCTATTCCTGACTGTCATATTCATTGCACAGTTTCTTTTGGGCTGCAGCTGCTGATTTTGTTGGAGACTGACGGAGGAAGATGCTGGTGCTCCTTGGCGGAAGCAGGCTGCCGGAGCTGCCATGTTCTTTTCTTGAAGTTGAATGTTAGTGGTTTTGAAGTGTGGGTGGTGAGATTCAAGAGGACCATAATGGTGGGGTGGGGGAGAGATTGGAAGAAATGAAAAACCAGATCAAACCAAACCCAAGTTGTATGGTGGAGAAACAAGATAAGAAACTAATGTCACTGCTAAAACGTGTAGTGACAATGATACTGGCTAGACAACAGAATGTCATGCTTACAATCACAAGATGCAAACAAGAGTATTAGTGAGACCAAATATTACTCTCTTTTTGCATTTTATATTCCTTATTTATTTTTTTTTTTTACATGTCACTGGTAGTGGTGACGATTCGAATCTAGATCATTGTCAGGCTGAATGAACGTCTTTATTATCGCGCCGTATGGAACTGTGGTTTGTATTCCTCAGTCTTAGAAGTTATAATTATTGTTTGTGCATAGTAACACTGTCTACTATTGCACATTAAACTTGTAATATATGTTTTGTATTAATCATATTAATAAGAGTCGTTCTCTTGTCTGCTTCAAAAAAAAAAAAAAAAATCGTTATCTTGTGTGAAGTTCGAAAATAAAAAATTTGGATGTCAAATCTCAATAGAATGATATATGAAGAAATTTAAGCGTAACTATTAACTCGGAATTAAAATTTCTAGAAATTTATAAAAATATTTTACCATTTTTTTAACGGACCAAAACGCAACACTTTATACGGACCAAAACGAAACGTTTGAACCTGGTCAAGAAAGCGACCCAATTCACAAATTATTTTTTTTAAAAAAAATAATAATAATTCAACTTTTGAGGGTTCATCGATTCGATTCGTGTTCTCTGTAACTCGAATTCGTCGACGGCGACGACAAAACTTTTTTCGAATAAATCGGATTGGAATAGAGAGGTTTGCGTCAACGAAACATGCTGGGCGGCGCCGCCCCAACGTCGCGGACGTGCTTCATGGCACGTGACCTGATCATTTTCGGCAGAGGTCTCGCACGTCGTCGTTTCCTCATCAGCACGAACGAATCTGCTTTCCTGTTGAGAAACAGAGGATACTGTAGCTCTCACTCGCAACCATGGAAGCGCTTTTCCCACATAAGCGCTTTTCTCTCCGATTCTGCTGCTTCTTCTACACCCGCCCGTCAGGCTATTCGTTCAACGCTCAACGGTCGCTTATTGTACTCGACAACCTCCAACAAAGACGAAAGCACCCCTGCGAAAAGCGCTTCTGAGAAAATCGCTTCTGAGAATGGCGCTTCCCAGCATGTTGCGGACATGAAGATACTGAGGACCCTCGCGAGCTATCTGTGGATGAAAGACAATTTCGAGTTCCGATTCCGGGTCGTGGCGGCTCTCGGGTTCTTGGTTGGCGCCAAAGTCTTGAATGTTCAGGTACCGTTTCTCTTCAAGCTCGCCGTGGATTGGCTGACCTCCGCAACCACCACCAATGCCGGTGCTCTTGCCTCCTTCTCTGCCGCCAACTCCACCGCTCTGGCAGTTTTCGCCACCCCAGCTGCTGTTCTGATCGGCTACGGGATTGCCCGCACTACGGCCTCTGCTTTCAACGGTATATTCTTATCCGCATGTATCATGTAATTTGCTGCTGCTACAAACTTGTCATTCTTTGTTTTTCCTAGTATTAGTGTAAAGTTTAAACCTTTTGTTTATATATCTGTTTCCATTTGGTTCGTTTGATTTTTTCGTGTGCTCATGTATCTGTTTTCCTTTTGTTCCTTTGGATTTTTCGTGTGTTTGTTTGTTCCGTCTTCCGTGATTGAATTTTACTCTTGTTTTCCCAGAATTACGAACCGCTGTGTTCTCTAAGGTAGCACTGAGAACAATTCGGTCCGTTTCTAGGAAGGTATTGATCTCTTTTCACTTTTTGTTTGTGATGCATATTTCCATAAAAAAATAAAGTAATTATTTGTGATGGATACATTGAGGAGTCCAAATTTATATAAATATTGGTAGAAATATAAAAAAAAAACCCTTAAGAATTCTGATATTTTGAGGATATTATCCCTATTTACTTCATTGTTTACATGTTGATGATGCAATGTTGTACATTTGCAAGATATCATTGAACTTGTACATTTGCTGCCTTATTCTAACACAGCAGTTTCAAGTTCATTATGTACTCAAATTACTGGTATGAAGGTCATATGCTATGAATTCTAGTTCCTTTCATGTGACTTAAGTGGAAATATTTAATTTTTGCAGGTATTTATGCATTTGCATGACCTTGATCTTCGCTATCATCTTAGGTAGTGCTTCGCTTCTAGACACTTCCTGTTGCTGTATGCCGGAGTACTTTATTTCTAATTTTCGATATGGTTGTTTACAATTATATAAGATGGTACCTTTATGAAAAATGTAGTGCATATGTGCTGTATTTCATCTTCTTACATAGAAATAGATTACATCACCTATACTCGAATTATTTGCTTGGACTGAATTCCTAAACATTCTATCCCAGTTATAGGCTGGGCACTATAACTGGACTGTGGGCCATAGACAAAGGCTACCAGCATAATTGATCAAATCACCTCCCTCATTCATAGCTTTTGTATGCCCAACTTCATCTGATTGGAGTAATTCTGACAATCGGCTCCAAAGATTCCCTTTTGATGCTTTTTGAGGTGAATAAGCTTATGAAAGAAGAGCCAATTAAAATTTCATGTAGGATCAAAGTGTCACTTCAAACATTACCAAACATCTTATAATGAATTGATGCATTGAGGGAAACTATTATATCTAGAATTGAATAACGTATGGAAGGTATGATGTACTGTAAGTCTAACACATCAATCTTTTTGAAATGATGAAACATTTCGAGATTATATTGGTCTAATTCATATAACAACCTTTTTCTGATATTATTTACTTTGAACAATTCAGTTGTATATTTTTCTCATGTTTCTTTGTCATTATACTTTCAGTCGAGAAACAGGTGCTTTAAATAGAATAATTGATCGTGGTAGCCGGGCAATAAATTTTATACTCTCATCTATGGTTTTCAATGTTGTTCCCACAATTTTAGAGGTATGTCAGTGTTTTGAATATCATTCAGCAACTTAACTTTATAATGATTATAGTACCTGTACTTCTGCTTGCTGTTGTCCGTAATACAGTGTTATGTTCAGTATTTAGTCATAATCTGATCAAAATTGCACTTTTACCCATGTGTTTTCTTATCTATATCTGAATAAATTCTACAGATTTAATGTGTATCCTTCCAGATAACTATGGTATCAGGAATACTGGCATACAAATTTGGAGCACCTTTTGCGTGGATCACTTCACTCTCTGTTGCTGCATATATTATTTTCACGTTGACAGTGACACAGGTAATGTTTGTGTTGTCAATTCCCTATCAATATCATGCAGAGAGACCTTAGGATTGAAATGGTCTACTTCATTTCTTTCTGTCAGTTTACCAACTACATGCTTTGTTCTGACCTAATGTTCTTTGGGCTAAAATTTATTATTGAGAAGTTATGTAATTTTTCTATATGCACCTTTCATTTTCCGTGCTTATAGGGGTGGGAGGTGGATAGCAACATAGGTTGTACTTGTAATTTTTGGTTTTCATTTTTTTTTTATCGAAGCTTCTGTTCATCTTCTGCAGTGGCGGACCAAGTTTAGGAAGGCCATGAATAAGGCTGATAATGATGCAAGTACAAGGGCAATTGATTCCCTGATCAATTATGAGGTGAGGTTACAGTATAAGTTATGAATGTTTTCTGGTGGCTTTAATTTAATGCTATGGTCTTATATTGCAAACTGTTAAATATTTCAACAATGAAGCTTATGAAGCTGAAAAAAATGATGAGTTACAGAAAATTTTAATTTAATGCTTTCTTTTTGTTCTATTGCAGACTGTTAAATATTTCAACAATGAAGCTTTCGAAGCTGCACAGTATGATGGGTTTCTAAAGAGTAAGTTCCCTAGTTATATAATATATCTTTGCTTAATGCATAGATATCGAACATGAACTTGAACAGCTAATCAAACTGTTGTAGGGCAGATTAGGGATATAACCTATATTATGAATTAGATTCAGGTGCAGGTTCTTTGCTGCTGAACAGCAAGTTTATCTGACAATTCAAATTGGAATTAGCACCAGAGAACACAAACCTATATGAATGATTGTAACACTTGGCCTCCAAGTATTTATGTCCCTGATTGACTTATTACGAGGAAGATGGTGTTGTTAAAGACAAGGATAGTTTGTAGATGTAGCCTCTTTAAAACATGCATCTGTGTATCTGCATGTTTTTTTTTTTAAATTGCTTTGATCTTATCGTTTGTAATTGATGCTTAGCTTCTTCATTCTGTGATTTTCCTGTCCTAATGTGTCTTTACAGTTCGTACTGGGAACCTTGCAAAACCCATGATTTTTTTGCACCTGAATTGCTATTTGTCATGACAGGGTCTTGTACATAATACAAAAAAGTTGGACTTCAGAAAAAAAAGAAAAAGAAAAGGAACAAGAAATGTCATGGTGTAGCCGTGTAGGACTTATTATACTGTGCTATTGTAGTTTACTGCAGTGATCTTTCTTAGTATGTATTTCATGATTTAAAAAAAAAAGATAAAAGAAATGGACACTTGTGGTATTATTTTGGACTCCTTTTGTTTTACTTTGTATAAATTTGACACTGCTGCTGCCCTTATGATGGTTTCTTTCAGGGTATGAAGATGCTGCCTTAAAAACACAAAGAAGTCTGGCCTCTCTTAATTTTGGTCAAAATGTGATATTTAGCACAGCTCTATCTGCAGCTATGGTACTCTGTTCACAGGGGATTATGCGGGGCGAGATGACAGTTGGTGATTTGGTAAACTTCTTATTTGCTCTTCATATGCTTGCAAAGTGATTGATAAATGGTTTCACACATTAAGCATAAATCTGGGACGCAGGTTATGGTAAATGGGCTCCTCTTCCAGCTCTCCCTTCCACTCAATTTCCTTGGCAGTGTTTATCGTGAGACTGTACAGAGCCTTGTTGACATGAAGTCAATGTTTCAGTTACTGGAGGTTGGACTTTATTGCGATTTCCTTTCATTTTAGGGTTCAGTGTTTGTAGTAATTTTGAAGTTTTCTTTTTCAGCTGCCTATTCTCATGTACATGTAACACAATTTTTTCTTTGATGCAGGAGAAAGCTGAGATTCATGATAAAGATAATGCGAAGCCTCTGAAGTTGCATGGGGGGAACATCCATTTTGAAAATGTGCATTTCAGGTAATTAATATTTTCATATTATGTAAAGGTATCAATTCGCATCTGCGCTATTAATAATTTAATTGGTTTCTCTGTTTAGGCAAATGCCACATGTATGTTGTGTAAGAAGCAACCATCGTAGTCATTAGTCAGTATTGGAATATTTACCTTGATAAAAGTCATCCCGGTCTTCTCAGTCTTCTGAAATTTAGTTGTCTTAGATAACTCATCAATTTAGCAGTAGGATCTTGTACTATCAAGCACGTGTACAAGGTAATTTACGTAAAATGGTTCTTTTCAGGGACAATAATTTTTATTTTTTTTTTGGAAGTTATATTGAATTTTTTCTTTGGGAATAAATTTTTAAGGCTATTTTCTTCAGCTCTATCTTTATCCTGGTTTTATGTGAACAATGCACTTGAAGTCGGCCACTTGCATTAATCTATTTGTCTTTCCGTGTCGGCTCTAACAATACAACAGTATTATTGCTGTGTAGTGTCAGTTTTTTTTTTCTTTTTTTTTTTTTTTTTAAGAAGTTGTAAAGCTCTGTTGTCTTGGTAGTTTGTTCCTTCGCTTTTTAATTGTTTGCTGTCTGCTGATACTGCTCCCGTGAGTATGTTCTAATTTTGAAGCGTAAATAGTAATTTTTAGTCATAAATATTTGGATGTGTACTTCACAACCTTTTCAGCCTATACCTGTGGATAAGTGATCTGTTTATTTTTGCCCTTTAAATCTATTGAAATTATGCCTTACAATTCACATGGGAATGCTAAATGTCATAATTTGTTGGTGCTTATTTCCCTGCCTGTTTCATCTTTGAACAAGATGATTGCTGATGCAGCCTACTTTAAACTTATAACAGTTACCTGACAGAAAGAAAGATTCTTGATGGGATATCTTTTGTTGTACCAGCTGGAAAAAGTGTGGCTATTGTTGGAACCAGTGGCAGTGGTAAGTTTTTCATATGTACAGTAGTTTTACTCACTGGCTATTTGCATGCGAATCACATTTCTGACGTTCTTTGCGACATTCTCCTCCTTAATGGTAATGCTACTTTCTTGCATTTAAAGTTCTTAAAGGTCATAGCATGTGATCTATGTGAGGAGGAGATGCATGACATAGTTATGAATAATAGTTTCTGCTTCCTAGTTTAATAACTTCAATTTTGAGGAAGAAAAGGTGGTCTATCTCTTCAGCTTTAGAAAGCAAGTATCCAATAAATTTGACATAATGAAGTACATTTGTTTTTTGTACTTCATTGTGCTTATATTAATCATCATTCTGGACATTGATTTTGCTCAAATCAATTAGCAGCATCGCTGATTAATCTGAATTTCTAACCCTTGCAGGCAAGTCAACCATTCTTAGATTGCTCTTCAGATTTTTTGACACTGATTCTGGAAGTGTAAGAACTGATACTTTTTTCCTTTTGGCTGGATTTTTCTCCATCTTCATGAAAATATTATATTTTTAGAACTTAAGCTGACACTTTTTTGGTCTCAATTTTATAACTGTCAACAAGTAATATGCTTTATGTCTGGATGTGGTCATGCTTAGATAGGGAACTTTACAACGCATGAAATTTTCTTAGAGCCCTTTCTTGTCTACCTTATTACTATTTTTATCCTATAATTAGCTTTTCTACTCCCATCAGGCCATCATCTCCCTCTGTCCCTCTATCTCAAGTATTGTACCAACCATTGTAGATAAGTAATTAAAGTATGCTAGATAGGGTTTATAATCCATTACTCCTAGACAGCACTTGTATATCTAATATGTAGCGACATAAAACTTTTCATTTTGACTTTATCAAGTTCCTCTTTAACAGATAAGAATCGATATGCTAGCTAGGGTTTATAATCCATTACTCCTAGACAGCACTTGTATATCTAATATGTAGCGACATAAAACTTTTCATTTTGACTTTATCAAGTTCCTCTTTAACAGATAAGAATCGATGATCAAGACATACGAGAGGTGACACTGGAAAGCTTACGCAAGTCTATTGGGGTTGTACCACAAGATACAGTAAGTTTATCATGGCAATTTAATGTCAATGTCTGTCTTATCTGTATGTGGGTATGGGTGTGTAGCATGCATGTCCCGTTTTTTCTATCCACTGTAAATTGATCCGTTGCCCCCTTTTGATATTGGGTAATATTAATGAGGTCAGTAACTTCTTCAATGGCAGGTGCTTTTTAATGATACAATCTTTCACAACATTCGTTATGGTCGTCTTTCAGCAACAGAAGAAGAGGTGTGTGCTATTTTTTGTGTTTCACTTACCTTTTTCTTTCTGCCTAACATTGCCATTCCATTCAGGTGTATGATGCTGCCCGCCGTGCATCAATTCATGATACGATCATGAACTTCCCTAGTAAATATTCTACAGTGGTAGGAGAACGAGGCCTTAAGGTGAGAATTATATTGCTATAAACAAAGTAATACTTTTTCCTGGATGCCTTACTTCAAGGCTTTAGGTAGGGTAGGGCTCTAGGTTGATTGAGGTCTAACACTATTTGGGAAGAGCAACCAGCTGCTGGAGATACCAAAAGGAATTTAAAAGGAAGATAATGCTACAGAATCTATCCGTATTTTATGGGAAGCGTATGGTGCAAATTTTTAATCAATTACAAAGGAGGAATCTTTTATATCCTTGAATTTATCTCGTTTGAATGGAAGCTAAATAAACAGTGGTTTTGCTCCCTTTTTTGGTTCAAATTCTAAGTTTGTAATGGCTAGGTTGCGACCTGTTTGGTCAAGTCTCTTCCCTTTGAGTTTTTTAAACTAAAAATCAATGTTTTTATTGATGATTTTGTGACCAAATAGCTGTAAAGCAGAAGGAAATACTATTTCTGTTGATTTTTTCGTTGTTAGACTCTTGAATTTGTAATGATTGATTGGCTTTTCTGTCCAGTTGAGTGGTGGCGAGAAGCAGCGAGTGGCCTTAGCTCGTGCCTTTTTGAAAGCGCCTGCAATTCTGTAAGCGTTTACCGTTAATAATTTGACTGGTGTTTTCTATGCATATCATATGTTGATATTTCAAGGTAGAAAAATCAACTGTTTTCATTTTCTGCCCAAAAGAATTCCAGCTTAGGTGGGAAATTTATTGCTGAGAAGCGAAAATGAATATAATTTCCGAATTCATTTTGTTAAAGTTGTCGTAGGCATATGCAGTTTTTGACCTGTTATCACTTATCTCATTGAATCTACTCAGGCTATGTGATGAAGCTACAAGTGCACTTGACAGCACCACAGAAGCAGAGATATTAAACGCATTGAAATCGCTCGCAAATAATAGGACTTCAATCTTCATAGCGCACAGGCTGACAACTGCAATGCAGTGTGATGAGGTAAACATTCTCTACTTAACAAATCAGCCTACTCATGGCCAATCACAAGTCACAAAAAATGTTCTATAATATCACAAAAAGTATTATTAGATCCGGTCGGGCTGTTAATGCCATTTTACCCTTGCAATGTTTGATAACATGCTCCTTTATGAGTTTTCAGATAATAGTCCTGGAGAACGGGAGGGTAGTCGAACAGGGTCCCCATGAAGTTCTGTTGACGAAAGCAGGGAGATATGCTCAGCTATGGACACAGCAAAACACGGTGGATTCCATCGACACAGCTGTTAAATTAGAGGCATGAAACAAAAAGCGAGTAATAATATATACAGTAAACGTCGCGAAATCCATCAATTGTACACATATCGAAATTCGCTGCAAAGATCTTTAGATGCAGGCCTTTTTCCCATTTTTTTCGTTTCTTGTCTCCTTTTTCGATCAGATTTCAATGCTTGATGATATAGAGGTGAACATTTGTTGATCATTTTTGTATAGTTATATGGTCTGTGGTCTTTGTTGTACAATAGGATTATCTCTGTTTATTGTTTCGAAAGAGTTGGTTTACATACAAAATAAAATAAATTAATGTCTCATTCACTATTATTTTTCTTCTATTTTTCTTTACACTTTACCACGCTGGGGCCAATGCGTTCTATGTACAAACATAAATTAAATTAAATTTTCTCAAAAATGGCGTGAGAGATTGATCTTTAAACCTCTTACCTACCATCGTTAAAAGAATGATAGATTTTACTGTCATTTCAGTATAGTTTTTAAGCGATTGAAACAGTTATTTTATGTTAATTCGAAGAAGTTTAAATTTTAGATTTTTTCAATTATATCTTTAGCTTTAAAAACATTAAATATTTTATATAATCATATTAAAGTTTGTTAATTATAATACTCTTAACTTAAAATCATATCGTTTTTAGTAATTTTATTATTTTAAAGAACTTTGTTAATTGATAATTAAATGGCCAACGATATTTTTTTTAAATGGTCTACTTTTAAAAACTCTTCTTTTAAAATATTTACTTCTAAAAGATTTATTCGGAGAAACTCTTTCAAACGGAAATTTCTTGTGGGGTTGTGTATATGGTCTGATAGAAATAATTTGCATTAAATTATAAAGATTTAATGTTATGACTTTGATAGATATATTACAAGTTTAATGGTCAATTGTGCAAACCTAAGATGGAAGTATGTTGTTAGAGGCACATTTATTTGTAGTTCAAGTGGTTAATATACATCTCTCTTATCTCGGTGGTGAGGGTTCAATTCCCACCATGCATATTTACCAGTATATATAGATAGTTTTCTCCCCTTATTATGGGAGTAAATATCTCTCGTTATAAGAATAAATATCCGGACTGCACGTTTAGTGATTGATATCGACAGGTCCTGACAGTTATTAATCTTATAATTGTACCCTTTTAAAAAAAATAAAAAAAATAAAAAAGTTGTAAGTCGTTAGATAAGGGTGATGTCATTCAATATAGTTGTAGGGATGTCAAACAAGCAACTCGGCCCACAAAATAGAGGCCCGATCCATGTCCTTGTTCTATAGTTGGGTGGGCTAGACTTAAACCTTAAGGTTACGGATGGAAATTCCACCTACAATTACCCCACCTATAAGAGGCTGGTGTGAATTTTACTAATCGAATTCGTAGACAGATATAAATGCTAAAATTCAATTCCGATACGGGTTTGTGTTCGGGAGTAGATTTGAAAAAAAAAATTCAGATCTAAACCCGCATAAATTAAAAAATAATGTGTATTTATGTATTTGTGTTATATATTTTTAGTATTTCATAGACTTATTATCAGTTATGGTAGAACCCGATAATTTTTATGAACATTAAAGGTAGAACTTGATGATTTTTGTGCACTTGTGATATAATTTGAAGATTATTACGGACTTATAATTACTCTTAGTATTTTATTTTATTATTATACGCTTGGACATGGTAGAATTTAAAAATTATTTAATTTTTACTTTAATTTGTATTGACATATATAATACTAATAAATTATTTGATAACTAAATACGTACTTTTAATATTTTCTTTCAAAAATAAATAATTTTTTTACTATTTTTTCCGTTTCTCAAATAAGTACATGTAAATAAAATCTCCGAGTGAAAACTCCCACCCACAAACCCGTATAATTTCACAGGTTCACGTAATGGTGTCGTGTTGGTGTAGACTTGACAAAACGTGCCCGAGGGTAAAACCTAACAAATTAAACAACTCTAGAGTCAGTATGTGTACCCACCCAACCCTCAAGCTCGATCGGTTGGTTCTATCAACCTAGCTAATACACAGCAAACTTCAAAAACAAATAAAGGCAAAGCAAAGTGGAGACAGGCCACTTGATGATGCTTCCATTTGTCAGTACCATCTTCCTCAGCTATCAATTTCAATCCAACTCTCTCTGTCTCCTCTGCTAGAGTTGCAAAAAAAAAAAAATGTGTCTCTCCCAAGGCATACATGTATATTAGAGAGAGCTTGATGGACAAGACAAAACTTGGTAGGGTGGCAATGGAATATCCACTGTATATAAGAAAGCAACTATGCAGTGCAAGAGTTGTTAACTTGTAAAAGAGGACAATGGACATGTTATCAGAACATGGAACCAGCAAATGGTGGCTCTGGCTGCCTTTTTCAGATCATCATTTATTAATACAACAACAAAATTTCCACTTGACGTGAAGAGGTTCAATTCAATAAAAAAATAAAATAATAAATAAAAAAATTGAAGAGAATTTGTTACTTTTTACCTTGATAGATTAAAACTTATCTATATACCAATTACCACACACACATTTATATATTTATATTCCAATAATAATATCGGTTTGAATCACTATTGTTACGTTAAATATTAAATTTAATTATAAATTTTTATATAGAGTCAGAGTTTCACTGCTAGGTATTTAGTATTTAAAAGCCTCAACCTTTGACTGAGGAAATTCTTGTATTGCATGCACACTTTTCTATAGAAAAGAGAGTGAGAGAGAGACATGTTGCTGTGTTTTCTTCTTTAATTTCTCTCACCTATGGCTCTGGCTATGCATCAGTTTGTCAACACGCAAGTATGGATAGTGTCGGTTCTCTCTGTTTTCAAATTTTTTTTTTATGGATCGATTGGTTCAGAATTTAACTATATCTTTTTTGTCAAAGATTTGAGGTCCCACCCTTTGTAATATTTAGGGTTTTTAGAATCGTTTTGAGTGGAATTGTGTATTGATGGATCTCATAAACATATTGATTATTTTTTTATCTTCTAATCACATAAAATTTTTATTTTTTTTAATTATTAATTTCTCGTATTTTCGTTTGTGAGTGTGATTTATTAATTGATGTTTGACTTTATATATATTTAGTAATAAATAAATAATTGGTAATTTAAAGAAACAAATGTACCACCAAAAAAAAAAAAAAAAAATTTGCATGCATTTATTTTTATAAATATTAAGAAAATTATTTGAAACTCATTTAAATTGATATGACTTTCAATGTTGGCCGATTACGACCGATCCTAATTTTTTTTTTAATAATTCAAAATGTCTTATATATTGTAAAAAAAAATGTTAAAATATTTTTAATAAATAAATATTCACACATCAATAATTTTTTTTTTATGTTTTTCAAAAAAAAAAAAAACTTCTAGTCTGGTGAAAAAAAATATATTCCTTGGTTGGCTGACAAACGTGAAGAATTGTCAGAATTGTGAAAGAAGATGACATAGAAATGGAATACCCTTTTATTATTATAATTGTTATTTTCAACAAGAAAATCATTAACAATGCAGACCTCTCTTCCTCATGATTTCATGTCTTTTTGTTTTGGTAACAATTTGTGGGTCATTACTCATTAGGTCAGTATGATCACTCAAAATATATATATATATATATATATAAACTAATTACACTCAACCTCTCTGAGGTTTGGCCAATTACACTCGAAATCAAAGTTTGCATTAATTGACACTAACCTCCCCTCAAGTTAACTTTGACCGTTAGAATAAACGTTGACTTTTACCAAATTTATTAAATGACCAAAATACCCCTGTTAATTAATATTATCAATTTTTTTTACTTTGCATTAAAAAAAAATTGATGGTGGAATCTTGATTGAATCTTTATAAAAAACAAACAAAAAAAAATTTTTAAAACTTGAATGTCTGGGTTCGTTCGAACCCAGACTTCAAACCCTTTGTGGGTTGGATTCGAACCCACAAGGGTTCAAATATGGGTTCGATTTCGAACCCACAAGGGTTTGAAAATGTCTTCGAACCCTTGTGGGTTCGATTTCAAACCCACAATGGGTTTGAAGACGAACCCTTCTAGGTTCGAAAACAAACCTTTTGTGGGTTGGATTCGAACCCATAAGGGTTCGAAGATGTCTTCGAACCCAAAAGGGTTCGAAAATGAACTCTTCTAGGTTGGAAGATGAACACACAAAAGGTTTGAAGTCTGGGTTCGAACGAACCCAGACATTCAAGTTTCAAAAATAAATAAAAAAAAATTTTGTTTGTTCTTGGTGGAGATTCAATCTGGATTCTACTATCAATTTTTTTTTTTTAATGCAGAGCAAAAAAATTGATAATATTAATTAACAGGGGTATTTTGGTCATTTAATAAATTTAGCAAAAGTCAACGTTTATTCTAACAGTCAAAATTAACGTGAGGGGAGGTCAGTGTCAATTAATGCAAACTTTGATTCCGAGTGTAATTGGCCAAACCTCAAGGAGGTTGAGTGTAATTAGTTTTATTAATTAATAGGGGTATTTTGGTCATTTAATAAATTTGGTAAAAGTCAATGTTTATTCTCATGTTCAAAGTTAACGTGATGGGAAGTCAGTGTCAATTAATGCAAACTTTGATTTCAAGTGTAATTGGCCAAACCTCAAAGAAGTTGAGTGCAATTATTTCATTTATATATATATATATATATATATATATATATATATATATATAATACTAAATTAGTTTTATTAAATTATATTTGTATTTAAAAATTTACAGAAAGTCACACTAAATTCCTATAATATTAAATTTGAATGTTAATCCTACTCTTTTATCTCAAATTTAAAACTAAGAAAGTTCAATCATCAATGTGAAATTTTATAAATTTTGATTCCCATTGATGAACAAACCTCATGTGCATTCAATATTATTTGTTTTATATATATATATATATATATATATATTCTGTTAGTTTTTTATTAAATTTAATAAAATAAATATTCAAACATTATAGGAGAATAATTTGTTTGATCAAAATGGTCTTTCGACCTTCTATTTCCTTTTTGATTTGATTGAAATGATATTTCAATTTTAACGATTGTCGGTCTTGTAATTTGACACTTTTTATTTTCGACCTTTTGACCTTTAGTGTATTTTTGTTTTCTTGTTTCTTGATGTTGAAAATAATCCAACCTGATATTCTAAATCTCATTAGTATTCAGATAACCTATTCTAACTATACTAACCTATTCTAACTTGAACTAGTAAATCTAATTTGATAAATATCACTATTGACTGTCAAAATTGGGTTAGCTAATCAACAATAGTCGACCATAGCATGTAAGATAGCTGGGTGGTCGGCAACTATAATTAATGAAGATTCTAGCTAATAATCTTTGTTGTATAGTTCTCAACAACAGTGAGAACTTGAATGTTGGAATCGTTTGGGAATAATTACTGAAAATAAAGAAAGATCGGTCAGGAGTGCTGGACTTACGCCAACGATTAAACTCCGACGATCAAATCAATTTAGGTGCACTAGAGAACTAATAATCAAAAGAACGAAGTTTTGGTTTAAAGAATTAATAATATCATACCTTGTTCTTCCTTAGTTGAGGTTATTTATAGATGCCCAACACCCTTTTGTTGTTCCACTTGCCCAGGTGTGGTCAGCTGTCACACCAGTCATCAATCGTCTATCAATTTCCTTAATTATAGATTATGATGTTCTCATAACGTGATTTAGGGCATATGACAGCTCAAGTGGCCAGTAGATGGTCCAAGATATCCCATAATTAATGTGCCGTATTACGGGATTCAACTCAGGTTGCATGTGTGATTAAAGTTGTCAAATACATTAAATGTGTTTAACTTTTCTCCAAGCAAGACCATGTCTTGTGCCACTAATACTGATTTGATGAGTAATAAATGCCTGTAATGACATTTATTGTGGTTAGAGAATCTCTCTCTCGCCGAATATTATCCCAGCTAAATATCTAGACTAGATCATTATTAGTGTATAGAGAGTGGCCTCGAAAGCTTTCCCGACACCATGAGGTAAATAATGGCTTGTTCCCTTTTAAGCATCTCTTCTACTAAGTGTCGTGACATGGCACCTAATATGAAAAACTAGCGTAGTACAATCACAAACAACAATTATACTGAAATTAAATTTAGTTTAATTTCTACAATAATCCTAAAAACTTTTGAAGAACCCAGATGAATCAATTTTTGTAAAAACAATTTTCCAATTTCATTTCATTTAAATTATTGTGAAGATGTGATGATGATGATAATCAAATTGCTTTTGACACGTGCCACGTATAACATCGTAATACTAATACTAATATCAAAAATTAATTTAAAAACAAAAAAGAAGAGAGACAAAAGCAGCAGGTTTCAAGCATTACGATGACATGAGAACTAAAACATATATAATATAATTAATTTAAAATTAATAGATATAAAGTAATTTAATTAGATTTGGCACAATCACCAATAATTTTATTATAATTTAGTGGATGATGCCTCCATTACTTTGAAATATTAATTGAAAATGAAGTTCAAGCGTACTTGCATTATCGAAGAGCGCAGCAAGGAACTGCTTATTTTATAAGTGCTTTTAATTCAAAAGTACTTACATCTCATGAAGTCATATAAAAAAAAATGAAGAAATCAAATGCCTTTAATTTTTATAAGTTATTAATTCAATGTGACTTCACTTTGGCTGCACTTTTGCTAGTTTTATATTATCATATGTACGGTCCTTCTTTGGTCGATGGATATAAAATTTTAACGAGCTCACAAAAGAGGACCGACCCCTAAAAACTACTAACCCTAATTTGTTTATATATATATATATATATATATATATATACACATACATATACCCGGTACATATCTAGAATATTAACGAGTTAAATGAATGCTCTTTACAGTTAAACGATATAATTTTATCGAGCTCACAAAAGAAGACCGAACCCCTAAAACCTACTAACCCTAATTTGTTTATAATATTACCGGATTAAATGAACGCCCTTTATAATTAGGGAGTGGTTATTAACCCAAATATGTTGATTTATAATTTTTTAAACAACTATCATATGACAATCTTATGAATGAATACGAAATACATACATGCGAACTATATATCATTTAGATCGTATTGTATTATGTTGTCGGGATCACATTGTATGTTATATATCACACTAAGAAGAACTACTAATGATCAATCAAACAAAATCCACAACATGATAACATTAATAGATAATTTCTAATCTAATGATCATATCATAAGAACAATTGCTATGATGATGAACTTCATTTGAACCTATTCTGATCAAATCTGATTAATCAAACAAAAATATAAACAGAATAAAATAAAAACAAAAAGAGAGAGATAGTTGAGTGGAGTGGAGTGGAGTGGCATACAATTAAAAATTGGATATATATATATATATATATATATATATAAAAGATGTGGAGGGATGTGAACAAAACCCAAGAGAAGGGAAGTTTAGCTTAAATTAGCTACAAGTTCCAACAAACAGATTCATAGACTATACAACTTGTTCTAGAGAGAGAGAGGGGGAGAGACTGTAACTGGTGGGGCATGCAATTGTTGCAGAAGTACTTATACTTTATTTATTTTTTGAATAATAACAATGCATGCGATACCTGAGAAGTGAGACCTGATCTGACCTGACCTAAAAAAGAAATGACAATTCACCAGCTCGGCCTCAGCCCCCCATTTATCATTTCTTTCACATTTTTATTATTTTTGTATATTTACTTACTTTCTCTCTCTCTCTCAATGAATTTCTAACAGTTAAGATTTCCCTGACATATTTATTACTAATTCTCGTTCGGCTTTGGCTTCAAAGGTCAAAGGTCAGTAACGATCCGATTATAAATGCACTCCATCAGTATGAAAATTATATTCGCCGAAAGTCAAATTCGACCAACCACCAACCACACCATATCGGATGATTTTCCTTTTTTTAAAAAGGGTTAACACAAAAATTAAATTTGGACAGTTACAAATTTACTTTGACCAAACACTAAATAATAACAACAACAACAGTTTTATATAGCAACTTCTACTTTATATTTTTCACATGGAATGTGAAATTCGATCACATTCCATCCGCCGTGACACACGGAAAGATAAAGAGGAACTTCGTTCTCTACTTTCAATGTAAATCATCCATCCATATACTCATATGCTAGTGCTACTCCAACCCTAGTTTTCTATGTCATCTCTGATCTATCTATATGTACCGTTCTAACCCGCTTCGCGAATCCGAGTTCGAAACCGAGACCGCAATAATCGAACCCTAACCATCTTTAGGAAGCAAGAAACTCGTGAGATTATAGCAGGCATGAAGTGATCCGATGAGGAATCCAATTCCATCCCCAAGTTTTTCTAATTATAATATATATCATGTTATATGTTAGGCGTCGGCATAATATTTCATGAAGAATAAAGATCAAAAACTTGTAATCGTCCACATATATATATGGTTTGAATAAAATTACAAACTATCTAACAAAAAGGTATTTATAATAGTTATTAGTAGCGATAAAATTTTTTTACCACAATAGTATTTGTAACACTTTTACACCCAATCGCAACATATTTATTCCGTAGTAAAATGTCACTTTTGTTATAATGAACATACATTAATGATATATAATCTTCTCATGAAGATTAAATTAAGATTTCAAACTGTAAGTTCAAAACATCTCTTCTTCCTCCTTCAACATTGAAATTTATATATAAATAAAATTTGGAACCCATTGTTGGATTTAAACTACATATGGTAACATTATTCTTGTGTTAAAAACAATACAACAATTGTCACATACTACTAAAAAAATAAACAACCTTTTATTTTCATTGTTTTTTTATCTTCTTGATACTAAGAAAAAGGTTTAGGGTTCTGTAAACAGAAATGCTTCTTGAGTCTTGACAGTTGAATTCACAGAAATGTATAAAATAAAATAAAAAATTGAAAACATAAAAGAGCCATGTGTATATATATATATATATATATATATAAGAAAATAAAAATTTTGAATTATTAAATGAAGATTTAATACAACCACAATAATTGTGAGAGGTAGTACAATAAATTATTTTTGTGAAAAGAAATTTGAAGTGATGTAAGTGCAGAGAGAAAGGACAGCAATAAGGTCAGAAAAGGACAATGGAATATCATTATTGGTGGTTGCCATATTTCACCTAAAATCTAACATATATGATATATCTATGCATTGCAAATAGCTAGGCCAGCAGCATCCTCCAATGATGACACATGATTTTTTTTTTTTTTTTTAAAAAAAAAACAAAGACCAAACAATTTTTTCCAATAAATAGCAATACAATTTACTGGAAATATTAACTATAAATAAATAAAATGGTTAGACAGACTGACCAATCATTTAAAGCTATAAACAGCTTAAAAAAGATACCAAAAATAATATATAAAATAATAGTAAAAATAAAAATGTACCTATCATTGTTTCACAACTTGTATGATTAATTAGTTGAGCCAATATCCAATATGAGAACAAAAAAAAATACGATGATTAGTTTTGACTGAGACTTATTATGTCAATAAATAAATTAAATAATTAATTAAAGTAAAATGTGCTCTTAAATTATTACACATCTAAGAATAATTCTCTAGATATAGAAAAATACATACATACAAATCTTTTTTTCTTTTTTTTTTTATAAACTAAAAGTTTAGATAGGGTGAAACTACCCCTCACATCGTCAGGGCATTCCACCGATCTCAGTGAGGAATTTTACAGATTACCCACAAAAAAAAACTATCAGCGAGACTCGAACTTTAATTCTTACTAAGGTGCTAATGAGTACTCAACCAACTGAACCATCACTCTCATTAGTTATTTACAAATCTCTTTGCAAAATATTGAAATGAACATAAAATTATATTCTTTTTAAAATGAACATAGGAGGAGTATTTGCAAGATAATTAATTAATTAATTAATTAATCTCAACATGACACATTAATAGAATATGCATATACATATACATATACATATACATTATATATATTTCTTATTATGTGAATCCAACATTAAAAATGTAAAATTAAAATCAAGGACATCATCTCCATGAATTGCCAATAAGAGCTCATAGACTATTGAAGACACCATTAATTCTTGCAATTGAGTGACAAAAAATAGAAGAGTAAAATCATAAATCATAAACAAATGCATGCATTTGCACAAAATTAATTGACTAGCTAGAAACTACATACCAACTAGCATAATATACAATACATATATATATATATGGTATGGTAAATTAAAAATCCAATTAGAGCAAATAATATACATAGCTTGAAAAGAATGGTAAAAGGGAGCTCCCTTCAGTCCAAGCACAGAGAAGAAAGGATGAATTTTATCTCCCGCATCATTCACACATTCACAGTAGCAAACTCCTCCTCCTTTTTTCGATTCTACTGCGTTTGAATGAATGAGTCGGCAGCTAATTCAAACCCTTTAACTCTTCCGTGAGTGGACTGAAGGAAGCTCTCTTAAACCATTCTATTAATTTATCAAATTCGTCTCTCCCTCCACGAACCCATTTATGTGTATATATATACACATTACTACTTTGAATGATTAATTATTCTAAATTTTTTTACTAAGAATAGGAAAATAAAAAAGGCTATTTATATGCACAAAATCAATGTAAATTAAACAAGATTGAATCATATATATGTATCACAAATGGAAAGATCAGAATCAATTATATATAAATGGTAACATATATTTATATGTATCAAGCTAATACACAACAGATAAAGTGGGGGGTTTTGGGGAATATAAAATCAATTTATTTTTTTTATAAAATAAAAAAGTACATTAAATTGGGTAAAAACATATATAAAAATGTATGATTTCAGAAGTTACATATATATAAACATCATTTCAAAACATTCACGATAATTCATGTAGATTTACAAGATCTAACAAAAATCAATCAATCAATCAATCACTGTAAAAGAAGCATTAGTGAAATTAATCATAAATTAATACACAACATTGGAAAATTGACTGCCAAGTTGTGGTGGTGCCGTGGTGGTGCATATCAGTGAAAAAAAACTAACATATAATAAATAGAGGATCATGGATTGCTTTCTGGTTGCAAGCAACAAGCCAAGACAACCAGAACAAGAAAGAAAACAACACAACAATTCATGGAAGTCCACAATATTGAAGCACGAGAGAGAAAGAGAGAGAGAGAATTAAGTTTCCAAAAAAAGGGGTGTTGCTTCAAAGTTCAAACCCTAACCCTAAGTAAAAGCTTTTTACTTGCACAGAAAAAGAACAATGACCATCTGTTTGATTAGACAGCATATCATAACAAAATCTGAAAAAAGAAGAAAAGAAAAAGAAAAAATCCCACCAAAGCACAGGAGGAGAATCAATCAGATCAGAAAATACAGCTAATACAAACATAAAATCAAACCCCAGTCTCCAAACTTATATTGAAGAAGAAATACATAACATAAGCTTGTTATATAGTGTGGATGAAGAAGAACAGACCATAAACTTGCTATAATGACACACAAGATAAATATAACGGAAGAATCCAACTACACTTACAGAGATTTTTCTTCTGGTCAAAGAAGAACCACCAAGTAGAGCTTCACTTCTCTGCATTCATGTCATCTTCACAACAAAAAACAAAAAAAACAAAACCCTAAATCTGATATGCTTCAAGAAGGATGTTGATGATGATGATCAGTTGAAGTGTTATATGGGAAATAAAAAACAATAAAATATATTTTTTTTAAAAAGAAGAAAAAGAGTGTAAATAAATAACTGAAGAAGAAGAAGAAGAACTCACAAAGAAAAAAAGAAAAAAAAAAGGAAATAAAAATGGAAAAGAATTTGCACAAATCACGGAAGAGAAGTGGGAGGATATGTCGCTTTCCTCATGAGAGTCAGAGAACAGAATTAATTGGAAACAAAAGAAAAAGGCTTTGATTGAGAGAGATTTATTAAAAATCTCTACAAATCTGGCAAAGCAAACAGAGATAACAAAAAGAAAAAAAAATTAAATTATAAAAGTGATTGTGATCATTTCTCAGGAGAGAAATGTTTAGTATGATTAAGAAAAACCCCCTGTAACCAGGAGGAAAAGGAAGTCTATATATAATAACAATAATAATATGCGATGATAAAAAGCACTTTTTCTCCTATTGCCAAAACCATAGAAAGTGCTTCTCCTTCTCCCTCCCTCCCTCCCTCTCTCCCTCTCTCTATAAACCACACAAGTATTCAAAAAGTTTGCAGCAGAAAGAAGAGGTGGTGGGGTTTTGATTCTTTGACTACTAATCTTTTCTTCTTTGTTTGTGGCAGTCTATATGATGCTCTACTACTATTACTACTACTAGTATATATACTATTACACCAAACTCTACTGCTCCAAAGTGTTTTGTGTATTTATGAACAGCATAGACGCAGCGTATAGATAGGCTAGCAAATCATGATAACTAGGGTGGGTAGAGAAGACATGGTGCTTATAATTTTTGGGGTTCAAATGACATCCATACCCCTTAATGCTTATGTAGGGTTAAAGGCAATTGCTATGATGAGATTTTTCTTTTTGGTACAAAAACTTGGTTGAGGATAGGTTGACCTTAAATCCGGTAGGGAATATTACGCCTACTGCCCCACAAACAGTCAAAGGACCCTCAATTTGCAATTTTGAAGATCTCTGTAAATGGATTTTTGGAGCTAGTTTGAACTTAAGACCTAAACCGGTGAGTCCTCTTATCACCTGAACCAATCTTTAGAGGGTGTAAGATGAGATTTTTCAATGTCTGAAAATATCAATTTTACCGTATAAAGTTTCAATTTTAATTTATGCGTTCATAAAGATAGCATTAGAAAATTATATTCAAAATATTTATTAAATTTATAATTATAACGTGTAAAATCTCATTAAAACATTAAAATATCTAACTCGAGAATACTGCAATATGATATGTCATGACCTAGAATATGAAAAGAGAAATGTAAGGTATCCAAATTTTTGCATCTCCATTGTAACATCCTGAATTTTGGATAATTAATTTTGAATATATGACTATAAATTTTGTGATTGGAGGGGGTGTAAATGTAATTAAAGGTATGTTTATTTTTATGGTTTCCAGGTAGACCAGATGGAACGGTCCAGAAATGATGCATGAAGATTGAAAAACTGAGACAGTGAGTATCGCGACCACAGATCGCGATGAGCCGTTCGCGATGAAAAATGGTGATTCTTGGCAGTGAGCACTGCGACCACAGATCGCGATGAACTGCTCGCGATGAAAAAAATGAAATTCGGGCAGTGAGCATGTCGACCACCAGCGCGACCAAAGCACCGCGAGGTGTGCTGGCGATGAAGGCGGTAGAGTTGCTCCAGTGAGCAACGCGACCTGGTGACGCGACCACAGATCGCGACGACGGTCGCGAAGACCAAAAACTTTTAAAAAAAAAAAGAAGCTTGTCGAGGAAGCCACAGAAAAAGAAAGAAAAGCGAGCAGAGAGGGAGAGACCGAAGGAAGAAGAAAATAAAAGAAAAGAAGAAGAAGAGAAGAAGAAGAGGAAGAAAAGAAGAAGAAGAAGAAAGGAAGAAGAAGAGAAGGGAAAGAAGAAGAAAAGAAAAGAAAGAAGAGAGGAAGAGAAAGGAAAGATGAGGAAGAAAGGAAAGAAAGGAAAAAGAAAAATTCAGAAGGGAAAAGGCGTAGAAGCGGTAAAACGATATCCAGGTTGGTGTACACACGTTTCTAAAACTTAGTTTTGATAAATGTTTTGATTGTTATGGATTTTAGATATATTCGTATGGATTTGTTTATATATACTCGTATTTGATTTTTGCATATTGTTGGACAATATTCTGCTCTTATGGGAATTTATTTCAAAACCTGGTTTATAATTCTTGTTTTATGGATTTTGACTGAAATTGATATTCGTTGATTTCTGAAACCAAAGAACTAAATTGTTATGATATTTTGAACGGCCCTGATATATGTATAGGGATATTTGGATATAGGAGATTGACATGTCAATTGGGTGAATATATGGCAGTACTGTACCGTGATGTATGATGTCTCTGATTATTGATTATACGGATACCATTTCCTCATGAAATGGGAAACCGACTGTTTACCACGGATACCATTTCCTCGTGAAATGGGAAACCGACTGTGAAAATATCTGGATACCATTTCCTCGTGAAATGGGAAACCGACTGTTTATATAGAAGGATACCATTTTATATGAGATGGGAAACCCGACTGTAAAACCCGTAATCCAGTCATGTACACCCTGTTATGTGTATCACGGGCCAGATTGAGAATTTATGAATAGAAAATGTTATGAAAAAAAAAATGATACTGAACTGAATTCCAGAAATTTTTGACATGTTGATATAGTTTTAGTAATTGAAAAACATTTGTTCTATATATTTATATTTCTAAAAAAAAAATTCTGTTTATAAGCTTTACTGTTTACTTGTATTTCTGAATTTCTGATTTACGATATACTGTTTTATATGATATTATCATTTACTTTAGTGTACACCCACTAAGCAGTTTTGCTTAGCGCGTTAGTTTTGTTTCTAACGCGTAGGTAATAAAGATACCGATGACGGAAAAGACTAAAGAGGTACCAGCAGCAGAGGAGAGTTCAGAGTCACAGCATCTTTTGGGGTAGTTAGTTATATAAATATTTCTGTATAATGTAATTAGATATGCATGCATATACAGAGGATTTTGTAATGATGTTTTATAATTATGTGCTGTAATTATTTTATGTTATACTTTCTATTTTGTATTTTTCAAAGGAATTATAGTTAATGAATTGTTTTATAAACTGTTTGAAAGTCGCACTAAACGGCAGAGTGCGCATTTGAATGAAATGAGATTTGAAGTGTTGTTGTGAAATGTATTTGAAATGAGTTTTATTTGTAAACAGGTTTTGGGAAATTAGAAAAATAGAGGAAACTCTGCCGAAATTTTTTTAAAAAAACTGAATTTTCTATGGCCTCACTTGAAAAGATTTTTAAATTATAAATTATATGGTTTCCAGTTTATAAATTAAGAAAGTTTTGAAAACCCGGTAGCACTTCCTAGGTCGATCCAGCCGGGTCGGGTCAGGGGGTGTTACATCCATTGTATTATACTGATAGATACATAGAGCCTCTTTGGTAGGATTTTTGGAAGCCTATTTCTGACTTTTTGAGTTCAAATGCTCATTTGGGAGCGTTTGAATATTCCCGTAGAAGAGTTTTTAAGTTTTAAAAACTCTTCCAGACAAAGTTAAAATATATGACTTTTACAAGAAACTATTAAAAGTTAAAAGTTTAAAATAAAAAACCTGTCAAACAGGCCTTAAATTCAAATTAATAATTATGACATTCATCTTATTATAGATCACTATGTTAAAATTTACTTAATAGTTTTCTTTTCATTATTGTGGTTAATTTAACCATATAATTAGTTACTTTTTCCCATTTGTCTAATGATAATTATATATTCTACTAGTGTAGGTTCTTCTTTTAATACTACCATGATGCCTTTTTTTTTTTAAAAAAAAAAAAAATGAAGCAATTAAGTTGAGAATTAATCTTTGTATCTATATTTATTTAGGAGTGTATTGAAAAGTTAAGTGTTTGATATAGAATTCAATTATAATTTTATATTTTTTTTAAAATTAGAGGATAAATAAATTAATAAAAAAAAAGTGTCCATTAATCAAAATAGAAAAGCAATGAAAAGCTAATTTTTATGAGCTAGCTTTGTAATTAAAAAATAAAAAATTATATGCCATATAAAATGTGTCTATTATATAGTATTATAATAAAAATACACTTAAAGCTTTTTTTATTAATTTTTTTAAAAATTGTTTTCACCTAATTTGTTTAGAATATATTGAAAAAGTCTATATAAATATATCATGCCAATTTGTAGTTAGATAGATACATGTGCATTGTAGGCTCTTTGGGATACACTTTCATGTTTAAATGTTCATCAACTTTAAATTGTGATGTCTATAATGAAGTAAATAATTATTCTAAATAGAAAAATTCTAAGAAATTGTTAGAATTTTATATTTGTTGGATCCTTATATTTTTTTAAAAAAAATTTATAATATTTTCAGTGAAGTATTTAATCTCACCTTCTCTAGTTTACTCGAAGATGATCTTTAATAAAAACGTATAAAAAGTCATATAATATATATTATCATTACATGTTAATGACAATTTATATACCATTCTTTCTCGTTACTTTGTGCTTATCTTGGTACTATTTTTCCAATTAAAAATCGTACTATTCTAGTATTCTCTGAATCTTCGTCCCAACTTCTGTTAATTAATTCCATCCCGTATACAAACACAAAATTATTATATATAACATGAAACATTATAATATGATCATCACCAGACAGAAGTCTCACAACAACAAATCATCAATGCATGGAAAGTGCATTTGATTGATCATGAGGAATCTAGTTGTCTCATGCCGGTGTAAAGAGATTGATTCCAAAGAAAACACATCATGTGTGTTGATGTCTTTGTGTGCATACAAATACCAACATTATGTTCAATTCTTGTATTTTTTTTGGCCAAGCTTTTCTCTGTAATTTTTCCATCTTAAAATAATTGTCTTTGCATACCATATATGGTCAGAGATTCAGAGCTACCCCATGTCTTTTTGTCCCAAAAGAAGGTGGTCAATAGCCATTCTTTTATGATTATAAAGTTGGTCTAAGCACAATTTGGTGGAAAAATCATTATTTTATGATATTAAATTACAAAAAAATAAGTGGGTGTGAACAATGTTTCTTGCATAACATGATTCACGATACTTGTAAAAGTGTGTACTTTGATTGATTATTAAAAATTATTAAACAAAAAGTTTGTTTTAGAATGGTTCATGCATTAGCATTTGTTTTAGTATGGTTCATGCATTAACATTTTTGTTTAAAGTGTTTGATTTGTCATCATCTAATTACAATTGTCCATATTTCTAAAAATAAGGGATCTATGCATTATGTTTATTTCTTTTAAATAATTAAAACCATAACAGTTTTTAAATTGTGAAGTCTAAAATCAATATTGTTGTATTTCGTACTCGGGAGTCGAGCTTTGTAGATGTAGGGATCACATTGCTTTCCTATGAAATGACAGCATTACTCAAAGAGTTTTAGTATTTAAACCCTTGTATTCTTAATTAGGATTTCGGTAATGGAGAAAAATATAGCCATTTTGAGTGTGTACTTTTAGAAACATTGTTTAATAGTGGAATTGAATGCCGATGTACTCTATGAATATAAGGATCACATTGGTTGCTGAACAACGTAAAAATCTCATGTGACTTTTATTGTTCTTCATGTTTTTGTTTGTATGTGTGATTTGTTATTGTTTGAGTTTGTATCTATTTCATAACTATAGTTATATATGGTTTGATTACGTCAAGAAACGTATTTGTTTTCTACATTAATATTCTTAGTAATCTTTTATCATGGTTTGAAAATTTTAAATTTATATTTTAGATTAATTAACACTTATTTTGAAATTACGTATCAAAATTCTCCTCGATTTTCATTTTCCAAAATGTCAAATATCACATGCTGCTGTGAGCTCATATCAATTGCTAATTATTAGATTTGAAATCTGAGAGAGTCAAATTAATATTTGCTAGTTCATCAAATTTTATTAATTTTTTTTCTTCATCAAAACACGTTCAATGGGCATTTGATTAAACATATGTTTATAATAATAAAAAAAAAAAACTGGTCTAATTAACATGTAGCATGCGAGACATATAGTCAAATTAATGTGGCTTCTTTTAACAAATTTTGTCCTTTTAATTTCTATTGATCACACAATTTTCCAAATGGGTATCTCAAACGCATGTTTCGCATGCCACTTTATTTCCATTTCCAAAAAAAAAAAGGTTCTTCTTTTTGGAATTATCATGATATGCCCTAAATATATAACTGTAATTGTCTAGTATTAATTTTTGATTAACATATATATTATTTTGTCATAACTATTGAGAAAAAAAAAAGTTTTACTTGTTATAGCAAAAATTTTATTGGAAATGAATGTGTTGGTGTACTACTAATAGTATATTAAATGGTATAATATGAATCTTGTTTCTATTGCATGTAAAAGAAGTAATGTGTTTGTCTATATTTAGAAGGAGTTTAGAGGCCCATTATGTATATTTAAGGGGGGGACAAAAATTAGTTTTTGATGAGAATAATATCATATCTATTATGTATAATGTTAACGTTAGGTTAGTGAAGTTTATTAATGATCTATTTACTATACTAATTTATAAAGTACGTAATGTTTCAATGCAATGTTTACAATCACACATTAATTTATAAAATTAGAATAAATAATACTAAACTTACCTGAGGTTTGTTGAAATACACTGAAAATCAAGTTTATATAAATTCACACTGAATTCTCATAGAGTTGAATTAACCGTTAAAAAGTATATTCAGTCTCCTCTGGTTCACGATCCACAGTATATCTACTATGGATCTCTCTCTTCTACTTTTATTTTTTTGTGATATTCATCCCTATTTTTTTAACGGTCAAACTTAAGGTCAGAGATATTCAGGGTGTGTGTGTGATACCGATTATAAAGTCAATGTAGTTTAATGTGAATTATGTAAATTATCGATTAATACCCTTATATTGTTTCATAGGATTCTAGGAAATTAGGATTGATAAACAAAAAATTGAAAGGGATTAATGAAGATATAAATACATTAACCGTCCTCCCATATAAACTACTTTGAGGGCTGCTCATGATCATAATTTGCTAAGGTTTTTAAACAAAAGGTTGTATCATATGCATATGTGGGGTGATATGTCAAAATTCATCAACTATATAAAGAAAAAATAAGACGTTCATCAATTTAAAAATTAGGCTTAAATAGTTAAATTTTTGTGATTTCAATATCGATCCAACCATCCATTTATTTGTTAGGAATCCGATCCGATTCCTGGCGCAGCGGAAGTGGTAAACTGTATGTAAACACGCAAATCTGCACATGGTACACATATGGAAGCAAGCAGAATAGTAAAGGGGACACCAATTTTTTACGTGGTTCGACGATCAACTGATTCCTACATTCACGGGGTGCACCAACACTCAATTCACTATAAAAGAGCTATTACATCAACACTTATACGAAAAACTCTCATACAGTTTTTCCTCTCATGTGTGTTTATACTCTCTACTCTTTTATCAGGTTCACTCCCCGAAAACTCTCGGAACTGTACACCTAGGGCTCCATTCACTGTTCACAGCCGCCCACGAGGCGGCAGTCGCCATTTACTGTTCAAGGGGCGCTGTATCAACTGTTCACGTTTCACTATTCACGTATATGATACTATTCATCATACTATTTATGTGTACGGTACTGTTCACATAGGCCAAATTTTGGGACTGCTCCTATGCCTCTCATAGGCCTTTCTTAGGTCTACTCAGAATTCAAGCTTCACAAACCCAACATTATTTACAATACAATTGTTGATAACAATTCATTTATTAGTAGTAATAGATATCACTGGATTAATAGTAAATTAATTATAAATATGAGGATGGAAAACTATTGAATAGTGCTAAACTGGCAAAATTTATGCTCAAATATTATGGCATGTAAGTTGTAACTATCATATTAATCTTAAGATAATTTATTAATTACAATTCATATGATGTCATCTTAGTATGAATTTGGACAAATAATTTAGATAATTTAACATTACTAAAAAAAAATATTAGACTTACCGTAATATTTTATACCGTATTATATTACTAATATAAGACCAACGTATATAGGTTTTTTATAATACCAAATCAACTAAAGAATTCGAATATTTGTTGTTTCAAATATCTCGAATTTATTATACATTGAAATTATAGAGAGATAATACATCTTAAGTTTCATAAAATATATCAGAAACCTTTTTTTTTTTTTCAATCGAAAATCTCTACTTATTTTTTAAAAAAGGTAGATCCAATGCAAACGAAGTGAAATCTCGAGAAGGTAAGCAAGATGGTTAGCGAAGTAACATAAACCGTTGAATTCCCGACAAAAAATTTGTTCCAAATAAACAAAATTTTAACTAATAATTTTTTTTTTAAAAAAAAAAACTTATTTACAATAAATCATTCCTATTTCTTCACAAATAAGAAGCTCATGCAAAATGCGAAATGCAAACATCAAACAGAATTTTCTTTGATGTGTTAATTATTATGAGGATAGCCTAAAGTCCAACATAGAAGAAACCTAGCTTGTAGTAAAATGATGAGAGCCCAAAAGAAATCAGGAAAATGGGCCAAACAGAGAAATAATGTGGTGGGTATGGGCCATGACAAGTAACAAGAAGCCCAATAATGGAAAATTGAAGTGACTAAACACATACTCGGATTGTTTTTTCAATTTTTTATTTTTACTCCTACGTTTGAGATAGGTAAATCAAGGGAACTCCCCCTCCGAGAACCGCATATGAGAATTTCATCTCGTACAGCTCAAATAAAAACACCCCAAAACCGGTTAAAAGCGGTATGGAATAGAAAATTGAAAACTTCTTAATCTTATGATTTAATCTTCACTAAAGATACGAAAGAGTCAAAGTCAGAAAGATTAATTTTAAATTTGAGATTAATTACTAACGTATAGTTTAGATGAAACAATATGAATTAGAGTTAGGAGTTGAGATTTTTATTTTATTTTTATAAGGAATTTAATTGAAGAACACTAAAGACTTTTTTAGTGCAGATATTTGTTTTTTCAAAAAAAAAAAAAATATATTTCATTTTTCTAAAAATAATTCAAGTACTCTTATTATATGAAAAAAATTAAATAGTATTTATCAATTTTTTTTATTTAATAAAAACAAACCAAATATGATTTTTTTTTTATCTTTAACTTTTTATAAAAGTATTTTTTTCATTTTTAATTAAAAAAACATAAAGTAAAGACATTAACAAATTATTTTAGTAGGTCTTATAGGACGTCATTAACAAGTATAAATCAACCAACTGAGCATTCGACGCCATTGTTAAACTTTCACTGTTGTGAACAGGGCTGGCTTGAAATTGGGCGCGGGGGCGACCATCCAGGACATCAGGCCTAAAGGGGTCCAATTTTTTTTTTTTTCTAATAAAAATATAGAACTGCCCACCACTAATGTTTATCAATAATTTGATAAAAAAAAAAAAATTCACTTGAATACTACAAAATGTCCATCTCAGCATATGTCCATTTCAATCGGGTTCGAGGTTGGGGTCAATCTTCGAATAGAGATGGACAAGGCAATAGTATTGGATCGGGGAAATGATGTTTCTAAATCTGTTTAAATGAACTTTCGAAAGTGATACGACGCTTAAAAACCCCCGATTTTATAAAAAAATGTGGCACTAGACTTAATGGGGCCCAATTTTTTTTCCAGCTCCGGGCACCAAAATGGCAAGGTCGACCCTGATTGTGAATTATATATCATTCCTAGCTCCACTTTCCTCCCACAAGAATTCATTGTGCATCAATATTAAGTTTGAAGAAGCTAGGCTTAGGAGGCAGTCAACGTATCCTATCTTGACAGATTGAACGAGATGGAGCAGCAGTTGTAGCCTGCACTGTCTGGAAATCCTGTAAAAATGAAGCAGACCAACAAACAACCTCGGCTGGGTGGTATGCACCAGAGAACAGCAAGAAGCAGCTCAAAATCGCGCATTCACAGACACACATAGCAGGCCAATAGAAAATCCAAGAAATTCAGACTACCATTAAAGCTAATATATTCTTCATGAAACTGCACTCCTGGCGATTTTTCTTGAGCGAATGGCATCCCCATAAGGCATGTATAGTTGTCTCAGGATCTCTATTATATAAAGGATACCAACCATCATCTGGGACATGACCCGCAACCAGACTAACGTGGAAGGGAAGCCAATGGTGGCAAGATCTCCAGATAAGTAATTTTATTTTCGACCACGCCTTCAATCTCTCATTGCCTGAAAAACTTGGATTACCAGTTAGATCTTGTCACAAACGATACCAGTTTTTACTGTATAAGCATTAATGCCATATCAAAGTGTCATTGACTGACTGAAGCTACAAGGAAGACGCAGGATTGCATCAGCATCTTCTGGCAAAAAGGAGCCTCAGATAAAGCCTTCGTTCTAAGCTCCTAAACTCGTCTTCAGCTGGTTGACAGTTGCTGATTGTTCAGCAATGGAGTCAAAAACACCTTGAAAGTGGACTGTCGAGGTATTAGCTTAAATTCTGCAACAAATTTTATGTACGTGTAAATTTTTGTTAATTGTAATCGCGGTGATTGTGGAGTATTTTTTGGGCTCGTTTGGGAAAGCTTTTACTTATGACTTTTGACAGTAGAAGAAGAGAAGTAAAAGCCTGAACTTTTAATTTACTGTTTGGATGATGTATTTCAGAAGAGCTTTTATATACATAAGAGCTTTTGAGACTGTTTGGCTGAAATATTTAAAAAAGTCTATAAATTACGGTAGGACATTTTTGCCCTTCAGTAAGAGCTTTTAAAACTGTTTGGCTATGAACATTTTATTATAATTTCTACCCAACATAATTTCAACTTTGTAACAAAAAATATAAGTAAAATTGTTAATTAATATTTAATTTATATGGGATAATATAATATATCAAAATTTATATTTTATGAACAAAAAAAATAAAATAATTAAAATTTATTTACAATTTTAGATACACATGCATAATAATTTAGTACAAATTATGAAGATAATATTAGATAAAATTCTAATGATAAAAGTGAAGAGAAAGTCATGGAATGAATTGAAAATCCTAATAATAAAATTCATTTACTGTTTGGCTAGGACATGGAAGGAATTGAAAATTTGTTATTAAGTAAAATAAGGTCAAAATGGGAATTATAAAATTTTCATTAAAAAATTTTGGCTTCCCGGTTATTGGTCCAAAAGCTCTTTTGGAAAAAGCCACAAATTTTAGCTTATAGTGGAAGAGCTTTTATAAGTCCAAAGCCTTTTTATTGAACCATCCAAACAAGCTTAGAAGTGGCTTTTGGATCCAAAAAGCCCAAAAGCCACTTCTATAAGCCATCCCAAACAAGGCCTTTTATCAAGTTGGCCAAGCACATGATTCATGGACTATCCATCAATTCATTTAAGTCGTCAGACGTTGCATATTTTCAGAATGGTAAATAATGGCTACCTCTTACGAGGTCTGTTCAATTACAAGCAGAGTCAATTTTTAAATTTATTGACAAATACTTTCCCTCCCGTTAGTTAAATTTTGGGTTTATTAATAAAGACATTCCCTCCCATTAGTCAACTTTAAGTTTTTTTGACAAATACCTTCCTAGTTCAACTGTTACATTTAACTGAATTTTATTAAGAGCAGATGAGGTATTTGTCAATAGATAATAAAGTTGACCCCGCTTATAGTTGGTAAAACCACAGGGGGAGTCGATGCAATTAGCTCCCTCACATATTAGGTATCACGACAACTCGATGATCAAAGTCCAACTTGAAGCATTCTTGTGAAACACACCCAAGGCATTCACGTACCATGTGTCCAAACAATAGTCCGATAGTTTTTCATACTGTAGAGCATCACATTTTCATTCTCATCCCCTAGTAAATCTACCTGTAAGCATAGTATAATAGGCTTATTAATGTCGATGACCACCATAATTCGAGATATTTTTCGTAACAGTCCCTTGTTGCCCCTGTATCTAGTTCCTTTACCTTGCCGACTAGCTGACTCAAAAAGTGTTCAATCTCCTTAGTCATACACGGTTAAAATATAATTTTTAATTTTTTTTATATACCTAGGTTATTCTTAAGGCCGTCAAAATATTGAACGACTACAAATGTAATGTTTTCATTTGATGACAACCGAGTCAAATATATCCAAATCACAATTATATAGAAGAAAAATAAATACGATTCAGCATTACCAATTATATCATACAACATGGTTCGCATAGAAAAATATACTATGTATCACATGGACCTAGAATTTTTTTCAAAATAAATATGAAATATAAATGGGTGGTATCCAGATTGTGAAATTTCACACAATTATTTGATCGTTTATATTTTTTTATTTTTTCAAAATAAGTAGTATAAATAGATCGTATTGTGGTTGAGAAATTTGACACGATTTTCTAATATGTTGTGTATGGTAAAATAAATTTTTATCGTACGGAATTCGGATTAGATTATATACGACCCATCAAGCTGAATTGCTAGCAATTTAAGTGGGTGTACTTGGAAATATCTAGTTGTGTACTTAGACAATTTAACAACAAAATCGTAGTCGGTACAACAATTGGTAAACGGATCTGAACCAGAGCGTTGACGAATCACGAAACCCACAAAAACAGAGAGAGAGAGAGTGATTAGGGTCTGAACTTGTTGAAGTCAAAGAAAAAGAAAAAAAAAAAAAAAGTGCTTTCTGATTCAGCTTAAAGAAAACAAAAACCCCAGCTGGTGTTTTTGTTTTTCTGTTTTTGTTTTATGAAATCTGATGGCATACAGGAGGAGGCAGCCTGGTTTCTATGATAATCTTGGTATACAAGTTGGAGATGATCTTGACCGTTCAATCTCAAACTCATCATCATCTTCATCATCATCATCTTGGTTGGCTGCACAAGCCATCAGAGCTTCCTCTGCTCACAGAGACTCTTCTCTCTCCTCGGCTTACTCTTCTCCACTCTCCACCCCTACCCCCACCACCACAACCACTTCTCCACCATCCCCATCTCCAACTCTGCTTAAGGTACTTCCTTTTTTGCCTTTTTGTAATTTATTATTACAATTTATGAGTTCATTGTGTTTATATACTATCTGGGCTGTTGTTGATGTTGTTGATTTAGTATCCAATTTACTTGAGTTTATGAGTTATTTCTGTTGAAAAATCATCTGGGTTGGTTTCATTTTTTGCATTTATCATTTAGAGCTGCTCTCACTTGCTGCGGGTTTTTTTATTAGTGAATTCTGAAATTAGGTTGATAGAAATCTAGTGAATTTCCAAATCTTTAGATATTACTAAAAGATAAAATTGTGCACCAGGACGGTGTGCAAGAGAGGATTTTGGTATAATCTAGTAGGACAAATTATTATTTCCTTATTAGTTACCGATTTACTTGAGTGTATGAGTAAACTAAAAAGCAAAATTTGCACCAAAACGGTCTGCGAGAGAGAATTTATGTAGAATCTAGTGTTACAATAGTTACCGTTTTACTTGAGTTTACAATTAAACTAAAAAGCAAAAATTTGCACCAGGACGGTCTGCAAGAGAGAATTTTATTATAATGCAATGTTACGATTTATTAGTTCCTTAGTAGTACCAATTTACTTGAGTTTATGAGTTACTTGTGTTGATAAATTATCTGGGTTGGTTTTATTTTTTTTTGCTAATTTAGGATTCCAATCCTCATCAGTACACATCAATGAAGAATTTAAATGATTCCAAACCTGGGTTTTGGGGTAATCTGGCTAGAAAAGCTAAAGCAATTTTGGATGATGATGATGATGGTGGGTCCCAACAAGTTGAAACGCCTGAAAAAAAGACTCCTCATATGCCTGGCACTGACTCAGGAGGCAAGGTAAGAGAGTTCTGGATTTCATGTTAATTGTTGTCAAAAGATCTTATTAGGTGCTCAAGTTTGGAAAAACAGTTATTGCAGATTGGCTTGTATAATGTATATTGCCTCATTATATTTGTGATTCCTATTGGCAGTACCGTAATACATATCGATCGTCTGAGGGCCGTCGAAAACCAGATGGTCCTGCATTACAGAAGGGACTTGATGCTATTACATCTTCTCTGAATTATATTGGCGGTACAATTAATAAATCTGTTGAGGTGAGATTTTATAGAAACTTTTTCTTTGATTGTGTATATTTGAGTCTTCTATGGTTATATTTGTAGCTTGCGGTTAGTAAAGGATTGTAATGCTTTTCCTTTGATATTATCCATAAACACATTGTGATAAACTAAATGTCCTTTTGGCATTTTGCACTCCTTCTCTGGACACACTTCCATCATTTATTGTTTGTTTTCCTTATGTGCATGCAGTTTATTAATCTATTTAGTAATGTCTTCCTATAATTTTCTCCTTTTCTGCTGCTCTGTTTACAGGAGGGCATTTCAATTGTGGAGAACCGAACAGCAGGTATCATTCAAGAAACCCGAAAGCATATTAGGAAAAAGTCCGGCAGTTCTGTGCCACAGAATCAGGCAACCAAACAACCGCATATGCAGGCTCAAGTCCAATCCCCAATGCAAAATGATCAAGAACTTCAACTGAAAGCATCTCGCGACGTAAGGTGGCAACTTTATGTCACTGGTTCATGTGATAGAAGTATAGTGCATGATTGGGTTGACCACTTGCATGCGCTATAGTATATGTCACTAGATGTCAATAGAAATAATCAACAGCATCAGTTTTTTCAGCTGCACAAGCTACAAGTTGCGTCATATCAACTTGTAGCGAAACGTTTGGTGTACCCTTCAGCATAATAGTTTTCAATGCATGCAGTGAGCAGAAAGTTTTCAAGGACTCTTAAGATTACAAAAATGCATTGCTGTGGAGTTTATGAACGGGCTTTAACTGAACCTCTAATATTTTTGCTGTTAAGATGTATCTTCTATTGAATATAACTTCCTTCCAGAAAGAAATATAAATGTTCAGTTGAATAGCAAATAGGTCTTAGATACAAGATTGTGATTATCTTTTATAATCAGCATGCTAATCTTCCAACACTCAAATATTCACTCTTGACTTCAGTTTTTGCGTATCTTCACCACCTTTTCTGCATATCTATCCTTCGAATTGTTTCCTGTTCCCTTTTTTTTTTTTTTTTTTTTTCCATTTTGTACGTATGTCATCAGTCTAGCACTCTGTTCGATGTACTGATGCTTGAGAATGTCAATTTATTCTACATTTCCTGCTTTACACTTACTTCTAGACTAATAAGGAGATGACGGGGCTTATGGCCAGCCTTTATTGGAGTAAGCATCTTTTGAAACTTGAGTCTTTTCTGACACTCCAAGATGTTGCATGGTTAGCTAGCAGTCTATAATTTCGGAATTACTGACGAATACAAACATGAGGCTATGGACTAGAGAAATAGAAAGAAGGGCGTTCTATCTACGACGCCAGATTTATCCTCTTTCTTTTTTTTTTCCTTCGTTTTTTTCCTTTGATTGCTTCTTTTCTTTATTGTAATATATTATCCTTCAAGCTGAGGTTAATTGCCTTCTGACTGTGCAACAGGTTGCAATGGCAATGGCAGCAAAGGCAAAGCTTCTTCTGCGAGAGTTGAAAACTGTCAAAGCAGATCTGGCTTTTGCTAAAGAACGCTGTTCTCAGCTGGAGGAAGAAAATAAAGTTCTTCGGGAGAGTCGTGAGAGAGGAGACAGCCCAGAAGATGATGATTTGGTACACCTTTTCCTTCTTTCTCTACTTCTTTTTGGTCTTTCTCATATCTTGTTGAGATAATCTGGATGACCACGACTATCTTGTAGTGAGAGAGAGACAGAGAGATGAACTAGGTTGCATACATAAACTCAACTGTTACCATTAGGGGAGGGCACGGTTCGAATCGGCATGGTTTTAGGCAAACTTGAGCCGATTCGAAATTTACACGGTTTTTTTAAAATCAAAACTGAACCGAACCGGATAGGAGGGCAAACTCGAACCGAACTGAACCGAAAAAATAGGGTTCAATTCGATTCGGTTCATACGGTTTCTAATCTCCAATTAAATTCTAAGTACACATCAACCTTCTTGCAGACAGAAAATCCTATGCAAAGTAAATCTTTTTTTTTTTCCATATCTAATTCAACAGAAGAGCTCAAGTATGATTACACATGAATTGAGTTCATGATAAAAATATAGTGGAAGCATGAATCTACGAAACATAAAAAGATATATTTTTCAAGATTTGGAATAGGAAAAAATTGAAACAACGAGGGTCTACTCTTGATCTCATAGAGTCAAAGAACACATGGAAACTCATACATTGGTTCACAACAAATAAAACAATACCCCAAAGTTGTAGCAGTAAGATTTTTTTTTTTTCTTTATATAGGACGGGTCAAACCAGTTTTGGAGGGGCAAAACTGAACCGAACCGTTTTTTGATGGTTTTTTTAAAATTGAAACTGAACCGAACCGAATACAAACCCTAAACCGACTCAAATTATGAAAAACGATTCGAATACAGTTTGAACCGGTTTTTGTGCCCACCCCTAGTTACCATGAACTGTAAAAAGAAATGTTCAATGTCGCTCTTCTAGCAGGGGTCTTGCAGTGGGCAGCTCTAATAGATTCCCTGCTTTCTGTTACTTACATGAAACTCGGTTATGCTGCCATGTTAAGATTTCTATAGAATGAAGTCATATCCAAGGTAGGTCCGCTTGCAGCTTCCCCTTGTTAGATAATGAAAGAAAGTAAGAAACGGAACCAAAACATTCTGGGTAATCCAAAAAAAAAAGTGCCATATAGACAGTCCTATTTGGCATTGCATTGTGCAATATTTAGGCTTGCATCATTCATGGAGCTACTTGGCGTTGTATTGTGCAATATTTAGGCAGTCCTTATCTAAAACGTACACAAATTTGTGAACCAGGTTCCTGTGTCTTTCAGAATGCTGCTCCGTTTCTTGTTATCCAAACAGCCAAAACCTAGCATGTTAATTACCAATTATATTGGTGGATTTCAAGATTTCAAAGTTCAATAGATTTAATAGTGTTTAAACAATGTACAAAACTTTTAATCAGATTGTTGTTTCTATTGACAGGCAGTTTATTATCATATTTCTGGGTAAATAGAAAATATTAATGACTGAATTGAATACATCACCGTGCATCAAACAAAAATAGAGAGTTCTGATATAACATGTTTCTATTTCAGATACGGCTTCAACTTGAATCACTTTTAGCAGAGAAAGCTCGACTGGCTCATGAGAACTCAGTCTATGCACGTGAGAATCGCTTCCTGAGGGAGGTTGTTGAGTATCACCAGCTCACCATGCAGGATGTTGTATACTTGGACGAGGGCACTGAAGAAGTCACTGAAGTTTACCCAATAAAGGTAGTTTCCATTCAAAATTCTGCCCCTTCTACACCTACATTTCCACCCTCACCAATGCCTCCGGAGGGTGCCCTTCACACAAGCTCGCAAGTCACTAGGGACGTCTTTCCTTGCTCTACATCACCACCAGAATTTCCAGTAATCTCTCAAAGTGCGGCTGCACCAAGCTCCGTGTCCCCACCCCACAATGATGATAGAGGATGTTGAATTCCAATCAAGTCCTTTCTTTAAATGTTACTGCTGCATTCAGCCTTTTTCTACAAAAACTTTGAAACTCTTAACAATATATACCGTATTCTGTTTATTTTTTTCCCTTTCAAATTGGTGTCAGTTTACCCTCATGTTTGGATCATATTGATGTATTCTTTTGGGTGATACTGATATATACATCTTTGATTATGTATTATAAACTTTCTGCTTAGTTGTTTTATTGGAATTTTAATCTCAATATGATTAGTTCTTCTCAAAGCTTATTTTCAGCTTTTGTAGAAAGGTGCAAATTTTTTTTCTGTCACTGTACTTATTCAAATAGGATATCAGTTATGTCACTGCTAAACTCAAAGACAAAATTGATTGTAAATGTTCAAAGTTGACCAGTGGTTCCATGTAACCTTTGAAGAGGTTATTAGCATGCTAAATCTGTAACAATTTGTGGACTTAAATGAGTATTGAACTTCAATGGCGATTGATATTTGATGCACAGGCATCTTGTCTTCTTGGAATGTAGCTTGTTCCGTATTTTTCAGAACGGATCTTCTACTGATATGAATTCCGGATCATCTTATGGCATAAACTTTGCAGTTTGCACTATTAATTGGGATCTGATTTATACAGTGTAGAAGATGTATGGCATGTACAAATTACACAGAAGAATAATCAATAAATATCAAGGCAGATGTGAGACTGGTTTCATTGCAAAGTAGAGCATAATTTAAAATAACTGGAAATAGAGACTAGTCGATCCATCACTGTATGATCTGATACCTGCTGGTTTGACCAAAGCCCTGCACAATGGACATGTCCTTTCTCTCTCAAACCTGGAAATACAATACAAACTGTTTCTCCATAAGAGAACCAAAAACACATTAAAAAAATGCAACCCAATAGCAATATAAGCACAATAGAAGGTGCAATAAATTATGAGATGCTGCAAGGACCTTGTAGTGAAGTATTAGAGTAGCAAAAAGTCCTTTTTCATCTTACATATTCTGATGCGAATAAGACGAAATTTGAACAATTTATGATCCGCGCTTAATATCATTGAATTCGCTCGTGGTTTTCCGTTGAACACAAACAAGTTCGAAGGATCTCAAATGTCACTAGAAAACCTCCCTTGATTTCAAGTTTGTTATACTTAACGTAAAAGTTAGGAGAAGGCAAATGACATTTCCCCTTATGATTTTTTTGTAGAAAAAGCACGATGAACATGTACAGTGTATGATCAATAACACAAAATTTTACAGGATACAATTGACAGTTCGATAACAGGACTGTGTACTACTACTAGAGTAACATTTCCTGTAACCAGAACTTGACCTCCAATTCTGCAATTGAATATGTGCACTGCTATTTCATATTTCAGGCAATATAGGTTCTAAATTTTCTAAGAAGTACAAATCAAAAGATCCTTCAAGCACCTAACCATTAAAAAGCACCTCAAATGAACACGAAAGCAAAGAAATCAAACTGTAATTGCAACGATAAAGCAATAAGCATCAAGAGATAATCCTTCTAGATAAATATGTTGTGATAAGCTTAATGATCTGGATATTTGGTTGAAGAAAGCATATTTCATCAAATGATTATTCAGTTTCAAAATATTTTCTCATTAACATAGGAAAGGAAAGGCATAAGAATTGACCATTCTGATACACAATCTTCGCAAAAAACATGTTTACAGCGAAGTAAAACTGGAGCGTGTATCTTCTCCTGGCAAATGGCACACATATCTCCAGCTGCATTGACCTACATTTGATTCCTAACAGTTTAGAACTCGTATATATGCAAGAAAACAATACAATCTTACAATAAAATTGACAGACGCGCAGTATATAGCACCGGACACTATATATGCACAGCAGTCATCTGGTTAAATAAGCCAAAAATAAGAAACAATGAATCCTGAAGTATTTTATTTTGTTTTCTTTTAACCATCCTTTGACAGGACTAATTCAACACCTATGTATGTTTTATTTTCACCTTATTATTCATTAAACTCCAGAAGAGTTTTCGTAAGGACATGCAAGAACAAGCAATCACAAATTAAAACATGACCTCTATTCCTAGCTTGAGCAATCAACCTGACAATTTCACTCCCAACCGTGCACAACCACTACATAGTTCCATTCTGGAAACTCCAACCAAAATACGGAGGGGAGATCGTTTCACAAGCTTTGAAATCATATTAAGGCTAAGCATTTCCCGATCTGCAGAGTAAACTATTAATGAAGAGAGACTAACCTGTTCGGATGTAGCATAGGATCCATAATGCATCTCCTTGCACGATAAGGCCCTCAGTGCAGCAAAGAATCTTTGAACCTAAACATTCAAGTAGCATTGAGATGGTATGCTGATAAAAAACTATGGTTCTTTGAGATGCTCGGGAAATATTAACAAAGCACTTGAAGATCACAAAAAACAGATTATACACCAACAAAAGAGCATACCTTCTCTAGTACTGATGTAAGTTTGACAGTTAAATACAACCCTGTTATTAATGACGAAAAGAATCTTCCATATTCTTTGTTTAGAAAGAATCGATACCAGACAGGTGTTGGTAACAAGGTACGATATAGCAACAACGAATACTCGACAAGATTTAGCATCTGACCCTGAAAAAACACAGCCATTGAACAATCTGCACCATTTAATTCGCAACAGAAGATTATTGCAAGCATACAATTGCAGTGCTTTTGACATCCATTATCTCACCTGCTTGCGGAAATCATGGCCTCTGCTATTGTTCTTGTAATATATCAGAAGCATACATTTAAAGACCATTGCTGCCTGCCTCACCATTGTATCTGAAAACGAATATCGCAAATGAAAACAGGAATTTATTCAATATAACATCAGCATATCAAAGTCCTAACTGTCTTCAACTACATTACTGATACCGCATAAAATGCATTCATCAAGACAAACAATGTCCTTCTGACATATCGAGCAAGTTGACGAACGAATACTTACCATTCACTGCAATGACAAAGATAGCATGCCAGAAGAAAGGTATTTTCTTGGGAGGAATTAAAATTAATGGGCACAGAAGATCTTCATCCCAATACCACCAATAGAAAGATATCACCTGAAGCATCAACAAAGTAGAGATACCTACAAGAATATAAACTTTTCTCTCCCCCTGCAGAAACCAACACTTAGTATGTCTAAAAATCCAAGAAAATCCAGTCAAAATGCAACTTTGAGCACCTTTAAAGCTGTCTGTTTTTGCAGAACATCATTGGATATGAACATCACAGCACCAACCCAAACTGTAACAAGAAAGCCTGAAAATTCAAGGAAGAACAAAAATTTCTAGCTCAATCAAAGGATACTGAAAATTTTACGAAATTGCGTTCAATTGGCACAGTTTTAGCATTCATGATTAGATCACAATTATGGAAATTGACCACAATCACCTGTAATAAAATTATGTGTATAATCAACAAAATTGAAGAAAAGAACAAAAAAATGGTACCTTGAAGATGCTGTCTAATAAAAACCAGCAAGAGAAACAAAGAGAAAGGCAAAATCTGCTCAATCCAGCCAGCCCAGAGCTGAACATCATATCTCTGATAAGAAGAAGAAGGAGATGATGATGAAGAAGAAGAAGAAGCTGGTCCATTAAAACCCACCACCCCACCTCCTTGATGAAGATCATCATCATTTTCAACGATCCTGATTGAAAGCTCCTCCTCCTCCTCCTGATGATGATGATGATGATATTGATGATCATCATCATCAGAAGAACTACTGGACCTGCTTTCTCCTACCACAACACTAGTTGAATATCCCAAAAGGGTCGTCAATGGTGCCTGTAACAACAAACCAGACCCTGAAATTCCCACCCCGGAATCGCTTGCAGTTGCAGACACCTCCATTGTTTGCTAGCTAGCTTCAAGTGGGTGGTGATTCTGGTGAATCCAACCAACAAAAATTTTTTTTACTTTCATACACTATACCAAATACATTTTCAAATACCAACAACATTTAGTGAAATCTTTGGAGGTGGAAGAATATTCATGATATATTTATGTTTGGTGCAGTAAATTACAGACACATACACACACCTACACACCACAGTTGGTGATCAACTGCCACTGCATTGCATTTCGCTTTCATGATCATGACCATCTAACTAGCTGGCTATAGCTCCCCATCCATATATCGTTTTCATCAGTCTATGTCACAGCTTTTGCGTACGCGTCTGTCTTCAAGATCAAGATTAAATTGAAGTCCTGTGCAACATTTATACATTTTTGTATCCAAATGTGTACACTTTTGATTTTTTTTTAATAAAAAAAAACTTAAATTCTAACATAAATGATTGAGATTACATTTTGTAGGTGTTGGGTTCTGATGAGTGCATGTTTTGAATTTCAACGTTGAAATATTACATATTCTAAATCTTATGTTGTAATTTGTATTAAGGACAAATTATTATTATTATTTCTGAAAGGAGAATATATTAAATCAGGAAATAGAAATACAAAAGTCCCCCTTAACTAGTTTAAGTAACCAATCACGGAAGGAGCAACACCAAACAGAGTTCGAAGAGCTCCTTAAAGCCCTTTTAACAAGACAGTGAGCAACATTGTTACAGTTTCTAAAAACAAAGGCTAAAGACTTAGAAAAACAACCAAAATGAAATAAAATATCCTGAACAATGCTATCCACCTCACACCCTGGTGGAGGAAAGACCACCATAAAGCTTCACAATCTCAAGAGAATCGGACTCAACAAAAAAGGGGGTCAAGCTAGAAGAAACAGCTAACTTGAAACCCTCAAGAATAGCTCTGGCTTCGGCAGCAGCAACACTGAAGAAACCAGAAAAGGCCAAAGCAGCTGCAGAATTAAGGTAGCCTCACTGATCTCTAGCAACAATACCCACACCGAATCTGCCCGAAGCTGCATCAATAGCATCATCAACATTGAATTTATAACCATCTGAAGGTGGGGACTACCTAGTAACGGGTCTACTAGCATTCTCTACTTGTAGAGGAGCATGGAATGAAACCAAAAAAGAATCAACAAAACAAATAGCCTTGCTCCACAAATCAAAAGCATGGGGAGGAGTCACATTATGAAATCTCAAATTTCTACAGCTCCAAGCAAACCAAGAACCGACCACAAAGTACAAAAGCTGCTTTAAACTGCAGCAAGAAAACACCCAAACAAATCTATCGAAAAAGTCCACGGGATGAGGAGAATCCAGGTCTGAAAAGAAAGGACATTCCTTCCAGGAGGAGCTATTGGCTTTGCAGCCCCATAAAGCATGATCAGTTGACTCAGGGACACGAGAGTAGAAAGGGCACAGATTAGAGTCCCCTAATACCTCTTTTAAACAGGCAGCCTTTAGTGGGGAGGGCTTCCCTGCAGGCTCTCCAACAAAAAAATTTAATCTTCGAAGTTGAAGAGCCCAGAGCTTTTTCCACCAAGGGGAAGGGGCTCCAGAACAAGAAGGGGAGTCAGAATGAGCATATTTCAAAGCCAACCTATAAGCGCTTTTAATTGAGAAGCAACCCCTTTTATCAAAATGCCAAATCATGGAGTCCCACCTAAGTGAGGTATTTCTAATTACAGACAGAATAAGTTTTAGGGAAATTGAGTGACTGGAGATCTTACTTAAAGTATCTCTAATTATAGGCGGAATCAACTTTTAAGTAAATTGACTGCAGACCCCCTATTGTTAGCGTTGACAGTTTAAAAAAAAAAAAAACAGTTGATCATTAAAAATATATAAAAGATAAATTTACCCTAGTTAAAAAATCTAAATAAAATAAATATAGATATATTCTGAATCTCCACCATCCAACTGGATGGTGGAAATCCATTCATGAAAAGAATTAAATTTTTTTAAAAAAAAAAACAAAAATTTTGCCTCCCCTAGTTGTTCGCGATGCCTTATGGATCTCACACACACACACACTCTCTCTCTCTCTCTCTCTCTCTCTCTCTCTCTCTCTCTCTCTCTCTCTCTCTCTCTCTCTCTCTCTCTCTCTCTCTTTTTAAGATCTTGAGTTTTTTATTTTTATTTTTTAAAAATAAATCAATTTTATTTTAAAAAATAAATCTCCATCGTCCATTTTACGCGGGATGAACGCTAGAGATCTTAACTGTTCTTTTTTAAAATATTTTAAAAATAAGACAAAATGATCAAAATACCCTTAACATTGATTAACGTTGATAACGACAGACGAGTCTTTAGTCAATTTCCCTAAAAGTTGATTTCGCTTGTAATTAGGGATACATCAAGTAGGTGGGTTGTAATTTATCCTAAAGTTTATATGTTTTTAACGGTCAATTGTCTTTTTTGACGGTTAATGCTAACAGTAGAAGAGTCTGCAGTCAATTTCTTAAAAATCTATTTTTTTAAATATATAGTTGTTGATAGTGAAAAATTGATTCAATGGTCAACAAGGGTCAACCGTGCCACGTAAGATTGTTCAGTGGTACGTTGAGCTAGTTGTATGGGATTGGTGATAATGTTCCTGCAGAGAAAGTTCTCGCAAGGATTAAAGGCTTCTCGGAGAGGGCTTTGAGGGTTTGCTACCTGTCAAAGTAAAGAAAGATCGGTGAAGGTTGCCGGACTTTAGCTGGCGATTCACCTCCGACGATCAAGTCAGTATTTTTGTGTCTCCGAGGAGAAAAGAATAGATTAAATGCTCCTTAGGGTTGGTGAGAGTAATCAATGGCTTTTTTTCCTTCTTTCGAAACTCCCCTATTTATAATTCCTTGAACGCACTTCTCGTTGACTTATAGTTCGGGAATGACTAGATGCTGTCAGGGGGAGGAACAGTGTAACATCCCTAATTTCGAATATATATGAAAAGTATGATTGAATTTATTTTGAATATGTGAATATGAGTTTTATGATTTGAGGGGTGGAAATTGTAATTAAATGTATGTATATTTTTAGGTTTCATAATGGACCAATTTGAACGGTCAAAAACAATGCACGAAGGAAAGGGTGAAAATTTGGACAGTAGGCATCGCGACCACTCATCGCGATCAGGGATCGCAATGAGCAACTCGCGATGAAAAGGATGATTTGGGGCAGTGAGTATCGCGACCAGTTATCGCGACCACAGATCGCGATGATCAGCTCGCGATGAAAGTGGCAAATTCGACCAGTGAGCATCGCGACCGAAGCGACACGACCACCGCTCACGGTACAGGTCGCGATGACTCAAAAATTGTAAAAAAAATAAAGCGGTGGAGCGGTGCAATTAAAAGGAACCAAAGAGAGCAACAGCTCTCAAAATTTAGCAACCACACAGAAACAGCAACAAGAGAAAACGAGAGAGAAAGAAGAGAGGAGAGGAGAGAGAAAGAAGAAAAAGAAGAAGAAGAAGAAGAAAAGAGAAAGAGAAGAAGGAAAGGAGAAAGAGGAAGCTTTCAGGTTTGGTATACACGTATTTTTTGAATTTCCAGATTTTTCAGAAATTTTCGGAATTGTCAAATTTTAGAGTTTCTGAGTTATTTGAATTATATGAATTATAGCTTATAGTTTAGATTTGCTATATACGTGTTTTGGAATGTTTTTCAATTTTCCAGAAATTTTCGGAATGATTGAAATTGATTACATTTGCGTTATTTGAATTATATTGATTATCGAATATAGTTCAGGTTCGATATATACAAGTTTTCGAATTTTTCCAGTTTTTCAGAAATTTTCGGAATTATCGAAGTTTATTCCATTAAGTGGAATGGATAGTTTGAAACTGATTTCGGAATGATTTGAATATGATTTGGTTCTAATAGTGTTATGGAAATATATTATTAAGGAAATATATTGTTAAATTATATTATATTGTGAAATATATCGGAAAATGATTTTGGGGCAATTTGATTCGAAACAGAATTATGAAATACGTTTGAGTATATTTTGGATTGATTTCGATGATTATTGATTTATAAATATATTCGTATATTTCCGTTATATTATATTTGATGAAATTTGAATTTGCAAACATATAAATGTATTGCAATTGAATTCGATTATTCGGACAGAAATAAAATATGTTGACAATGGATTGAAGAAAATATTTTGGCTCTGATGTGTATGAACATAGATATGGATATAGGAGGTTGACATGTCAATTGGGTTTCTGTCTGAACAGTACTATGCCGATTATACTACCCTTTGGATAGTACAGGCCCCAAGTGCCGGTCCTAGGGTTCTGAAATTTGTCATGGGACATTTACAGCGGGTGATTCCGTTGGTGTTCCATTCTGATTTGATGTTCGGTGAGTGACCCCGTTTGCGTCCAATACCGAACAACCCGTAATCCAGTCCGATAACTTATGTTTCGTATGTCAGGAGCCCAATCTGAAAATTGATTTATTATCTGAAAATGTTTGAGAAATTAAGAAAATATGTTTGTTAATTGTGTTTGGATATGTTTGATTTGAGATGAACATTAATTGTTTTTGGATATTTGATTTGATATGAACCCCATATATTGTTTATATATTTGTTATTTATAGTTTTAATTGATATAAAATATTTGTATATACGATTTTGTGTACATCCACTAAGCAATATGCTTAGCGTGTTGAGTTTTCTCGCACGCAGGTAACAAAAGTTCCAAGGGCGAAAAAGATAAAGAAGAGTAGAGTTTGCAGAACCAGAGTCAGGATCACATCTTTCCTGCATACATTTTGGTAGCTTGTTTGTATTAAGTTTATATATTTTGATACCGTATGCATATACAGAAACTGTTTGTAAATATTTAACGAGCTTCCGCTATGTAAATATTTTATAATGTGTTTATGTTATGTGAATCTTTATAAATTATATTGTGATAAATTGGTTGGTAAGTCGCACTATAATTGGAAGGGTGCCCAAATTGATTTGAGAATTTGGAAGTCGATTTTATAAATTTTATCTGTAAACAGGTTTTGAAAAGTCAGAAACACAGAGGAAACTCTGGCAAGATTTTCGTAAATTCTTTGGACCATTTTCAAAGGTTTTTAATATAATGTATCTACAGTAAAAGTTAGTTTTTAGTACATAGTAGCGCTCCCTGATTCGGTCCGAGTGGATTTGGGTCAGGGGGTGTTACAAACAGAGCCAAGTCCTTAAACATGCAACCTCTGCCTTATCAGGGAAGTTGTCCCCAAACACGACAAAATGACTCGTTCGAACGGTAACCTGTGCTGTTAGGGCAATTAATTCGTCTGCCGCCTATGTTGACAACCTTCTGGCTTTGTCTGACATCTCTGCTGGCGCGATCCTGATTATTCTGACGGTCGCAGGTGCTATCATGGTTTGGTGCTGGTGTCAGGCCTTTTTCTCGCCTACTGTGTTTCTTCCTTAGTCAACCGATTTGTTTTGACTTCATGAAGAGGCGCGACAAGAACAAGATTCTAATGGGAGGTTCTCGCCGTCTTTGAGGATAAGTCAGCGAGAAGGGGAGGACGAAGATGGCCTGGAGTTTTGTGTGGATTCTTGCTTCTGGGACGTTTGCTTGATAGATGTTGATACTACGGTATTTTACCAATTCATGATGGGTATACATTTTACTAAGTCTCAGAATTAGCCCTCAAGAATAGTCATGACTAGAGAGTTATCAGAGATCAATCACTAAACGTGCAATCCGGATATCTACTTCCATAACGAGAGGTATTTACTTCTACAATAAAGGGAGAAAACTATACATATGGTAGAAATTGAACTCATATTACTGAAGTGGAAGGAAGGTGCACTAACCACAACTATAAATGAATGTGCACCATATCATTGTAGTTGTATATATTGTCGACATTTAATGTGTTTCAATCATAATGCAATTAGATATTGAAAGATACAATCATGTGCAATCATTTAATATGTTCAAATTTTATACACATCATATAAGGTTTGGTAAACTTCACATGCATGATGCATCTCAACATCAACTATTTAATTAAAATAAGACACATTGGTCCCATTCCTTTTGTTACTTAGAACCTTGTATGAAATTGATACCACACCTACCCTCACTCAAAAGTGTTCATGACATATCAAGAGAGCAAGTTCAAGAATGGGATCTTACACGTTTTTGTGCGAAATTCTCAATTTTTTCACGTATTACACCAATTAGAATTAGAAATTTCGTACGAAAAAATATGCCGGATCCTCATATAATATTATTATTATATATTAAGTTCTGAATTGGAGATCTTGCAATTTTTTGCGTTCGGGATTATTATTGATTTAAATCTGGTACAAATTGAATTTTGTTTTTAAACTTATACTAATGCAAATTAGGAATTTGGTATAAAAATGTGTGGGATCCTACCCTTAATAATATATATATATATATATATATATATATATATATATATATATATATATATATATATATATATATATATATATAGGTGTGTCATAAACCTCCATTTGATGTTTTAGTTAAATACAGACACATCCGTCATCCCTGTAATTAGTTTCAAATTTCAATAAGAAAATTTATATATAAAATTTAAAAATTAAATAATACAGACAATAAAACTAACCTCGTAAAAATATTTTATACTACAGTAAAAGATGAGTATGACTTATAATAGAATAAGCTGCAATACATATCATGTAATTAATGATGCTGTCAATTTACCTTTTTTTTTTATTTGAATTTATTTTAAGTATTTGAATTTATTTTGAAGACACCATTGTTGAACTCTTTGCAGGTTAACTCAAGCACCTGAAACAGATAAATATTTATTATCAATATAAACATAGATAAAATAAGTTTGTATTTATCAGAGTGATTTGAACTTACTAGTTCCTTCATATTCTGCGACGTTGTCCATTGAGCCTTGTCACCCTTTTGGACCAAACTCGAACATTGAGCCTTGTCACCCTTTTGGACTTCTTTCTTTGTACCAAACTGGAAATCCACTGTGGCTTTCCTGTCGATAATGTAATATATCCTGTAGACAAGCCAATCACCAGTCCACATGCATAACCCATCATAATGATTTTCCAATCAAACCATTCTTCATAGAACGATGTTGATGGGGCTGGTTCAGGTCTCACATCTTTGCTGCTGCTGTTGCTACATTTTTCTGACAATGGCAATCCACACAACTCCATGTTCCCAAAATAGGAATGATTTTGAAATGTGTTAAATTGTTTCCCTTGAGGTATAAGTCCCCTAAGATGGTTGTAGGAGAGGTTTAATGCCGAAAGGTATGTTAGACTTGTCAATTCTGTAGGTATTTTTCCATCAAGCTCATTCCAAGAGAGGTCTAAAGATTCCAACTCCGTCAAATTTTTTAAGGATGATGGGATAAGGATGATGGGATGGAACCTGTTAGATAGTTACGAGAAAAGTTGAGGATTTTAAGAGAATTCAGTTTTCCAACTGCATCTGGAATCTGCCCTTCAAATTGATTGCTCGAAAAATCCATTGTTGTAAAAATGGTTAGTATCCTCTCCATTGTAATTTCCACTCCTTTTATAGTTAGTTCCACAGAATCATGATAATAACTATCTCCCATATATACCATTCCAACTCTATTGCTTTCCCCACTCATCATGGCTTGAAAATTTTTGAAAGATGTTGTTGGCAAAAGACCACTAAATTTGTTATGAGAAAGGTCAAGAATTCGCAACTTGGAGAAGGGAAATTTTGTTTCAGGATTGCCAATTGGACCATGGAACCTATTAGAACGCAATATAAGAACTTCGAGTTCGGGAAGCGCGGCTAACCAATGGGGAAAAGTATCATTAATCATGTTATTCCCAAGATCTAGCACTTGTAATCGATCACAGTTCATCACAGATGGTGGTAATGGTCCCTCCAATTTATTGCCATTGAGATTGAGAGTCGTCAACTTATTGTGCCTTCCGAATATTTGAGGCAGGCTGCCATGGAAGTAGTTCGTCCTCATATCCAAGACCACAATTGTCGTAGAGTTTCCTAGACATTGTGGAACCTTTCCATACAAGCTATTATCAGACAAATCGAGATATTCAATAGAGCTCAAATTGCAAAATGATGGAGGGATAACTCCTGTAAGATTGTTGTGTGAAGCTGAGAAGAAAATCAACAAAGGTGGTGGCACTGGAAGTGATCCTTGGAGCAAGTTGTAACTCAGGTCAAGATATGTAAGATCCTCCATTTGAATCAGCTGCTGTATGCCTGTCAAGAAATTGTGGGAGAGATCTAGAAAATAAAGACTACTTTTTCCCATTTCCCATACCCAGTTTGGAACCTGACCATGGATTTTATTGTCGGAAAGGTCTAGCACCCTTAAATTGTTTTGGTTTCTTAAAATTTCTTCTAAAGTAGTGTCGAATTCGACTGCAGTAATCAATGAGAGACTATTATGAGAAATGTTAAGCAATTTAAGGCTTTTGAGCTTTGTAAACGTGTAAGGGTCTAACGTGCCGCTTAAATTGTTTGAAGATAGCTCGAGTTTGTAGAGATTCACAAGTTTAAAGATCGAACTTGGGATTGAGCCACACAATCTATTGTAACTCAAATCGATGCTCTGCAATGAGTTACTTTGAAATTCATCGTCAAGGCTAGTCAGTTGGTTATAGCTAAGGTCCATGTCTGCCAATAATGGTAAAGTGAAAAGCCCAGTAGGTATTGTCCCATTGAGTGAATTTCCAGAAAATTTGATAGTGGTTAAATTTTGAAGACCACTAACATCAGAAGGAATCGGACCAACTAATTGGTTGTCTGAGAAGTCTAAAGATGAAAGGTGGGTTAGGTTTGTAAATATATCGGGAATTTGACCGATGAAATTATTCCGTGAAAGATCTAACACAATCAGCTGCTTAAGATTTGAAAGAGATGATGGGATATTACCACTGAAATTATTATATGAGAGAAGCAAATACCTCAAGGACTTTAGGTTGCCGATTGAATATGGTAATGCTCCGGAGAAACCCGCGGAGTAGACATCCAAAACACTTAGAGCATTGCTCCAGTTAACCTTTGGAAAAGAACCTGCCAGTTGTGAGTTACCTCTTAGATTGAGCAGCTGTAGATTTGGTAGGTGGAAGATGTTTTCCGGGAAGCTCCCTTTTAATTCACAGCTCTCAAGACTCAAAGACGTCAAGGAAGAAGATAGATTTGTCAAGGAACTGGGTACTACAGTGGACATATCAGTGAAGTCAAGAAAAAGTTCTTCCAACCCAGTTAGATTCTGAACTAACCCTTCCACAACAGGTGTTTCGAGTCGCAAATACAAATTGTGAGAGATATCAAGAGAAATTAATTTAGACAGACGGGAGATTTCAGACGGAACCTGACCAGAAAAGAAGGAAGAAGATAAATCAAGGCGTGTCAGATTAGACAAGAGACTAAAATCAGAAGGAATTCGTGAAAAATTAAAGTCGTTGAAAGAAAGGTCGAGATTTCGCAAGTGAGGAAGGAGGAAGAGGCTACTGTTGGATGGAATGCTGCCTTGAAGTTGAAGAAGACTGCAACTAAGGTCGAGGCCAATTACATCACCTGTCACCATATCACATGTGACTCCAGCCCATGAACAGCAATCGGTATCCTCTTCCCAATTCTTCATTTTTTGATAGGAAGGAAACCTCCTTTTCGAGCAAGTAAAGAGAGAAACAACAGATATTTCATGGGAAAAGAGTTGCTTAAACTGGAGCAATGCAGAACTCTGGTCATGAGGACACAGGTTTGCATAACAACTCAGTGGATGAAGGAGGAGGAGGAGGAGAAGTTGGAGGCAGAAAAGTTGACAATAAGACCATATTAACCAACCCATTATTTTTATTTTTTTCGAATTTTTTGGTATGAAACCACATGATGAGATATGATCATAATTTATAGAAGAGAAAACCAGAGCTGGACCTAACCTAGCATTAATGGTTTACATACTCAAGTCTTGGTCTTCCATGGTGGTTGCTTTTTTTTTTTTTTTTTTAATTTTAAAGAAGACAAAGTGGTCTGCTTTCCAAAAGGGAGCATTTACAGAACTCACTTTTAAGTTGTTTTAACATTTATTGCATCAAATAGCAGTTAAAAGGTAACAGTATTGATAATAAATCAAGGCGTAAAATAAGCAGTCATTTTAGAAAAGAAAACGCGTGGGACATAATCTGAACATTGACTGATTATTAAATGGGCCAGATTTTCTAATTCTAAATACAACACGTTTAAATATGGGTCAATACAAATATAACATGATTAATTCTCTCAAATTTAAATACGACATAATTAAATATAAATTTTAGACTTTTTTTACTATTAATTATTTAATTTAATTTTTTTAATTTAAAATATAATTTTGAATATACAAAGTTGGTCAAGTGCTACGCTTATATTATAAAAATTATGAGTTAGAATCGTATCTTTATTTTCTAAATTTTAAATACTATATCTCTGTCTCTATGTGTGTAATTTTGAAAAAGGCACTATTCTATTCTGCGTGGTGTGTAGTTTTTGAAAATGCACTATTCAATTAGAGTCATGCTAGGCGACTCTGGGGTGACACCTGGCTACCATTATTTTTTTCTTCAAAATTCTATGTAAAATTCTGTTTTAGTCCTTATACTTATATTTAACTTTTATAAATACTAAATTATTATAAATATATTAATTTAGTCCGTATAATAAAATTTATAATAATAAATATAAATAAAATCATATTTAATTATTATTAAAATTAAAAATTAAAAGTTAATTAACACAAACCTCTCGCACTTTTAATTAACTCTATTTAGTTTTAACTATTAAAATTATATTTTAGTCTTTTTATTTTATTTTTATTTTTAAAAAATTTTAAAAAAATATAATTTTATATCTTAAAATGGAGGGTGAAGATTAAATATGATTTTTTTTAAAAAAAAATTTAAATATAATTTTTTAAATTATTAAAAAATAAAGGTAAAGATGGATCTCTATCTTTTTTTTAAAAGATATGAGATCTCCACCTTAATTTCTTGTCTCCATTTTAAGATCTAAAATTGTATTTAAAAATTATATTTGTGATTTTAATTAATAATTATATATATATATATATATATATATCGTCTGCTAATACACGACCAATTAATGTTTGGCTAAAAAGTCTTTCCGACATCATCCTGTTTTGAGGACTTACAGAAATTCCTCGGATGGTGCCACAATCTGTTCTACGTACAACAATGTGTTGAACTACTTCAACAAGCCTGCGCGTAAGATATCCAGCATCTGATGTTCGTACCGCGGTATCCACAACTCCTTTGCGGGCTCCATAGCAAGAGATTATATATTCTGTTAAAGACAATCCTTCGCGTAAATTGCTTTGAATGGGTAAATCAATCATTTCTCCTTGGGGATTATATATTAATTCTCTCATACCCAATAATTAGTGTACTTTAGAGGTATTTCCTCTAGCTTCCGAAAAAGACATTATATGGATCGGAATAAACGGATCAGTTATCCTAAAATTAGCATTTATTTCTTGTCGCAAATATTCGCTTGTAGCATGCTATATCTCAATGGATAGGCGCAGTTTTTTTACCGTGCACATTGCTATAATGATGGTATTTTTTTAAAATCAAACTTTGTTGTCCAGTAATTTAGACTAGTCATTCCTTAGGAGGTATCGTTAAAATATCATCAATTCCTAATGAAATAGATCTAACAGTTTTTTGTTGAAAACCATCCAAGACGTGTGATGTATATGCCATTCCGAAATGATTTATTAACCTACTAATAAGTTGTTTAGTGACAGTTCTATCTATCGTTTTATTGTTAAATATTATATTCACGCGTTTCGCTATAAGTTTCTCTATATTCCACTGAGTAGAATTCTGCAATAGGTTTGGAAACTTCCTTTTCTCGATCTTAATTCACGTATAAAGGTGAGACACTATGTCCCAATTGAATTGATAAAGGCACGGATGCATGCTAGTATTATAGAATTATTTAGCTTAGGACCGGCGTTAAAGATGTTCAATTCTACCCGGTTGGAAAATTCAACAAATTGAAGTGACCCAATTGCACGTATTGTGGAAAATGAATACCTCTTTAATAATTCAAGTCTCTTGGTAGATCAACTATATTGTCATTATTGAAAACTACTGGTCCCTGCCATTAAATTTTAGTGGACTGGTGTAGACATCACATCAACTTTATAGAAATTCATGCCCACCCATCGTGATTCATGAGTTTGTGGGAATACTTTCCATCTGATGAGAAATTTCACTTGAATTTTCTTGCCCATTTTATTACACATTCATTTGTGAGGAAGCACTTGTTCAGTTGTTTGATAGAGTTTTTGCGAGGTGTCTCTTTAATTTTTTATTTTTAAAAAATATTTGAATATTTTAAGAGTAGTTCTTCTAAAAAAAATAAAAATATATAATTTTTATAAATAAAAATTTTAAAAAACTAAAAATTTAAAATAAAAGTTCTATTAAATAGGACCGAAATTTATTTATGTGACATGTATATTTTTACTTTATTTCCATTGTAAAATATTCAAAAAAATTTCAAAAATCTATTTAATATTAAACGTATAACGTAATTTATATAATATTAAAAAATTTATAAAATATTGAGAAAATTTCTATTAATATAAAGTGAAAAGTTAATAATATTTTCTAATATTTTTATTACTCTTTTATTTATCTTTCTATACTATATAAATTCTTATCCATTGACAAGGCGACCGAAAAAAAATTAACAAGATTATATGTAATATATTTGTGATTATATAAATTAATAAATTCTATACCACTATGTCAAAAAAAAAAAAATTTCTATATCACGATATCAATATTTGTATAATCAAAATAGATAATCAAACTATATTTAAACCACCTAATTCTTTATTTTAGTATTAAAATTTATATGAGTTATATAATACAAATTATTAAAGAACTAAATTTTAATGAATTTTTTTTATTTTTTTTATTTTTTATAGCTTGTTAGATGTTATATCTTTATATAATACCAAAAAAAAAAGTAATGATAATCTTAAAATATTCCATTTAAAAGCAAAATAATAATAATAACATAGACATTCCAATTTGCACCATAAACCTATTTGATTCATTGATGATCGACATCTTAATGCTGTCCACCATAGTTTTTGGTCTGGATAGCTTATAGAGGGTCGAGACATATATGGACGTACACAAGTTTTTAGCAACGGTATATCCTTTGTTCTATAAAATAGATAAATTGTTCACCGTGGATTCAACTCGAATAGTAAATCAGGAAATGTTCGAGTCTACCATTTTTTTTTTTGTTTAATCCACGAGGTGGTTTCTATGTACATTAGCATAGGACTAATCACCGCTCTACCTGGAAGGTCAGTAAAGACCTGACCATAGGTACACTCTACCAACATAGAGATTACACTGCTGGGAGTCGAACTTGGACATTGCCGAATTGATCTGCTCCCTATCTGAAGTATGGTAACCAACCACACTACACCTAATGGTTCTCGAGTCTACTTTTTATGTTAAACTAAACGACAGAAAAATTCAATATGAAATTTTACAAACTTTAATTCTAAGTGTAATTTAATAAATTTTAGATAAATTCAGTATTATTTGTTCATTTTTAATATAATTTTTTTTATTAGATTATTAATTTTTTAAAAGTTTCACTAATGTTCTCCCTTCTTAAGATTTTAGCTAAATTTTTGCACTTCAAAAAAATTTTATATTAATTTCCGTCAATATTTTTACAAAATTATAGTATTGATATTTTCATCCTTACATTTTATTACATAAAATTTTATTTGCTATACGCATCTAAACGAGAGTTTGTTCTATCAATAAAATATCAGACAAAAGATCAAACTACTACTCTTGAAAGTTTCCATTTAAAAAAAATAACAAAGATATTCCAATTTGCACCATGGACCTATTTGTTTCATCTGATGGTCGGCATCCTGACGCCCTCCACCATAGCTTGGTCTCGATAGATTACAGAGGGTCGGGACACATATTGGGACATACATGAGTTTTTAGTAGCAATATAACACTTGTTTCATAAAATAGATCAACTGTTCAAACAAAGTCTACAAAGAAGCCATATCGATCGCTAGTTGTAAATGTAAGATAATGACAAACATTAAGCGATTGGTGTTTCTATGCACCTCCAGCATTCTCATTTGTAGAACTCAAAATCAGTATCAGGCTTCTTCAAGTTGGTTCGATAACACTTCTCAAAATCCTTGGGCAGAATGACATACCTGTTCTTGCGTACCGCATGCATTCCTGCTTCTTGATAGATAGCTGCTATCTGCTTACCAACATCAAGTAACAAACATCAACGGGAAATAAGAAAAATCGTCAAACAATCTCAAATAATGACATGAACATATCTCACTCGAGACATAAAATAACCAAATAACCAAGGCGCCAAGGTGTGCCTGCAGCGTATAAGCAAGGCGCAAGTCGAAGCGCATGCCTCGTTGAAGTGAGGAGCACCCACTTTTTTTTAGTTTTTATATGAATTTCTCAATAATTCATATAAAATGTAATAATCTAATTTATCCTATAAATTTAATTCAATAAGTAAAATGAGCAGCACGTCCACTGGTAGGAAAGTGATTAGTGCACCTCCCTGGCACTTTAGTGGTAAGGGGTTCAATTCCCACTATGCACATACCTTATTGTGGGAGTAGATGTCTCCCGTTATGAGAGTAGATATCTCTCGGCAGAACCCGAGAGTTACTAATATTGTACTTTTACCCCTTTCAAAAAAAAAGAAGCAAAATGAGCAATCACATAAAAATGTCACAACATCATCATCATCATCATTCATCAATGATTATGTAGTATTGGGTTGTGAAACCCGAATCAGTAACGTTACACTATACAGATGCAATTGTAAATTGATAGTTTTACCTCGGAGATTTTAGTATGTATATACTATTTCATTTAGGTTTTAAACAAAATGTTTTAACCTCTTAAAATAAATATAAAAAATATTAAATCTGTGAAATATCAAAGAGGTATCTCAAATATTAAGGTTTTAGATCAGTTAACCCCTGAAGCCTGACACCTAGGCACGAGAGGCGCACGCCTGGCAGGGGCACAGCCTCGGCACCTGAGGGTGCCTCGTGCCTAGGCGCGCCTATGACACCACACCACATTCATTGTAAAATGTTTATTGTTCAAACATCGGATTATTGTACAATTTTCAAGGTTATAAACCCAGCAATGATAAACACTTTATTCAATAGATAGAGTCAGAAAAAGGAGTGAGCGGAGACTTGCCTAGAGACAAAAAAGTAGTATCTCACCACTAGTTTTTCAAATTCTTGTTTTCTAATAGAAAATTATTGTCGGGTGTTTCTCTTGCATGCTCCTTGTGTACGGTCTAAAATTGGTAGCTTAAAATAGTTATATTTTGTGTCATATTGAGGGAGATATCCAAACAATAAAACATGCAAAAGTGACGAATATTTACTGTTTTATAACAAAATATTATAAAGAAAAGCAACATCAACTCAACTCAGCAGCACTAATTTTATCTGGCCGAGAAACGTAATCCTCCAAGTCCACCTCATCCCTTCAATTCATTTTAGCAGTGCGAACCTGCACAAAAATAGGCCAGCACCGTGTGAATTATAGTATTATACTCACGTACAGTTATGACCAATAACACAGAATTTTACAGGATACTGTTAGTGTAAAAGGAACAAATCAGGTACCTGCAGCTTCTAATAAAGAGAAGGAAGTCTCTCAAGACTTTCATCAAACACCTTGTCAGTTTCAACAAACACTTATGACACAATCAATTGTTTTTGATCGTCAACCATATTCACTTGGATAGTCCATGTCAGCCTATTCTGTTAGTCCTAGTCAGCAACATTGTAATATACTCTCCCAATAGTATGTACTGTATACGTACAGATATTGTAATATATTCTTTCAAAATTTATTGTACAGTATACAAGTAAATAATGAGCCTTTATTATGAATTAATCGAATGTTTAAAGTATTCAGGGTGCTATAATGGAATCTATTGAATGGATCCGAAGATTTGCAAAAAAAAGGCTATCAGAGACTTGGTAAATATCTAGAATGGTTTCAGATGATTAATAAGGTTCTATAAAGTATTTAAGAAATTTAAATTATAAGTTTTGGAGAACATAGTAAGGATTTCCATAAATTGGAGTATTAAGAATATTTATTGGAAGTCAAAGTATATTTTTACGATATGAGGTTGTGATTTAATTAATTGATAGAAAAGTAAATTGAAATGGATTTTTGTGGAAAAAAGTTAATGAATTGTTATGGATTAAATTGTAAATTAAAAGATTGTTGATAAAGATCATGTGATTAGTTTTCAAATTGTGGTCATAATATGAAATTGAGAGATTAAAGGGTAAGTTGTAATTATTAAAGTTTATATATATATATATATTATACAATCAGAAAACAGAAAGAGAAACCAAAACAGAAATGAAAACAGAGGAAGAGGAGAGGCGGTGGAGGAGAGAAGAAAGAAAAGAGAGAGAGAAGAGAAAAAGAGAGAAAGGGAGAGAGCTTCGGCCGAAGAAGGAAGAAGAAGAAGATGAGCAGTGACCGGAGATGGGAGGAAGAGAAAAAGGAAAGAAAAGAAGAAGGAGAAGGATCGGTCCAGCAACAAGAAGAGCAAGAAGAGTAGGAAGGACTTGGGTAAGTGATTGATGAAGTTCAATTGGTTTGAAATTGATGATATCTTTGTGTTGTAGAATTGGTAGTTGGTATTTGATGAAATTGAATTGATTTTAGAGATTGGTTGAGCTTGAATTGTGTTTGAAATTTTATTGTTGAATATAAAGTGAAATTAATTGATGGGTTTTGTTAATTTTAGTATTTGATTTGAGTTTTTATAGAGTTTTAATTGAAATTAGTTGGATTGGAGTTGATTAGAATGAAAATCAAGAAAATTAGTAAGTTAAATTTTGGGGATTTTAGGATTCCAAGTTTAAATTAGTTAATTGAGATGTTATTTATGTAATTGGAGTGTTATTGAGTTAATTGGTGGTATGAATTTGGAATCGTTAAGCAAGAAATCAAAATGATTCTCAAATTAGTGACTTGTATTATGAGTTTTGTTGTGATGTTGTGTTTGGAATGAAATTGAATCATTAGTTTTGAGAATTTTTGAAATTAAAATTGAAATTGAAGTTATAATTAGTTTAATTGAGTTTAATGAAGTTGAATTTGATGATGTTAAGTGAAGGAAATTCACTTATGTGAAATCGATGAAAATTAATATGAGAAATTGTGTAGAAATTGAAGTTGATAGTGTAGAGAATTCGATTTATGGGTAATTAAGTATTAGAAATTGTATTTGTGTGATTTGATACAAATTGGTGCTTAGAAATTCAAGAAAGTATGTTGGATTGTGTTGTATGAGATTCGATTTAAGAGAAATTGATTGATTCAAGAAATCATGTTGAATTTGAATGTTTGAAATTCGATCAAGTAGAGGAATCGTAATGTTGCCATGATTTATATTAAATTAAATGTAATTGATTTTATTAGAATAGTAGAAATTGAGGAATAAAGCGTAGAACGTGTTAATTGAGTTTTGTATAAGTTGATGGTATTTATATTAACAATTTATTTGGAAATATATTACTTTAGTGAGAAATCACCGTAGTATGAGAGAAAAAGAAATGTTATGGAAAGACAAGAAAGGTAATGAGACGAAGGAACCAGAGCGCTAAGCTTAGAGGAAAACCAGAAACCAGTAAGTGTAAAATTATTTTAAAGCAAAGTATATTTTATTTTAGTAATATGTTTTATCTAAAGTTTAGCCAGTTAATATTTTTATTCAAGTTGGTGAAACATCATATCTTTATTTATGTTAATTGTTTATAACTTTATATATATGTGTGCATTTACTTGTATATATGTTTTATAATTTAAATAGAATTTATGCTCAAGTGTATTTTAATTAAAATATTTTTATATCTCAGAGATTTAGAAATTATATTCATTTAATAAATATGTTTTATATATATCCCATGGTTTTTATTAAAAGCTAGTTTTCAAAATAAAGAAAATAGTTTTCAAACCCATGGATTACCCTATGGATTATCAGATTATCAGATCAGTTATCAGCAGTTAGACCCAGCTGGTACATCCCAATTGTGTGTGGCAAGTTAAGAGGGGACAGTCCGCTAACTCCAGGGGGGTTAAGTCTGTCGAGTCTGTCAGTCGCTCACACATTGGGGTGTTGTCTCACTATGTGATGCGACACGGCATTCCGCACATAGACAGTGAGATGTCTTTTATCAGATGTCACGTTGAGAACATCAGTTAGTCGCCTCGTGACTTATATCAGATGTCACAGTGGACGGCGCAGTTAGTCGCCCTGTGACCCACTCATATTGTACGGCGCAGTTAGTCGACCTATGAGTTCAGTTCAGCTTAGTGGTCCATTGGGAGTTTTCAGATACATAAGCCAAACCATAAATATTTTCAGATTATCAGTACAAAATATTAAATTAAGAGTTTTATACGTTAGACTTGACTAGATTTTCAGAAAAACAGATTTTAGTACAGGATTTAGAAAACAGATTATTATTATCTTCAGTACAAAATAAGTTTTCAGAAAGTTTATTATCAGAAAAGTATTATCATATGAGCATATTATTTCAGTTTTTCAGTTTTTAGAAAAATATATTATTTCAGTTTATCAATTATGAGAAAAATATATTATTTCAGTTTATTAGATTTCAGAAAAGTATATTATATCAGTATTTCAGTTTTCAGGAAATATATTATTCCAGCTTTTCAGTTTTCAGAAAAGTGGCCGAGTCAAAAGTTATAATAGAATTTTAAGTATCTCAGTTGTAAATTAAAAGTAATTATTTAGGCTTGGCTATAAGATTTTATAGTTTATACATTCTCAGCTTGTATTTAAAAAGTATATCAGTTTATCAGTTTTCAGTAATAGTAGTAAGTTTGAAGAGCTTCAGTTAAATTCAAAGTTAATCTTATTATATTTAAGGTTTTTCAGTAAATTAGAAACGCACTCACTGAGCTTCTTTAGCTCATATTAGTTTTATGTTTTTTTTTTTTAAACCAACCTCCCAGGTGCAAGTGCAGACAGTGCAGGGACGCTCAGGACCGGTAGGACCAGCCAGAACATTGCTGTGACAGTTCAGAATGAAGTTTAATGTTTCAGTTGTAATATTTATATAAAGTTTATATTTTGATATTGTTTTAAGTGCATGAGTATTTTATTTAAATATTTGATTTATATATTTTTGATAACTATTTATTTTGATATTTAAACTGTTTGAGATGTGATTTGATGAGATGGATCGGAGGTCCACAGTAGTTGAGATTTGAGATTTTATAGAAGTGTTAAAGTTTTTATGCAGGTCTCCAAGATTTGGTAATTTTAGAAAAACAGAGGAGACTCTGCCAAAATTTCAATAAAATAGTTTTATAAAAAAAAAATTTCCTACTCAGATTTCCAAGTTAAGAAACGGCTTATCTTAACAGAAGCCTTTCAGCGAGGCAAGCCTCGACTGGGAAGCTACCATGGAATGTCGGCAGGCCGCCTAGCGTGAGATAGTAGGTTCGGAGCCTGTCAATTCCCATGATTTCAGGGAAGTTTGTTAGAGTTAGTTATTCCTAACAGTCTGTTAATTATGGAGCTATAAATAGCATCTACTAATCATGTATTCGACACTTCTTCTGATAATACAGTTTGATCTTCTTTCATTATTTTCTTGTTAGTTTTCTGTGTTTGTTTGTTATACTTTTATGGTATCAGAGCCTTGGACGAAAGTCATGGCTTCTTCTTCTTCCTTGAACACCTCAGCTACTGGCTTACCTCCATTGACAACTGCAACAGTACCTGTATCTTCAACCTCTGCTTTCACTTCTCATCTGAACTTCAACTTACCGATCAAGCTAGATCGAATGAACTATCTTTTCTGGAAAGCACAAGTTCTACCTGCAATTAGAGCATACAATCTCGAGGAATACATCTTTGAATCAAAACCGGCTCCTAACAAGTATGTTGTTGAACAAAATGCAGGCACAAGTGAGGTAACAACTCGTGTTAGTGATGAATTTCTTGCATTGAAGAAAAATGATCAATTGCTTGTTTGCTGGATAATCTCTACAATCAGTGAACAAACAATAGGTCAAGTTTTAGTTTGTACTACAGCACATGAAGTTTGGACTACTCTTGAGAAGCTGTATTCTCAACAGTTAAAATCTAGGATTCTTTAGCTTCGTAGTCAACTGCAAACAACCAAGAAAGGTGCTATGAATATAACTGACTATATTCTAAAAATGAAAGGCATTTCTGATTGCCTTACTGCAGCTGGACAGTTTATGACCGAGCAAGATCTGGTACTGAGTATCCTTAGTGGTCTTGGAGTGGAATATGATCCTGTGGTGATCTATTTGACAGCCAGGCAAGATCAGATTAACTTGAGTGAGGCACAATTTCTTTTGCTTACTCAAGAACAACGCCTGGAACAATTAAATGCAGCTGCTTCGATTGATTTGTCATCAGCTTCTGCTCAGTTTGCAAGTGGTGACAGAAAGGTACAACGTGGTGGTAATAATTCTGGTAGAAGTGGAAGAGGAGGAAGAGGTAGAGGTTGAAGAAACAGATATGTGTGTCAACTTTGTGAAAAGAATGGACACATTGTGTCTAGCTGCTATAGGAGGTCTGATCAACAGTTTGCTGGACTCTCTCCACAAAATCAGAATCAAGGGCAAAATCCTAACAATCACAATCAGCATAATCAACCTAACTTGAATCAGAACACAAATTTTAATGCTTTGTTGACACGGAATAATGGTTTGATTGCTAATGCTGAGAATGTAGGTGATCGTAGCTGATACTTTGACACAGGTGCTACCAACCATGTTACACAGGACTACTCAACTCTTACACAGAAATCTAAATACAAAGGGAAAGGTAAAATTGCAGTAGGTAATGGTGAAAAATTGCCTATTGTTCATTGTGGTTCTACTGCCTTTAAAGCATTTGGTCATCCTCTTATACTAAAAAATGTTCTTCATGTTCTTTCTATCACTAAAAATCTTCTTAGAATTTCTTAATTTACGAAGGATAATAATGTGATTGTTGAATTTCATCCATCTTTTTGTCTTATAAAGGACATGAGCACGAAGAGAATTCTGCTAAAAGGAACTTTGAGAGACGGTCTCTACAAGGTTGACCTATTTCGGGCTGATTCCAAGCTTTTTCCTTCTTTGTCTAAATGTGATGATAGTGTTCTTTACTTCTCACAATTCTCTGTTGAATCTGGTTCTATGCTTGATGCAGTCGATGATGTAAATAATATTTGTTTTGTAAATACTTTGAGCTGTGTTGATCCTGCAAGTGTAATAAAAAACAAGCATACTTCTTCTTCTTCTGGTACTCTTGATTCTTGGCATGTAAAATTGGGTCATCCATATATCAATGTGGTTAAACAATTTCTCAAAATGTCTAAAATTCCCTTTAAAGATCAAACAACATTAAGCTTTTGTGATTCTTGCAAGTGTGGTAAAATGCATCAATTGCCATTTCCTACATCTCAAACCAAAGCAAAACATCCACTAGAACTAGTATATTCAGATGTTTGGGGACCAGCCCTTGTTCTGTCAACAAATGGCTATAGGTATTATTTGCATTTTGTTGATTCCTTCACACGCTACACTTGGATATATCCCTTGCATTCCAAGTCTGAAGTTTTTACCATCTTCAAACAGTTCAAAAATATGGTTAAACTTCAATTTGATAGGAAACTTAAAGTCTTACAAACTGATTGGGGTGGGGAATACAGACCCTTATCTAAATACCTTGCTGATCTTGGAGTAGTTTTTAAACATCCTTGCCCTCACACACATCAATAAAATGGTTTACCCGAGCGCAAGCATAGACACATTGCTGAATCTGGTTTTGCTATGCTTGTTCATGCTCAGTTTCCTCTAACCTTCTGGTGGGATGCTTTTGAACAAGCTGTTTTTCTTATAAATCAGCTTCCTACACCAGTTTTGCATAATCACACACCTTTTGAAATGCTTTACTCCAAGAAATCCAATCTCTCTCTTATCAAACCTTTTGGTTGCACTGTATTTCCTTACCTTAGACCTTATAATACCAACAAATTTAATTTTCACTCTACCAAATGCATTTTCATTGGCATTAGCAAGAATCATAAAGGTTAAAAATGTTTGCATCCCTCTGAAAGAATTTATGTATCCAGAAATGTTGTTCTCAATGAATGTGAATTTCCATTCAAGAGTTTTATTTCTACTTCCAATTCTTCACAGTTTGCTCCATTATTAACTAGTCCTAGCTTACCTGTTAGTATTCTTGATCATTCATCCACTGTGCCTTCAGTTTCTTTTGATCAACAATCTGCTCCTATGTCTACTCTTCCTCTTACCTCTCAGATTGTTCCTACTTCTAGTCCTCCAGCTGCTGTTTCTTCAGTTTCTGTTCCCTTACCCATGTCTGTTCCAGCTACTCCTGAGTCTGCCTCTTTCCATCCTATGAAGACTCGTTCCAAAACTGGAGTTTTCAAGCCCAAAATCTATTCCATCACTTGTCCAGATGCTTTAAATACAAAATTAGAACCTAAAATTGTTCAAGCAGCATTAGAGAGTGCTAATTGGACAGCAACTATGCAGGCAGAAATAAAGGCTTTAAACTCTAATCATACTTGGATTTTGGTTCCAAAAACAGATTCAATGAATGTTGTAGGGCACAAATGGGTGTTCAGAGTTAAATACAAGAAGGATGGGACACTTGACAAGTACAAAGCAAGGCTTGTAGCCAAAGATTTTCATCAAATACCGAGTGTGGATTTCTTTGAGACTTTCAGCCCTGTTGTAAAGGCTTGCACAATCAGATTGGTGTTGGTATTGGCAGTAACCTCAACTGGGATGTGTAGCAAATTGATATTAATAATGCCTTCCTCAATGGTGACTTGAAGGAGGATGTTTACATGACACAACCAGTTGGGTTTATTAGCACTAAACATCCTGACTTTGTATGTAAGTTACAAAAGTTTTTATATGGCTTGAAACAAGCCCTAAGAGCTTGGTTTGATAAGCTCAAAGGTGCATTGGTGAGCTGGGTTTTGTTGGTTCTGTTTCAGATCAGTCTTTGTTCATTAAGAGGACCATAACTGATATTATCATTCTCTTAGTTTATGTGGATGATATATTAGTCACAGGGAGCAGTCCTAAGCTTATTACACAAGTTATTCTTGATCTCAATGTTAGATTTGCTTTAAAGACATTGGGTTCAGTTCATTTTTTACTTGGTTTTGAAGTCTCCAGGTCAGCTGCAGGTTTGCATTTGTCACAGACCAAGTATGCTCTTGATCTTCTCAGAAAAACAAACATGTTGGACTCCACTCCTGCAGTTCCAGGGAAGATCTCTTCATGAATGTGATATTTTTTCTGATCCTTCTCTTTACAGCAGCACAATCGGGGCCCTTCAGTATCTCACTCTTAGCAGACCTGATTTGGCTTATATTGTCAACAAATTGAACCAATTTTTGGTGGCTCCAACACTCATACATTGGCAAGCTTGCAAGCATGTATTTAGGTATATCCGAGGAACTATAGATCATGGTCTTTTCTTTTCTCCATCAAAGCATTTTGTTTTGGAAGGTTATGTTGATGCCGACTGGGCCAGCTGGGTTGATGATAGGCGCTCCACCAGTGGTTATTGTGTTTACTTGGGGGGTAATCTTCTTACTTGGAGTTCTAAGAAGCAGCAAATTGTTGCTAGGAGCAGCACTGAGGCTGAATATAGAGCTTTGGCTCATGCAACTTCTGAAATGGTGTGGATGACATCTTTACTGTCTGAACTGGGGTTGCAATCTGCTAGAGTTCCAGTTTTATTTTGTGACAACTTAGGTGCTCAATCCTTGGCTTACAACCCTGTGTTTCATGCAAGAACAAAGCACATAGAAATTGATGTGCACTTTGTTCGTGAAAAGGTCCTTAGCAAGGCTATTTCGGTTCAATATGTGCCTACAGAGTACCAGATTGCTGATTTGCTTACCAAGCCTCTCACTTCTACTCGATTTGATATTTTGAGGTCCAAACTTACTGTGCTTAATCCCCAGTTGCGTTTGAGGGGGAATGTTAATGTAAAATGAACAAATCAGGCAGCTGCAGCTTCTAATAAAGAGAAGGAAGTCTCTCAGGACTTTCATCAAATACCTTATCAGTTTCAACAAACACATATGACACAATCAACTGTTTTTTATCATCAACCATATTCACCTGGATAGTCCTTGTCAGCATATTCTGTTAGTCCTAGTCAGCAACATTCCCGTAATTTCAGGGAAGTTTATTAGAGTTAGTTATTCCTAAAGGTGTTAATTATGGAGTTAGTTTTCTGTGTTTATTTGTTACACTTTTAGATAAAATTCAATCGCTGTTTGATATAAGTATTAAAAAACTAATATTTTCTCTTTCTTTCATTTTACAATACTCACTTTTTACAACGCTAACATCTTCTCTTTCTTTTCAATAGGAGTCAAACTAGAACACTCGAGAAGCAGAAGAAGTTGTTAAGCCTTAACAACTTCAACTTTTCCCCCAAAAATTAATTGAATCGGAACTGTCTAACCATGATGATCATGATCATCATCTTGTTGAGTCTTCTTGCTGGGTTTGTCATCACACGTATGCTTGGGTAGATTAATTGTAGACAAACGCCCACCAGATGTTTGATAAAATGTTTGAGTTGGACTGTCACCAACTATTTGATCTTTAGCCTCACAAGGACTGTTACTTGAACTGTGCTTGGTCACAGTCAAGTTAGCTGATATAGTTGAACTTACTATTATCACTAATAAACAGAACTATGTACTACGAAATTCCCACCCCGGAATCGCATGCTAGCTAGCTTCAAGTGGGTGGTGATTCTGGTGAATCCAACCAACAAAAAACAAAATTTATTTTCGTATACTATACCAAACACATTTTCAAATATTAAAAAAATTTAGTGAAATCTTTGGAGGTGCATGGAAGAATATTCATAATATATTTATGTTTGGTGCAGTGAATTACAAACACGTATACACACACCACAGTTGGTGATCAACTGCCACTGCATTGCATTTCGCTTTCATGATCATTGTTAGTGTATAGCTTTAGCTTAGTATTGGCCCATTGGGCTCAGTCCATGTATTAGCCCATTGGGCTCAGTCCATTCCTTGTATATTGCCTATATAAGGCTACCTCTGTTGTACATTCAATCATACAATTAATATACAGAATATACAAAATTATCATGGTATCAGAGCCGTGTTTTTGATTTTCGATTTATCATGGATTTTCGGCGAATATTCCGCTGCCCTCTCTTCATCCAGTACTCACTGTCAGAAGAGTGACCGCCGTCACCCACAGACCTTCATCCACGCTTCGTTCGATCAGCCTCGAATCAACCAGCACAGCCGCTCGGCCTTGACCACAGCCGCTCTCGGCCTCCGCCCGCTGCCCAGATCTTGTCGTTGCTGCTCGAACTCGACGTCGCTTCGTTCGATCAGCGTCGAATCAACCAGCACAGTGGCTTGCTGCCCCGATCCGCTCGCTGCTCGAATCAACCCGCACAGCCGCTCTCGGCCTTGACCACAGCCGCTCTCGGCCTCCGCCCGCTGCCCAGATCTTGTCGTTGCTGCTCGAACTCGACGTAGCTTTCTCCATTTGCTTCCTGCGACGCCGTTTTCGCCATTCGCGACTGTTCTGTATCGCCCGCATCTCGCCAACTCGCTGCTGGTTCTGTCTTCCTTCGCCGCTGCTGCTGCCTTCTACGTTCACGGCGTCATCGTCTCGGCCTTGCACACCTTTCACGCCGCTGCTGCTCTTTCTTCGTTCACCGGTTCTGCTGCTTCCTTCACCGCTGCTGCACCTGGTTCTGCTCGTCCCACGGCGTCGACTCTGCCTTGCACACCGCAAATGACGCCATCGGAGCTGCGCCGCCAGTCAACACCACTCCGCTGCATCGCCGACGCCATCGCCCATCGCCACCGCTGCCACCTTCAAACCAACAAGAGCAAAAGTTTGAAAGTTGACAGAGAGGTGCGGCTGCCAATTTCAATCTCATTTGATTGAAATTGGTTTGGTTTGGTAAATTACCATTTTACCCCTGAGATTGGTGAATTATTAATTTGTACCCTGCCACGTCAGCCCTACTGCCACATCAGCGCCTACTGCCACGTCAACAAAAAAAAAAAAAAAGGTCTGTCTTGCTCAGTTTTTCGCATAGATTCTCATTTTGGGCTCCGTTTCTCCAGTTGAGGTCTCCATTCTTCATTATGGCTCAACCAAACGACCGAGATATCATTCGTCCTATCAACATTGTATTGGATGGACCTACTAGCTATCATGCATGGTCTCAAAATATGATTGTCTTTCTCAAGGGTCGTAAATTATGGAGATATGTGACTGGTTCAATCCCTAAGCCAGTACCAAGCCCTCCGTCCAGCGACACAGCTGCTGCAGACACTTCGAAGAATGCTATTACAGTGGATGATTATGAAGATCGCTTGGAGGAATGGGAAAGTATTCAGTGTAAGATCTTGTCTTGGTTTATCAATACTTCTATTCCTTCCATTCATAATCTTCTTCCTCGACTTGAGACTGCTACGGTTGCTTGGAAATTTCTGGTCGATCGTTATAATTGCACTAATGATTCAAGCTTGGAATTCCACATTGAATCAAGGCTTTATCAAATGCGCCAAGAGACAGGTCAGTCTATTTCTGATTTTTATTCTCAGACTTCTACTATGTGGGAACAACTCTCTGCTGCAGATCCTCCACTAGTGTGTTCTCAGGACATTGAGCTCTTTGTCAAATATCGAGATCGTCGTAAATTTATGCATTTTATGATGGGATTACGTGAGGATTTTGAGCCTACGAGAGCCTCTCTGCTTAGTCGGTCTCCTACTCCTTATCTTGATGCTGCAGTTAAGGAGCTCCTTTCTGAAGAGAACCGTCGGCCTATTCATCACATGTCATCCTCTGATCATGTATTGGCTACACCATCTCCACAACCTCCCATTGCTGCATTCACTGCTTCTCCGCGTATAAACTCTGGGCGTCCCACCTCTCAGCCTTCCAAAGGTACTCGCTGTGAGTTTTGCCGTGCTAAAGGCCATGTCATCTCAGTTTGTCGCAAACTGCAGAAATTTGTGCAAGAGCAGAATAAAGCTTGTATTCCTCAGGCAGCAGCTGTATGTCCTTCAGCTCCATCCGCTCTTCCTGGTCCATCTTTGGAATCCCCCCTGACTACGGCTGATATTGAGGCAGTAATTCAACAGGTTTTATCCCGAACTTCCACTGCCCTTTCTGTCACCTCAGGTAAACAACCTTGGTTTTTTGATACTGCATGTTGTAACCATATGACTCCTGATGAATCTCAATTTTCTGATAAGGCACCCTTAGAACATCCTATCACTATTTACACTGCTGATGGAACTCCTATGCCTGTTCGTCATAAAGGAAAAATCTCATCTTATGATCTATCTCTTAGTGACACTTTTCATATCCCAAAGTTGTCTCTCAATTTGCTTTCTGTTGGTCAACTTTGTGAATTAGGTATAGATCTTCTCTTTACTAATCATGGTGTGTATGTGCAGGATCCTCGGACAGGTCAAGTGCTTGGGACAGGCCGTAAGGTTGGTCGTATGTTTGAGGTTCATGACTTGAAGATTCCTTCACAAGTTGCTTCAGCTGCTGCTACCACTGCCACCTCATCACCTGATCTATGGCATGCTCGTCTTGGTCATCCATCCTTATCTCGTCTTCAGTTGTTAGCCTCTCAAGGTCATTTTGGTTCAATTCAGTTTCAAAAATTTGATTGTACTTCATGTCATTTTGGTAAACAAACAAAATTGCCCTTTAATAATAGTGTCTCTTTTTCTTCAGCACCTTTTGATCTTACACATTCTGATATTTGGGGACCTTCTCCTATTCCTACTGAGGGGGGATCTAGATATTTTGTCATATTTGTGGATGATTTTTCTCGATATACTTGGATTTATCTGCTTCATCATAGGTCTGAACTTGTGTCTATTTACCAAACATTCCATAAAATGATTCACACACAGTTCAATCGCACCGTCAAAGTTTTTCGATCAGATAATGCTCAAGAATACAATGATAAATCTTTCCTATCCTTTTTAGACAGTCATGGGACTCTTACTCAGCGATCTTGCCCTTACACCTCTCAACAAAATGGTCGTGCAGAACGAAAACATCGTCACATTCTCGATGTTGTTCGCACCCTTCTCATTTCTGCCTCTCTTCCTGAGCGCTTCTGGGGTGAAGCCGCACTCACTGCTGTGTACACCATTAATCGTATTCCTTCACCAACCATTCAAAACAAATCACCATTTGAGCTTCTCTATGGTCAATCTCCTGACTACTCATCTCTTCGGGTTTTTGGTTGTGTTTGCTTTGTCTCTCTTCCTCCTCATGAACGCACAAAGCTCCAGCCTCGTGCTCGTCTATGTTGTTTTCTTGGTTATGGCTTGTCTCAAAAGGGGTTTTGCTGCTATGATCCCATTTCTCATCGTCTTCGTGTGTCTCGTCATGTTGAGTTTTGGGAACATCGTTCTTTCACGAGTCTTCAACAGTTTCCTACGTCCTCTTCCTCCGAGTCTCCCATTTTTACTGATATTTTTATCCCTCTTTATCCTGAACTTGTGGAGGATTCTTCGACATCGGCTGCCTCTCCAGACGACTCATCTCCGGCTCTCTCCCCGGCATCTGACCTGCCTGTCTTGGATCCTGTGGCACCACCCTCTCCTGAGTCTCTTGTTAATCCTGAACTCCGTCGTTCCACTCGGGTAAGCATTCCTCCCCCCCATCTCTCTGATTATCACTGCTCTTTTGCTCTTGCCACCCTCTATGAACCTCACACCTATCGTGAGGCTCATACTGACCCTCTTTGGCAGCAAGCTATGCATGAAGAACTAGATGCCCTTCAAAAGAATCATACTTGGGATATGGTTGACTTGCCTCATGGTCAGTCTGTAGTAGGTTGTCGATGGATTTACAAGATCAAGACCAAGGCCGATGGATCTGTTGAACGATACAAGGCTCGCCTAGTGGCCAGAGGTTTTACTCAGGAATATGGCATTGACTATGAGGAAACTTTTGCTCCTGTTGCTCGCCTCACATCTGTCAGATGTCTTATTGCTGTGGCTGCCGTTCGCCGTTGGCCTCTTTATCAAATGGATGTGAAGAATGCTTTTCTAAATGGAGATCTCCAAGAAAAAGTGTACATGCAACCACCCCCTGGTTATCCACACTCCGGCAGACAAGTTTGTCGTCTTCGCCGTGCTCTTTATGGCCTCAAACAGGCTCCTCGAGCTTGGTTTGAAAAATTTAGCTCAGTTGTTGCTCAGCAGGGTTTCACTTCGAGTCCCCATGACACTGCTCTCTTCATCCGACGATCTTCTGCTGGTATCACTCTTATTCTTCTTTATGTTGATGATATGATTATTACTGGAGATGACTCTGCAGGTATCCGCTCTCTTCAGCGCTTCCTTAGTCAGCATTTTGAGATGAAAGATCTGGGCACTCTCAGTTATTTTCTTGGGCTTGAAGTTACCACATCCTCCGATGGATACTATCTTTCTCAAGCTAAATATGCTTCTGATCTTCTCACTAAGGCTGGTATCACCGACAATAAGACTGTTTCCACTCCCTTGGAATACAATGCAAAGCTCACACCCTTGGATGGTGAGCTTATATCCGATGCTACTCGCTATCGTCAGTTGGTTGGTAGTCTGATCTATCTCACTGTTACGCGTCCAGATATTTCGCATGCTGTAGGTATGGTTAGTAAGTTCATGGATGCCCCTCGTTCTGTCCATTATGCTGCCGTTCTTCGGATTCTCCGATATGTCAAGGGCACTCTTTATCATGGTCTACACTACTCCTCTCGGTCTTCTCTCGAGCTCCATGCTTATTCAGATGCAGATTGGGCAGGTGATCCGACTGATCGATGTTCTATCACAGGTTTCTGTTTCATGTTGGGTACTTCTCTTATTTCATGGCGTAGTAAAAAGCAGGATGTTGTTTCCCGTTCCAGTACCGAGGCTGAGTATCGTGCCCTTGCCGGCACCACCTGCGAACTTATCTGGCTTCGTTGGCTCTTGGCTGACATGGATGCTCCACAGCCCACTGCCACTCCTATTTATTGTGACAATCGTAGTGCTATCTACATTGCTCATAATGATGTCTTCCATGAACGCACCAAACACATTGAGATCGACTGCCACATCACTCGTCAGCATCTCAAGAAAGGCATTCTAAAGTTATTCTCCATCTCCTCTGCTGACCAGCCTGCTGATACTTTCACCAAGTCTCATCCGCCTGGTCGTCTTCGAGATCTTATATCCAAACTCCAGTTGGCTTCCTCATTGCCACCTCGAGTTTGAGGGGGGATGTTAGTGTATAGCTTTAGCTTAGTATTGGCCCATTGGGCTCAGTCCATGTATTAGCCCATTGGGCTCAGTCCATTCCTTGTATATTGCCTATATAAGGCTACCTCTGTTGTACATTCAATCATACAATTAATATACAGAATATACAAAATTATCAATCATGATAATCTAACTAGCTGGCTGTAGCTCTTTTTCATCCGTCTCTGTCACAGCTTATGCGTACGCGTCTGTCTTCAAGATCAAGATTAAATTGAAGTCCTGTGCAACATTTATGTAGTTTTGTATCCAAATGTGTACACTTCTGATTATTATTATTTTTTTAACTTATATTCTAACATAAATGATTGAGATCACATTTTGTAGGTATTGGGTTCTTATGAGTGTATGTAATAACCATGCATGTCAAGTTGGATCTCAACGTTGAAATATTCTAAATCTTATATCTTAATTTGTATTAAGGACAAATTATAACCCACCTACCTGAGGTAATTCTAATTACAGACAGAATTAAGTTTTAGGAAAATTAACTGCAGATGCCGCTCCCATTATCGTTGACCATAAAAAAAAAACAGTTAACTGTTAAAAATATATAAATTTTAAGACAATTACAGTTCACCTCCATGTAGTATCTCTAATTACAGATGGAATTAACTTTTAGATAAAAAAAAGACAATTGATCATTAAAAATATTTAAAAGACAAATTTACCCTAGTTAAAAAATTAAATAAAATAAATATAAACACATTCTTAATCTCCACCATCCAAGTGGATGGTGGAAATCCTTTTATAAAAAAAAAATTAAAGTTTTTTAAAAAGCATAAATTTTGCCTCCGCTATTTGTTCGCGATGCCGTATGGATCTCACCTTCTCTCTCCTTTCTTCGTATTCTTTTTTTTTCTTTTAAATCTCCACCATTCATTTAAAGATGAACGATGAAGATTTTGAGTTTTTTTTTTATTTTTTTAAAAATAAATTAATTTTATTTTTAAAAAATAAGTATCCACCGTCCATTTCAAGTGAGATGGATATTAGATATCTTAACTATTCTTTTTAAAAAATATTTTAAAAATAAGATAAAATGGTCAAAATACCCTTAATATTGATTAATGTTGGCTAACTCCAAAGGGATTTGCAATCAATTTCTCTAAAAGTTGATTTCGCTTGTAATTAGAGATACATCAGGTAGGTAGACTGTAATTTATCCTAAATTTTATATGTTTTTAATGATTAACTGTCTTTTTTTACGGTCAATGCTAGCAGTAAGAGGGTCTGTAGTCAATTTTCTAAAAATCTATTTTCTTAAATATATAGTTATGACTAGAGAGTTATCAGAGATTAACAATTAAACATGTAGTTCGGATATTTACTCCCATAATGAGAGTCATCTACTCCCATAATAAAGGGATAAAACTATTTATACGTACTGTTAAATATACATAATAAAACTTAAACTCACATTATTAAAATAGAAAAGATGTGCACTAAACATTGTAGTTGTATATATTGTCGACATTTAATGTGTTTCAATCATAATGCAGTTAGATATTGAAAGATACAATCATGTGCAATCATTTATTATGTTCAAATTTTAAACACATAATATTCTAATAAGGTTTGGTAAACTTCATTCACATGCAACTCAACATCAACTATATAATTAAAATAAGACACATTGGTCCCATTCCTTTTGTTACTTAGAACCTTGTTTGAAATTGATACTACACCTACCTCCACTCAAATTTTTTGATGACATATCAAGAGAGCAAGTTCAAGAATGGGATCTTACACGTTTTTGTACTGGATTCCCAATTTTTACAGGTATTACACTAATCAGAATTAAAAATTTTGTACGAAAAATGTGTAGAGTTCCGTACCTATTATTATTATTATATATTCAGTTTTGAATTGAAAATCTGGAATGTTTTTTGTTTCGGGATTATTGATTTTTACAGCTAAGAAAAGTGTGTCAGCAGATCACACTTCTCTCAAAGATGATCATTTTGCTGATGATAGGTTTGTTGGTGGTTAATAGCTGATTGCTGATGTAGCCAAAGTTAGTTATTATTGATTGGCCATCCTTAATTCTAGGGAAGGTTGTTAGAGGTTGCTAGGATGATCATTAGCATGCATTGTTAGTGTGTTGTAATCAGAAACTATATACTCTGTTTTCAGAGAACTTTGAGTTCATCAATGGAAGAAATCAGTTTTTAATATATTCTTTCAAACCTTTTGTCAAACATCTTAACTACATAAAATACTCACTGTATTTTTCATGACCATAGTGAACTTTGAAAACCAAAAGCATATAAATGTTTATATTATATATATATAGTCAGGGCCGGCCCTGGGCCGGGGCGCAAGGGGCGACCGCCCAGGGCCCCAAGCCCAGGGAGGGCCCAATATCTTATATATTGTTATACATATAAAAATAAAACATTGTTATTATATTTGGCTCATACTAATTTTTTTCAACAATAGCCCCTTTAGTTCAGTGGTTGAGCATACAATTTTATTTATTTTTGTTTTTATATTTATTATTCCACCAAACCACCACATATTAGGCCCGTTACTAATTTTATTAAACTCATAAAAAAAATTTAAACTATTTTCTACTATGAGATCTGTGTAAATTGGGCCCATAAAATATAATATTTTGCTACAGTGAATATAATAGTATATTACTACAGTGAATCTAACAGTATATTGCTACAGTACGCCCTGGGCCTCCAAAAGGTCAGGGCCGGCCTTGTATATAGTACAAGCACTGCATAGAAAATGTTATTTCCAAAGTACAAAATCTAGATCATGTTTACAAAGCATTACATCCCCACAAATCATTTTGAAGACACCATTGTTGAACTTGAACTCTTTGCCGATTAACTCGAGCACCTGAAACAGATAAATATTTATTATCAATATAAACATACATAAAATAAGTTTGTATTTAATAGAGTGATTTGAACTTACTAGTTCCTTCCTATTCTGCGACGTCGTCCATTGAGTCTTGTCACCATTTTGGACTTCTTTCTTTCTACCATACTCACAATCCACTTTGGCTTTCCTGTTGATAATGTCATATATCCTGTAGACAAGCCAATCACCAGTCCACATGCATAACCCATCATAATGATTTTCCAATCAAACCATTCTTCATAGAACGATGTTGATGGGGCTGGTTCAGGTCTCACATCTTTGCTGCTGCTGTTGCTACATTTTTTTTGACAATGGCAATCCACACAACTCCATGTTCCCAAAATAGGAATCATTTTGAAATGTGTTAAACTGTTTCCCTTGAGGTATAAGTCCCCTAAGATGGTTGTAGGAGAGGTTTAATACCTCAAGGATCGTCAGAGTTGTCAATTCCGTAGGTATCTTTCCATCAAGCTCATTCCAAGAGAGGTCTAAAGATTCCAACTCCGTCAAATTTTCTAAGGATGATGGGATGGAACCTGTTAGATAGTTACGAGAAAAGTTGAGGATTTTAAGAGAATTCAGTTTTCCAACTGCATCTGGAATCTGTCCTTCAAATTGATTGCTCGAAAAATCCATTGTTGTAAAAATGGTTAGTATCCTCTCCATTCTAATTTCCAGTCCTTTTATAGTTAGTTCCACGGAATCATGATAATAAAAAGAGCTCATATACTCCAATAAATGGCCCATATACTCCAATCCAAATCTATCGTTTTCCCCACTCATCATGGCTTGAAAATTTTTGAAAGATGTTGCTGGCAAAAGACCACTGAATTTGTTATGAGAAAGGTCAAGAATTCGCAACTTGGAGAAGGGAAATTCTGTTTTAGGATTGCCAATTGGACCATGGAACCTATTAGAACGTAGTATAAGAACTTCAAGGTTCGAAAGCGTGGCTAACCAGTGGGGAAAAGTATCATTAATCATGTTATTCCCGAGATCTAGCACTTGCAATTGATCACAATTCATCAATGATAGTGGTAATGGTCCCTCCAATTTATTTCCATTGAGATTGAGAGTCATCAAATTATTGTGCCTTCCGAATATTTGAGGCAGGCTGCCATGGAAGTAGTTCGTCCTCAGATCCATGACCCTAATTGTCGTGGAGTTTCCTAGACATTGTGGAATTGTTCCAGACAAGCTATTATCTGACAAATCAAGATATCTAATGTTGCTCAAATTGCAAAATGATGGAGGGATCACTCCTGTAAGTTTGTTGTGTGAAGCTAAGAAGACTCTCAACGAAGGTGATGGAACTGGAAGTGATCCTTGGAGCAAGTTGTAACTCAGGTCAAGATCTTGAAGATTCTCCATTTGAATCAGCTGTTGTATGCTTGTCAAGAAATTGTGAGAGAGAGATAGATATCGAAGACTACTTTTTCCCATTTTCCATACCCAGTTTGGAACCTGACCATGGATTTTGTTGTCAGAAAGGTCTAGCCACCATAAATTGTTTTGGTTTCTTAAAATTTGTTCTAAAGAAGTGTCCAATTCGACTGGAGTGCTCAACGAGAGATTGTTATTAGAAACGTTAAGCCGTTGAAGTTTTTTGAGCTTTGCAAACATGTAAGGGTCTAACGTGCTGCTTAAATTGTTTGAAGATAGATCGAGAGCAGACAAATTCACAAGTTTAAATATCGAACTTGGGATTGGGCCATGCAATCTATTGTGACTCAAATCAATCGATATCAATGAGTTACTTTGAAATTCATCGTCAAGGCTAGTCAGTTGGTTATAGCTAAGGTCGATGTTTACCAATGATGGTAAAGTGAAAAGCTCAGCAGGTACTGTCCCATTGAGTGAATTTTTAGAAAAGTCGATAGTGGTTAAATTTTGAAGACCACTAATAACAGAAGGAATTGGACCGATGAAATTATTCTGTGAAAGATCTAACTTGATCAGCTGCTTAAGATTTGAAAGAGATGACGGGATATTACCACTGAAACTATTATTCGAGAGAAGCAAATACCTCAAGGACTTTAGGTCGCCGATTGAATGCGGTAATTCTCCAGAGAAACCCGTGGAGTAGACACTCAAAAAACTTAGAGCATTGCTCCAGTTAACCTTTGGAAAAGAACCTGTCAGCTGTGAGTTATGTATTAGATTGAGCACCTGTAGGTTTGATAGGCGGAAGATGTTTTCCGGAAAGCTCCCTTTTAATTCACAGCTCTCAAGACTCAAAGACGTCAAGGAAGAAGATAGATTTGTCAAGGAACTGGGTACTACAGTGGACATATCAGTGGAGTCAAGAAAAAGTTCTTCCAACTCAGTTAGATTCTGAACTAACCCTTCCACAACAGGTGTTTCGAGTCGCAAACCATAATTACTAGAGATATCAAGAGAAACTAATTTAGACAGACGGGAGATTTCAAACGGAACCTGACCAGAAAAGTAGGAAGAAGATAAATCAAGGCGTGTCAGATTAGACAACATACCAAAATCAGAAGGAATTCGAGATTGATTAAAGTAGTTGCCAGAAAGGTCGAGATTTCGGAGGTGAGGAAGGAGGAAGAGGCTACTGTTGGATGGAATGCTGCCTCGAAGATAACTGCAACTAAGGTCGAGACCAATTACATCACCTGTCACCATATCACATGTGACTCCAGCCCATGAACAGCAATCGGTATCCTCTTCCCAATTCTTCATTTTTGGAACAGAGTTGTTTTGCAAGCAATCGGTATCCTCTTCCCAATTCTTCATTTTTGGAAAAGAGTTGTTTTGCCAGTAGCCAAAAGAAGCATTAGTTTCATAGGGAAAGAGTTGCTTAAATTGGAGCAATGCAGAACTCTGGTCACGAGAACACGGGTTTGCATAACAACTCTGTGGATGGAGAAGGAAGAGGAGGACAAGTAGGAGGCAGAAAAGTTGACAATAAGACCATATTAACGAACCCATTATTTTTACTTTTATTTTTTTTCGAATTTTTTGGTATGAAACCACATGATAAGATATGATCATAATTTATAGAAGAGAAAACCAGAGCTGGACCTATGGACCTATAGCATTAATGGTTTACAGGCTCAAGTCTTGGTCTTCCATAGTGATTGCTTTTTTGTTTTTTGTTTTTTTGTTTTGAATTCTTAAAAGAATACAGTGCTTTTCAAAAGGGTGCATTTACAGAACTCGCTTTTAAGTTATTTAATATAATTTTGATTAGATTTTTGTATCCCGTATCTATGCTCAATTTTCTATTTTTACAGTTTTACCTTTTTAAGTAATTTTTTTACAGTCTGATTTAAATAATTTATATTTTCTTTAGATCGTTGTTTTTTCTATTATTATTTAAGTCAGAATCCGACTATTCAATATTTTCTTTAATTGCATTAATAAAATTCATTCCTGTAAAGTAAAATTGATCGTAAATTCCACTATCTTTACGCATTTACTTAGCCTCTAATTAACTTTCTTATGTTAAAGAAAAAAAAAGTATAGCATAGGATTCAGTAGCGCCTGACCTTTTGTAAGAACAATGTGGTGGAAAGACAAAAGTCTTGGTCTCCGAAAAATTATGTTGTATTCTTTGTTTACTTGTCTGTGTTTACAAAAGGAAAAAATAAAAAATTGGTCAAATTATAGCACTATAATTATAATTTGAACCACAAGAGAAACAAGAAAACACAATTATAGCTTCATTTTTTTTTTTTTGATTTGTTTTAATTTGAACCAACTCTGGTTGATTATCAAATTAATAGAAATTGAAAAATATACTGAAAACCGGATAGATTCTTTTGGTTTTAAAGACAAATTAACTTCTAATTTATCAGTACAACCGCTCAATGTGGCTGGATGGTAAGAATGCTTATTCAGTCTGTTAATATTTTTAATTCGAATCATCACTACCGCAGGTGGTATATTAAAAAAAAATCTAATTCAATAACACAATTGATCTACTATAAAATGTCGAAACAAATTTAGAAGTATTTAAAAAATTATTGATTTCGCAGAAAATTGCTTAAGTGATGGAATTTGATATATTTTAAAATGAGAGATTCAAATATAAACGCTGATAATAAATCTTGTCTTAACCCCATATAATTTAATGGATTTTAAACTATTATCTAATACACCATTAAATATTATTTTTTTTAGATAAATCATTAAAAATTCATTAAAGTTTATATAACTCCATGAAAAAGGTATATTAAACAGTGACCATTTTTAAATAATTATTAAGATAATAAAATAAAAAACAAGTTGAGATTAGTTCAGTAGTTTGCCCCTCACACTTGCACCATTACGATTATAAGTTCGAGTCGTGTCCCCTTTCCCTAATTCTAAATTAATTATAATTATTAAAAAAAAAGATAATAAAATAAAATATTAAGGGTGAAATGGTTATTTTGGTTAAAAAATCTGGTTAACAAATAGTTTGGACGAAAATTAACTGGGATATTTGTATCAATTTTAACAAATAAAACCTATATGAGTGCAATTAAATCTAAACTCGTAAATATTTGTATAATTATCCTAATTTTCTCCTAATATTGTATAACAATAAAATATACAGATCAAATATAAAAATTAATCTCACGTATAGTAAAAATAAATCTCTCTTTAACTATAATGGCATGTTTGTTATACGAGATAACACAATATTTGACTAATTTTTAGTTCAATCCTGTATTTAAAAACATGTTAGAATTATATATATCCAATCCTAATTGTCCTCGTAATCCCATTAAGGCGGGACTATTGGGAGAGATGGGACAAACTTATCCCATTTCTTCTTACTATTTTTTTAACTTTTTATTTTATTTTATTAATTAATTTTTATATAAACTATTCTAGTTCATTAAATATTTTTCAAATATTAAATATTTTTAATATCATATTTTTTAAAAATAATTTATTTTATTATATTTTATTTAAAAATATTTTTAACTAAATTTAATTTAAATATTTTTAATTCAATTTATATTATACTAAATATATTATAATATTAATTTAATTTAATCTAATACAATATTATTTAATAAAATTAGTTCAATTTAATTTTGCATAACAAATGTACATGTGAATACACATAGATACCTTTGGATAACAAAAGTTGGACTTGGAAAATAAAACAAAATTGCAATAATTAAAGTGACACATCATGTTCACGTTACTTTTGTTAGAATGATTATATATCACGTTAACTTTACAGAAATTATTTTATATTTAATTTTAATTTTTAATATAAATTAAATATTATAAAAAAAATTTTGGTTAAATTATTAATTTTTTAAAAGTTTCACTAGAGTTCTCCCTCCTTTAAGATTTTAGATAAATTTTTGCACTTCCTAAAAAAAATTTATAGTAATTTCTCTTAATATTTTCGTAAAATTATAGTACGGGCAACAATATTGATATTTTCATTTTTGTATTTTTATTACAACAATACCGATCTATCTAGATTAATTTTATAACTTACAAACATTTTTTAATACACGATAGTAATTCCAATATCACAATTATTCATTTAGACCGAAGAAAATTATGCTCTAATGATTTTTTAATTAGTTGATTTCACAACATGTTTAATGCATCAAGAAAATTCAAACTTAACCAGCTGGCCAATATTCCACCAATAATTTAGAACCAAGAAGTCTTAGTCCACCCATCTTTTAGATTTTCATTATGCATTTACTTATTTTAAAATTTTCCACATTAGTATATTTTGATTATGATTTAAAAAAAAAAAAACCCTATGTGGGGTCATATAGTGAGAACAAGGCAAAAAAATTCAATATTATACTCAATAACAAGAATATAATAATGTATTTGACAATTTTTTTATATTAATAAAATTATTTATATTTTAACAAATTTTATAATATTTATAGTTTAATTATTATAAGTGTTAAAATTAAAATAATTGTAAGGTCAAAACACTATCAGAAATAAAGAATTGTTCGTATACCTGAATATGTATGAGTTAAACACAATTGTTTAATTAGTTTTAAATAATATTCACAACTTAAGATAAAAGTTGGACGCCTTTACTTTATTAAAGTTGTAGATTCTTTTACTAGCATTTAAGTGGGATCAAATGTGTAGTGTCTTTGGACAAAAGGATCTAGTACATTAGGTGTATTGAATATGATCATAGTAAAATACTTTATCCAGAAACGTTAGTGGATAAATATTTTCACTTGAGTACAATTGGAGAGTCTATCTCAATCCTGAAATAAATGATGGACTTATAATTGTAAGTGTTATCATTTGAGCTGTCAATGAATACGATTATAAACTATAGTCTATTCTTGATCGTTTAGTGGTATTCATTTGTTAATCAATAGAAGACTTCATTTATAGATATGAACATCGTGGCTTCATTTATTAAATGTGAGTAAAATAACATTATATAAATGTTTTGAGGTATTGAATATTAAAATTTTAATAGTATTTATTGAAACATAATTTCTGAATAAATTAAAATATCAAAGTTCAAAATATGGTCCTATTAGTAACCACCCCATTATTTTTATTTTTATTTTTTTCGAATTTTTTGGTATGAAACCACATGATGAGATATGAAACCAGAGCTGGACCAAACCTAATGGTTTACAGGCTCAAGTCTTGGCCTTCCATGGTGATTGCTTTTTTGTTTTTCTGTTTTGAATTCTTAAAGAATTAAGTGCTTTTAAGTTGTTTAATATTTGTTGCATTAACTATCAGTAAAAAAGGTAATAGTTTTAATAATAAATCATCTACAATGTAAAATAAGCTTCGAGTCATTTTAAAAAGGAAAACGTGTGGCACATAATGTAGACTAGGGTGTCAATTCGGATTGACGGTCGTGGCACATAATCTAGACTAGGGTATCAATTCGGATTGACGGTTCAGCTAAGGTCAATATGAATATTGAGCTGATTATTTTTAACTCAATTCGAACTTGATATGATTATTAAACGGATCAGATTTTTTAATTTCGATCACGATACAATTAAATATGAATCAATACAAATATAATATTATTAACTATGGATCAATACGAACATAACATGATTAACTCTCTAAAATTCGAACATGACACGATTGAATATAAATTCTAGACTTTCTTTATTATTGACTATTTCATTTAATTTTTTTTTAATTTGGAATATAATTTTTGACGAAACGAAGTTAGTCAAGTTCTATATTTTTCACACTTATATTATAAAGATCGTGAGTTTGAGTCTATATTAAATATAAAGATCATTTAATTTTATACTATAAAGTTCTATATTAAATATTTTTCAAATATTAAATATTTTTAATATCATATTTTTAAAAAATAATTTATTTTATTATATTTTATTTAAAAAATATTTTTAACTAAATTTAATTTAAATATTTTAATTTAATTTATATTATATCAAATAATATTAATTTAATTCAATCTAATACAGTTCAATCTAATTTGTACGACAACTGTATTTGTGAATACATATCGTTACCTTTGGATAACTAAAATCGGAATTGGAAAATAGAACAAAGTTGCAACAATTAAAGTGACACAATATGTTCACATTATTTTTGTTGGACTGATTACACATCACGTCAACTTTATAGAAATTACTTTGCATCTAATTTAAACTTTACGGTTAAATTTTAAAGGTTAAATTAGAAAAATTTTGTGTAAATTTTTAATATAAATTAAATATTATAAAAAAAAATTGGTTAAATTATTAATTTTTTAAAAATTTCACTAGCGTTCTCCTGCTTTTAAGATTTTAGATAAATTTTTGCACTTCCTAAAATAATTTTATATTAATTTTTGTTAATATTTTCGTAAAATTATAGCACTGACAACAATATCAAAATTTTCATTCTTATATTTTTATTACATTTTATTACAACAATATCGATCTATCTGGATTAATTTCATAACTTACAAATATTTTTTAATACACGGTAGTAATTTTAATATCACAATTATTTATTAGAATGAAGAAAATTATGCTCTAATAATTTTCTAATAAGTTGATTTCACAACTGACTGACTAATATTCCACTAATAATTTAGAACCAACAAGTCTTAGTCTTCCCTTCTTTTAGATTTTCATTATACCTTGTCGGGTTTCAAAATTTTTCATATTAGTACCTTTTAATTATGATTTTTGAGAAAGGAAAAAAACATGTGGGGTTATACAGTGAGAATAAAGCTAAAATGATTCAAGTCTTGGATTATACTCACGTACAAGAATGTAATAATTATTTAATAATCTTTTCATATTAATAAAGTTATTTTATTTTAACAAATTTTATAATATTTATAGTTTAATTATTATAATTATTAAAAGTAATATAATCAGAAGGTCAAAAGACTATGAGAAATAAAGAATTGTTCGTACATCTGGATATGTATGAGTTAAACACAATTTTTTAGTTAGTCTTGAACAATATTCACAACTTAAGATAAATGTTAAGCGCCTTTATATTGTTAAAGTTGTAGATTTTTTTACTAGCATTTGAGTGAGATCAAATGTATTATAATGAGTCTAAAATTATCAAAGTATAGTGTCTTTGGGCAAAATGATTTAGTGCACTAGGTGCATTGAATATGAGCACGGTGAAATACTTTGTTCAGAACCATCAATGGATAAAAGTTTTCACTTGAGGACAATCGGAGAATTTATCTTAATCATGAGATAAATGATGGACTTATGATTGCAAGTGTTATCGTTTGAGTTATCAATTAATACGGTTATAAAGTATAGTCTATCCTTGATGGTTTGGTGGTATTCATTTGTTAATCGATAAAGGACTTCACTTATAGATATGGACATCATGACTCCATCTATTAAATGTGAGTAGAATACCGTTATATGAATATTTTAAGATATTAAATATTAAATCTTAATATTAAGTTTTTAATAGTATCTATTAAAACGTGGCTTCGAATAAATTAAAATATCAAAGTTCAAAATATCTTCGTATAAGTACCCGCCTCATTATTTTTATTTTTATTTTTTTCGAATTTTTTGGTATGAAACCACATGATGAGATATGATCATAATTTATACAAGAGAAAACCAGAGCTGGACCTAACCTAGCATTAAATTGTTTACATACTTGAGTCTTGGTCTTCCATGGTGATTGCTTTTTTGTTTTTTGTTTTTTTTGTTTTGAATTCTTAAAGAATACAGTGGTTTTCAAAAGGGAGCATGTACCGTACTCGCTTTTAAGTTGTTTAATATTTATTGCATCAAATATCAGTAAAAAAAAGGTCATAGTTTTGATAATAAATCATGTACCGTGTAAAATAAGCTTGAGTCATTTTAAAAAAGAAAACGCGTAGAATATAATCTAGATTGGGGTGTCAATTCGGATTGATGGTCCTGAATATTAACTTGATTATTTTTAACTCAATTCGAACATGATATGATTATTAAACGGATTAAATTTTCTAATTCTGAACACGATATGGTTAAATATGGATCAACACAAACACAACATGACTAAATATGGATCAATACGAACACAACATAATTAACCCTCTAAAACCCGAACATGACACGATTGAATATAAATTCTAGACTTCCTTTACTACTGACTATTTAATTTCATTTTTTTTAATTTGGAATATAATTTTTGACGAAACGAAATTGGTCGAGTTCTATATTTTTCACACTTATACTATAAAGATCGAGAGTTTGAGTCGTACCCTCGTTTCTATTATATGGGTTGTGCGTGTAGTGTATGAAAATGCACTATTCTATTATTTACCTGGAAAACTAACTAGGATCAGAAACAAAAGAAAAAATAACATCACTGGATCTCATTGAAGACACCACTTTTGGATCTCTTTTTAAGCTAATTCATGGATCTGAAAAACATATTAATATCAATTAATTACTATTAAATAACCAATGTAAACACACATAAAATAGATTAGAAGAAATAAAAAAATTATCTAATTGATGTGGGACACATTATAGGGTTCCGCTGAAGGTAAACAGTCTTCAATTTAGGCCTATAATATATTGATGAAATCGTATTGACAGGTCCTATACAATTTTTATGGGATTTTTGTATCCCGTATCTATGCTCAGTTTTCTATTTTTGCAGTTTTACCTTTCTAAGTAGTTTAGTCCATTTAAGAATTTTAAATCTTTATAGAATATGTATTTATTTTTTTCAATTATTTAAGTCAATCCGACTATTCAGTGTTATCTTTAATTGTATTAATAAATTTTTGACCTAACCTAACATCAATGGTTTACAGACTCAAGTCTTGGTCATCCACGGTGATTGCTTTTTTGTTTTTTTTGTTTTGTTTTGAATTCTTAAAGATTAAAGAAGACAGTGCTTTTCAAAAGGGAGCATTTACAGAACTCGTTTTTAAGTTGTTTAATATTTATTGCATCAAATATTAGTCAAAATGTAACAGTATTGATAATATATCATGTACGTGTAAAATATGCTTCGAATAATTTTATAAAAGAAAATGCGTGGACCATAATCTAGATGAGGGTATCAATTCGTATTGACGGTCGAGTTAAGGTCAACCTGAACATTGACCTGATTATTTTGAACATAATATGATTATTAAATGAATCAGATTTACTAATATTGAAGACGATAGGTTAAATATGGGTCAATACAAGAATAACATAACTAATTCTCTAAATTTGTACGCGGTATGATTGAATATAAATTATAGACTATTTTTACTATTGACTATTTAATTTTAATTTTTAAAAAAAAAAATTTGAAATAGTTTTTGACAATACAAAATTAGTTCAGTAATATATTTTTTACATTTATATTATAGAGATTGTAATTTGGAATTGTATAAGATATATCTCTGTCCCTATCTCTGTAGTGTTTCAAGAGGCACTATTCTATTATGAATGTGTGTAGTGTGTGAAAAAGCACTGTTGTATTATTTCTTTAGTCTTTCAAAAGAAAAAAATGACATCAGTGCATATCTCATTGAAGACACCATTTTTGGATCTCTTTTCTAGCTAACTCATGGATCTGAAAACATATTAATATCAATTAATAATTATTGAATAACACACGTAAAATAGATGAGAATAAATAAAAAATTATCTAATTGATGTAGTACATATCGTGGGGGTTCTGCATTAGGGTAAACAGTCTCTAATTTAGGCATAAATTATGTCGATGGAAATTATATCGAGGAGCCCTACACAATTTTGTGGGGTATTTTTTACTCCGTATTCATGCTTAATTTTCCCAAAATTGACCTTTTTATTTTTATTTTTACAGTTTTATCTTTTTAGGTAATTGTTTTATAGTCCTATTTAAATAATTTCTGTTTTATTTAGATCATTGAGGAATATACTTTTAAAATTTTAATCAATTTAAGAATTATAAATCATTATGGAATAGGTATTTTTTTTTTCTATTATTATTATTATTATTATTAGAGTTAAAATCCGACTATACAGTATTATCTTTAATTACATTAATAAAATTTGTTCCTATGGAGCAAACTTGATCATAAATTTGACTATTTTTACACATTCGCTCAGTCTCTAATTAATTTTTTTACTCTAAAAAAAAGATAGTATATCTTAGGATTCCAAGAACTTGTAGCTTTTTGTAAGAACAATGTGGAAAGATGAAAAGTCTTGGTCTCCGAAAAATTCTGTTAGTATATTCTTTGTTTACTTGTTTGTGTTCACAAAAGGAAAGGAAAAAAAAAATCAAAACTGGTCAAGTGATAGCACTATAATTAGAATTTGAACCACAAGAGAAAAAAGAAACACAATTATAGCTTCATTTTATTATTATTTATTATTATTTTTTATTTGAATCAACTCTTGTCGATTATCAAATTAATAAAAATTGGAAAATATGCTGAAAACTGTATACATTCTTTTGGTTTTAAAAATAAATTAACTTCTAATTTATCAGTACAACCGCTCAATGTGGTTCGGTGGTAAGAATGCTCAATTTATTAGTAAAATTGCATACATTCTTTTGATTCTTTTGGTTTTACGATTATGAGTTTGAGTCGTATTCCCTTTCTCGAACTCCGAATTAATTATAATTATTTTTAAAAAAGATAATAAAATAAAATATTAAGGGTAAAATGATTATTTTGGTTAAAAAATCTGGTTAACAGTTAGTTTAGACAAAAGCTAACTGACAGTATGAGATATTTGTATCAATTTGAACAAAAAATCCTATATGAGTGCAATTAAATCTAAACTCGTAAATATTTGTATAATTATCCTAATTTTCTCCTAATATTGTATAAAAGTAAAATACACAGATCAAATATAAAAATTAATCTCACTTATTGTAAAAATAAAAATCTCTTTAACTATAATAGCACGTTTGTTACATGAGATTACACAAGATTTGACTAATTTTTAGTCCAATCATATGTTTAGGAACATATTGGAATTGTACATGTCCAATCCTAGTCGTCCTCATAATCTCATTGAGATGGGACTTGTAATATACCTAATTTCGAATAAATATGAAAAGTATTGTTTAACTATTATTGAGTATGTGAATGTGAGATTTATAATTTGAAGGGGTGGAAAATATAATTATGTATATTTTTAAGGTTTCCAAGTGGAGCAATTGGAACGGTCGAAAACAATGTGTTCCAAAACAGTGCACGAAGAAAATGGTGAAAAACTGGACAGTGTGCATCGCGACCAGGCTCGCGACCAGTGCTTGCGATAGCCGCTTGCGCTGAAGGTGGCAAATTCCACCAGTGAGTATCGCGATTAGAGACTGCGACCAGCGCTCGCGGTAGATGCTCGCGATAAAAGTGGCAAAACTGGACCAGTGAGTACCGCGACCTAGCGGCGAGACCACCGGTCGCGATGACTAAAAAATTATTAAAAAAAATAAGCACCGAGTGATTGAAGCGGTGCCAGTACAAATAGAAAACAACAAAGATTAGAGAGCAAAAGCTCTCAAACAAGAACAGAAACCAGAACGGGAGAAAGAAGAGAGAAAAGAGGAGAGAGAAAGAAAAGAGAGAAAGGAAAGAAGAATAAGAAGAAAAGAGAAGGAGAAGAAGGAAAGGGTATTCAGGTTCGGTGTACACTCGTTTTCAAATTTTTCGTTTTCCAGAATATTTTGAATTGATTGAATTTGATTCATTTTGAGTTGTTTGAATTATATTAATTATAGTTTATAGTTTGAAATTGATTTTGGAATGATTTGAATAGAGAATTCTCGAAATATAGTTTTTAATACGTTTTGATGCTAATATTGTTATGAAAATATATTGTTAAAAGTGATTTTAATTATATAATATTTGTGAAATGTATTAGAAAATGATTTTGGGGTATTTTAATTCGATATGGAATTATGAAATACGTTTGAATATATTTTTGGATTGATTTGATGTGATTATTGATTTAGAAATATATAAGTATATTTTCGTTATATGATATTTGATGAAATTTAAATTTCAAAAATATAGATATATCGATATGAATTGAGATTGAATAATTTGAAAGTTGAATTCGATGATTCTGAAATAAATGAAATATGTTGACATTGGATTTGAGAAAATGTTTTGCGAAATAGCTCTGATGTATATAAATATAGATATAGATATAGGAGGTTGACATGTCAATTGGGTTTCTGTCTGAACAGCACTGTACCGATATATTCTGATGCGCCACCCTTTGGATAGTACAGGCCTCAAACGCCGGTCATAGGGTTCTGAATTCTGTTATGGGACATTTACAGCGGTGATTCCATTAGTATTCCATTCTGATATAATGTTCGGCGGGTAACTCCGTTTGTGTGTCCGATGCCGAACAACCCGTAATCCAGTCCGATAACTTATGTTATGTATGTTAGGAGCCCAGTATGAAAACTGATTTGTTATATGAAAGTATTTGAGAAATTATGAAGCTTTTGTCTGTTGATTGATTTTGAATACTGTATTTGTTGAGTATATGATTTGATTTGACATGAGCCCCATATATGATTTAATTATATGTTATTTATATTTTTATCGAAAATAGATAAACTTATTTGATATAGTATATTTAGATATACAATTTTGTGTACACCCATTAAGCAATCTGTTTAGCGTGTTAAGTTTTCGCACACGTAGGTAACAAAGGTTCTAAGGGAGACAAATACAAAGAAGAGTAGATACTGCAAGATCAGAGTCTGGAGTCACATCTTTCCTACATATATTTTGGTAGTCCTTTTATAATAAGTCTATATGTTTTGATACAACATGCATATACAAAAACTGTTTGTACATATTTGAAGAAGTTATGCTGTGTAAATATTTTATTATATGTTTATGTTATTTGAATATTTATAAATTATATTGTGATAAATTGATTTGGTAAGTCGCACGGAATTTGGAAGGGTGCGCAAAAGTAATTTGAGAATTTAGGAGTGCTGATTTTTATGAATTTTAATTGTAAACAAATTTTGAAAAGTCAGAAAAATAGAGGAAACTCTGACAAGGTTTTCGAAAATTTATCTGGACCATTTTCAAATGTTTTTAATATCGTTTTAAATTATGGTTATATTAAAGTAAAAGTTAGATTTCGATATATCGTAGCGCTCCCTGATTCGGTCCAAGCGATTTGGGTCAGGGGGTGTCACAGGACTATTGGGACTATTGAGTCCCGCCTCAAGAGATGGAACAAACTTATACCATTTCTTCTTAATATTTTTTAACTTTTTATTTTATTTAATTAATTAATTTTTATATAAACTATTCTAGTTCATTAAATATTTTTCAAATATTAAATATTTTTAATATCAAAATTTTAAAAAACAATTTATTTTATTGTATTTTATTTAAAAAATATTTTTAACTAAATTTAATTTAAATATTTTTAGTTCAATTTATATTGTACCAAATACATTACAATATTAATTTAATTCAATCTAATACAATATTATCCTATAAAAATAATTCAATTCAATTTTGTATAACAAATGTATCTATGAATACACATTGATACAATTAAAGTGACACAGCATGTTCACATTACTTTTGCTGGACTGATTACATATCACGTCAACTTTATAGAAATTCATACTTTGCATCTAATTTAAATTTTACGAAAAAAATTTTAATGGTTAAATTAGAAAAATTTAGTGTGAATTCTTATAAATTTTAATTGTTAATATAAATTAAATATTATAAAAAAAAATTTTGGTTAAATTATTAATTTTTTAAAAGTTTCACTAGCATTCTCCTCCTTTTAAGATTTTAGATAAATTTTTGAACTTCATAAAAAAAATTTATATTAATTTCCGTTAATATTTTCGTAAAATTATAGCACTGACAATAATATCGATATTTTCATTCTTGTATTTTTATTATATTTTATTACAACAATATCGATCTATCTAGATTAATTTCATAACTTACAAATATTTTTTAATACACGATAGTAATTTCAATATCACAATTATTTATTAGAATGAAGAAAATCATGCTATAATAATTTTCTAATAAGTTGATTTCACAACATGTTTAATACGTCAAAAAAATTCAAACTTAGCCAACTGACCCATATTCCACCAATAATTTTGACCCATATTCCACCAATAATTTAGAACCAAGAAGTCTTTGGTCTACCGTTCTTTTAGATTTTCAATATGCATTGTCGTGTTTTAAAATTTTTCACATTAATACCTTTTGATTATGATTTTTCAAAAAAAAAAAATGTGAGGTTATACAGTAAGGACAAGGCTAAAAGGATTCAAGTCTTAGTTAACATTATGTTTAATAATAAGAGTGTAATAGTATATTAGACAATCTTTTTATATTTATATTAATAAAGTAATTTCTATTTTAACAAATCTTATAGCATTTACAGTTTAATTATTATAATTGTCAAAAGTAAAATAATCATAAGGTTAAAAGACTGTGAGAAATAAATAATTGTTCGTATATCTGGATATGTATGAGGTAGACACAATTCTTTAGTTAGTCTTGAATAATATTCACAACTTAAGATAAAGGTTGGACGCCTTTACCTGGTTAAAGTTATAGATTCTTTTATTAGCATTTAAGTGGGATCAAATATATTATGATGAGTCTCAAATCATCAAAGTGTAGTGTCTTTTGGTAAAAGGATCTAGTGCACTAGGTACATTGAATATGATCACAGTGAAATACTTTGTCTAGAACCATCAGTGGATAAAAGTTTTCATTTAAGGACAATTAGAGAGTCTATCTCAATCCTGAGATAAATGATAGACTAATGATTGTAAATGTTATCACTTAAGTTATCAATGAGTACGATTATAAAGTATAGTCTATCCTTAATGGTTTAGTAGTATTCATTTGTTAATCAATAGAGAATTTCATTTATAGATATAGACATCGTGGCTCCATTTATTAAATATAAGTAGAATACCATCATATAAATATTTTGAGATATTAAATATTAAATCTTAATATTAAGTTTTCAATAGTATTTATTCAAACATAATTTCTGGACAAATTAAAATATCAAAGTTCAAAATGTGGTTCTATTAGTAACCACCCCTTTATTTTTTCGAATTTTTTGGTATGAAACCACATGATTAGATATGAAACCAGAGCTGGACCTAACCTAGCATTAATGGTTTACGGACTCAAGTCTTGGTCTTCCATGGTGATTGCTTTTTTTGTTTTGAATTCTTAAAGAATACAGTGCTTTTCAAAAGGGAGCATTTACAGAACTAGCTTTCAAGTTGTTTAATATTTATTGCATTAAATATCAGTCAAAAGTTAATAGTTTTGATAATAAATCATGTGCAGTATAAAAGTATAAAATAAGCATCGAGTCATTTTAAAAAAGAAAACGGGCGGGACATAATCTAGACTAGGGTGTTAATTCGGATTGACGATTCAGTTAAGGTCAATCTAAACATTGATCTGATTATTTTTAAACATGAAACTATTATTAAACGAATTAGATTTTCTAATTCCAAATACAATACGGTTAAATATGGATCAACACAAATATAATATGACTAAATATGGATCAATACGAGCACCACATAATTAACCCTCTAAAATCTGAACATGACGCAATTAAATATAAATTCTAGACTTCTTTTACTATTGACTATTTTATTTTATTTTTTTTAATTTGAAATATAATTTTTAATGACACAAAGTTGGTAAGTGCTATGTTCATATCGATGTTTTCTAAATTCCTAATACTATATACCTGTCTCAGTGTGTGTATTTTTTTTTTAAAAAAAAAGGCACTATTCTATTACGTGTGTTGTGCGTGTAGTGTGTGAAAAGGCAATATTCTATTATTTACTTGGAAAACTAACTAGGATCAGAAACAAAAGAAAAAATGACATCACTGCAAATCTCATTAAAGACACCATTTTTGGATCTCTATTTTAGCTAATTCATGGATCTGAAAAACATATTAATATCAATTAATTATTGTTAAATAACCAATGTAAACACACGTAAAATAGATTAGAAGAACTAAAAAATTATCTAATCGATATAGGACATATTGTAGGGTTCCGTATAAGAATAAACAGTCTTCAATTTAGATTTATAATATATCGATAGAACCGTATTGATAGCACTATAATTAGTATAGCTTAGGATTCCAGTAACTTGTGGCTTTTTGTAAGAATAATGTGGAAAGACAAAAGTCTTGGTCTCCGAAACATTACGTTGTATGTTCTTTGTTTACTTGTTTGTGTTCACAAAAGGAAATCAAAACTGGTCAAGTTATAGCACAATAATTAGAATTTGAACCACAAGAGAAAAAGGAAAACACAATTATAGCTTCATTTTTCTTTTCTTTTTTTTTTTAAATTTGAATATAAATCGGAAAATATACTGAAAACTGCATACTTTCTTTTGGTTTTAAAGACAAATTAACTTCTAATTTAATAGTATAAGTGTGCAACTACTCAATGCTCAATGTGATTGGTGGTAAGGACATTCATTCAACCTGTCAATATCTCAGGTTCGAATCGTCATTACCGTATGTGGTACGTTAAAAAAAAAAAAATCTAATTCAACAGCATAATTGATCTACTACAAAATGTCTAAATTTAATTTATTATCTAATGCACAATTAAATATATTTTTTTTCCAAGACAAATCATCAAAAATCCATTCAAGTTTATATGACTCCATGAAAAAGGACTATTAAACTTAGACATGGTCATGGTTCCGGACCGGTTCTGAATTTTATTTTTAAAAAAAATTTAGCACAACAACAACATATAACTGCTCGACCTGGTAGGCCCCATCGGTTATAATTTTTTTTTATTATTATAAATTTTTTAAATTCGGAACTAGAACCGAACTCGGAACAAGCAATTCCGTCGGTTCCGATGTTTGCCAATTCTAAAACCAACAATCTCGATTCTGAAAAAACTTAAACAGGAACCGGGACCGCTTGGTCCCAGTTCGGTTCCCAATTTCTAATCGAAACCGAACAATTCTGTTCTGATTAGGAACCGCATGGGCCATCTCAAATTAAATTCTTATAATGAATTCTGATCTATATAGAATTTATGGCACCCATAGACTCCACTAAAATAAATCACTTAAAAAAAAAATTCATCAAACTCCATAAACTCTAAGTTAATACAAGGACTTAAATTAATAATTTTGATCAAATTATAAGATAATACATTTTTAAAATAATCACTTTAAGCTTATTTCATACATTTTTTAATATAATCACCTTAAGTTTATTTTCATTTAATAAAGTAATAATTTCTTAAAAAGAAAGTAAAAATTCAACATCTCATTCACAAATAGTTGATGCATCCATTTGGAGAGTTAGAGAAACGAAGTCTTGTTTTACAATTGCAAAGAGGGTCGACCAGAGTCACTATTGGATGGCAATATAACAAGACATGGTTTACAATTCTGAAATTTAAGTTACTCTTGTCGGATTTTGAACTATTAACTTCCATCACAAGTGTCTCAATTGTCAAAACCAACACCATACAATGCATTCACAGTGAGATCCAGTGAAACTAATTTAGATAATTGAGAGATTTAGGTTTCACAACATCACAACCATTCATTCATTTACATCAAATTAATATTACAACACAAAGTTCTGCACCATTGAGATATAAGAAATCTCATAACTTATTAAATCAGAAGCTAATATGCAATCAAAGGGACCATAAACAACTCAAATCTACTTGTAAACATTGAATTAACATTCAATGGCAAACCAAGACAAATAAATCTCACGACAAAAACTCAAGTGAAATCCACCAGTAATCAATATGAAACATGCGGAACAAGAGAGTAACATATATAAGCAGTTCGTTAAGGTACTTAAAGGCTAAAGCACATAATAACACAGATGCCAAGAGTTGGACAAGTTTTTCAAGGAAAGCTAATTCTCGAAGGGCAACATAACATATCCTAAGATGTCGCATCTATGAATGCTGTTCCGGGTTTACGATTGGACAAGGGTCCATGGCATCCAAGAAGCTGCAAGAAACAATCCTCATCATTAGTTTCATGCTGATATTATTGCATTGAAATTAGCAAATATAAGCAAACAGTTTTGATTGGACCCACAAACCTTTGCATTGACACCATCGGCCAAGATACGGCTCTCTTGCTTGAACCTAATGTAATCTGTGCGGTTGAACTTGGTGAACCCCCTGGATTGAATACAAGTTTTTAGTATTAGTTGTTGATACGAGGTGAACAAGATCACCAAAGAGTTTAAAACAAGGAGACAGACATATAAGCTTTGCAAAAAACTAAAAAAGCCAGTGATCTTTTGAGGACTGGGAAACTAATCGGTATGAGGAAACTACACAAAAATTTCCAGGTTTGTCTACATACCACTTCCTGCTGACAATGATCTTTTGACGACCAGGGAACTTGAATTTTGCACGGCGGAGAGCTTCCTGAGCATGATGACTGTTGCTGTCCTTGCAGCGAACGGACAGGAGAACCTGACCAATGGCAACTCTAGCACAAGTACCTTGTGGTTTACCGAAAGCACCCCTCATACCAGTTTGAAGCCTATCAGCTCCAGCACATGAAAGCATCTTGTTGATACGCAAGACATGGAATGGGTGAACTCTGACTCGCAAATGGAAGGCATCTTTCCCAGCAAACTTGGCCATATACTTGTTGCAGGCAATACGAGCAGCCTCAAGAGCTTCACTTGAGACGTTTTCTTTTTCCCATGACACCAAGTGTACACAGAAGGGGAACTCGTCAACACCTTTCTTCTTCATTCCCACATCGTAGATCCTGATCTTGGGGTCAGGCACACCACGACAATAGCGTGACTTTGGGTAAGGCTTATTTTTGATCTGGCGATAACACCTAGCAGGTCCTACAAGACCAAAAATAATTGAACTTTAAAACAGTACCCTCACAGCTCCCTCTTCTACTTCATCGTTCATACAGCACCACATTAAATAAAATTGATTATTTCTAATGTAATCACTATTCTTCAGATATCCAAGAAGTTAACAATTGTTATCATACCAAGCCTAATAAAAAAATTCGACAACCAATTCAACCATTGATGTTGCTGAGAATACCCAACTAATCAAAACAAAAAGGCACAACCTAAAAAAACCTAACAATGTAAACAAGTTCCTACAAAAAATCCAAAACAAAAGTTTATTGACTACTCAGAATATCAACATTATCTTCAGCCCAGAAAGTGCATCCTAAGCAAGGGCAAGGGCACAACATCTCAGAAACACGATCCAATTTACAAATTAACATCGTGTAGTAGCTAACTCATCATCAATATAGCACAAACTAATAGCACTTAGATACCATACTATAAACAATAACGGGTAACAATAAATGCACAAAACAATGATAAAAATGAAGAAACTTCTCAGATAACCAGGCGTAGAAGCATGAACGTAAGAAAGTGCAGATATCAGACAGCCCACATATAACTTTACAATAAGCTTTTGTAAAAATCGCCAGATATTAACACAACCAAATTCACAGAACAAATAACGCAAACAAATTCTTTTTTTTTTTTTTAACAAAAAAAAAAAGGTGTCACGATTCAAATAAATTCTTGAGCTAGAAATAAAATTCCAGCAATGAAACAAAAAAATAATGGGACAAAACGAAAAAGGGTCATGAACAGTCAACAGAAAACCATATTAACAAAAACACAAAAAACCCAGAAAATATGTCAACACAAAACAGACAAATCAACGAGAACCCATTTCAGAGATTCAATGACAACACAAGATTGATAGAGGTTACTTACTTCTCCCCATCGCGAGAGCTCTGGTGGGTATGCGCGGCACAGAACAGAAACCCTTGAAATGAGAGAGAGAGGTGTCGATTTTTTTTTTATATATAGGTGAAGATACAAAACCCTAAACACGCTTTCGGCGGTTGTACTTGTACGTACACGTATGTGCTTCCGTCAGTTTATGGGAGGGCTTCATAGATTTGGGCCAAAACTTGGACCATAAGCAAGAAAAATGTGTTTTGCTTCTTCGACTTCAATTCTTTTGGTCTTAAGTTGAAAACTTTCGGTTGCGGATATCTTATGATTTTATTTCGGACAAATTGCAATTAACATACCCTAAGTTTAGGTAACATTACACGTAACATTTAACTATATTATAATTATATAAATTTATTTTGAGAACCGTTGATTAATAATTAAATAGGGTTAAATTTAATAGAAAATATAAAATATCCATTTAAAATATAAAATGTCTCCCTGAGCCAGATCTGATGGAGGCTGTTCATGGAGGAAAGCTTTATCCGATTTGGTGGAGCTCCATCAAATTCCTCCATGAGCGGTCACTGTAGTCCTCAAAAATCGCTCGGGGACACGGGGCACTACAACCTGCAAAAACAGAACGCACGTGACCCGCAGGACGTCTGGGACACCGGGGTGGTGCCGGCCAAAGTCACTCCGACGGTCAAGTTAGCAAGTGCTAGTAAAAGTGTGATGTTTGTAAATGGAGATGAGTGAGAAATACTCCCTGCTATCTTCACAGTTGGGGTTTTTCTGATCAAAGGAGGTGTAAGGTTGGAGGGTGATCGGAGAAGCTGAACAATGGCCGGAAGGGTGTGGCTTTTTCTTAGTAATCTCTGGATCTCCGTTTTTTGGCCGTGCCCTCCTATGAGGGATTATCCTCCTCTTTATAGGAGATTGATGCTTCTTCCTTCTTTTTGGAGATCTCATCATTCTCTCTTCTCTGTCTTCCACTAAGAAAGCATCTGGGTGCTCCTTTTGATTGGGCTGCCATCAAGTGTCATTATGACTTCATAGGACCCGTTTCAAAGTAGATCACAATCTGGTCTCCCTCGGAGCGACGGGGGTGCTATGTCGTGCGACATATAGGTTTCTTGTCAATCTGGACCATGACTGGGTGATGTAGCACGGTCGCACTACATGAGGGTGCATGTCGTGCGACAAGGTCTTCAAACTGGTACGTCGTCGTATTACACGAGGGCTTCACGTCGTGCGACATAGTCTTCCAACTGGTACGTCGTCGTACTACACGAGTGCCTCGTGTCGTGCGACATAGTCTTCCAACTGGTACGTCTACATGAGGGTGCTCCATGTCGTGCGACTTGGTCTTCATGCTAAGCCATTGTCGTACTACATGAGAGTGTACCCTTCTTTTAGCTATGGGCTTTGTCTTTGGGCCATGTTTTTGGGCCATACATATTTTGGCTACTACAGCCACTAGTTGAGATTCATTTATTTCTGTGAGCGACTGCTCATGGAGGGGAGATTTCCTCCACGAGGCTACTTGTGGAGCGCTAGAGGAGCGGAGGAAGGAGACAATCCTCCACCGCCAGTGGAACTTTTTTTTATTGAATGATTTTTTATATTATTAAAATAATTTTTTATATAATTAAAACTATTATTGCATGATGTGTCATATTGTTATTGGATAATCCATTTTTTAAAATTATTTCTTTTTAAATCTTGCATAAAAATACTAAATTGCTTGTCTGTCCATTAAATTTAACTCCCGTTAACTGTTAATCAACATTCTTCAAGGTAAGTTTGTGTAATTATAATATAGTGTAATTATAATATAGTTAAACATTACATGTAATTTCACCTAAATTCAGGGTGAGTTAGTACAATTTGCCGTTTTATTTTTTGAAATCTTACACGAAAGGGTTAAGGTTAATGTTATTGCAACTAGCATATAATTGACCTTTTTGGGTAGAGATTTTACAAAATAGAACTTTTAATAAAAAGTTTAATGTTATTTGGTTACCAAATAAACAAGTAATTGATAGATGTTTTGACAAATTACATAAAGGGTATTTAAGAAATAAAACAAAGTTTTTTTAATTTAAAAGGTTTATCTTGATATATATGAAATATAATAACAGTATTTGAGACAATTTAATTCTTTAAATAAAAAATCTCAAAAAGAGTTTCTTAAAGAAGTCCAAAAATTAAGTTTCTCCCCATAATCGTAAAAACGCTTTTTCAATATTGAATAAAAACTCTTTTGAAGTTGATAACGGAAAAAAATCTCGAAAGAATTTTTAAGTTTAAAAAGTTAATTTAGCTAGTAAAGAAGCGATACCAAACACCCATAAGAAAAGAATGATTTTACTTTCTAATAATTAAAATGCATCAAGATTCCATTAAATATGTATGTAATTTCTCTCATTCATAAGCTGTATTTGTATTACAAACTACATCATATACCACAAATGTGTTCTACCAATTTTTACAAACAAATAAAAGTTACAAAAGGCTATACAAAAAGAAATAAAAAACAAAAGTGAGTATTAAGTATCAAAAATAAAAAATTTTCTAGGATCAAAGCAACCTTAAAATCTTGTATGACCAACTATTTTCAGTGTATTTTACCTAGGTGTGATGGTAGGGATGACTCCACTAACAAGGTTGCTACCGGAGACATCCGATGAGACGAATGGATTCTTCGTCGTGGAGGATGAAGATGCAGATGATGAGTCTACTACTTTTGTTGCAGGGTCTCTAGTTAAGCTTCCTGTGGTTTTGGTATCGGATTCTGGCATCATCAGCCATATGTTTTCGAGTTCTCTGACAACCTCCGCCATTGAAGGTCTTGAATCAGTCTCATCTTTGCAACATTTGAGGGCCAAAGTCACAAACTTCTCCACACATTCAGAAGGGTAAGAGCCCATTTTCTCATCAATGACTGAGAAGATCATGCCGGTTTGATATGCAATGTTAACCTGATATACATGAAAACTATGTAAGACAACAAAAAGTAGAATAAAAAGATTGTCTCAGACACTTCGTTTTAAGAAATTAATGAAAAGATCTTCAGATCTTTACAAGATGCATAATGTTTACATTTTTCATGAATTGAACTGCAATGCACTTATAATGAAGGCTGAACTTCAAGTAAAGAGAAGGCAGTAAGGGGATACCTCTCTAACGATGTTTTTTCCGTGGGAAATTGGCTGCCTACCAGTCAAGAGTTCCAAAAATACCACACCAAGGCTATAAACATCACTCTTGTCGGTCAATTTATGAGTTAAGAAGTATTCCGGATCAAGGTAACCCTGCAAAGAATAGAAAAAAATTAGAAGTATAGCCATATTTCAGATTTAGTTATGCATTTACATGAGATTTCTGGAATTTATCTTGTGTCCTGCTAAAATGTCCAAGGTTGGCATGTAAAATTATTGAGATGCTATGATGCTTCAGAACTGTGGCATAATGTCGATATCCTCGTGGAAAGCAAAAGTATCCAGAATATGAAAGTTTAATCTGTCATCGAACTACATTACACGAATCTCTAGAACTGTAGATAGTAAGTCTTACCGGCGTTCCTTTTACAACTGTGGATACATGAGCTGGTACAATCCCTTCCATATCTGGAACCGGGGCAAGTCTTGAAAGTCCAAAATCAGCGACTTTGGCCGTGAACTTGTGATCCAATAATATGTTGCTGGCCTTAATATCTCGGTGGAATATTGGAGGATCAGCTTCTGTATGTAGGTAGAGGATGCCCTTGGCTGAACCCAGGGCAATCGACACTCTCATTGCAAAACCAAGAGGTTCTTTAGACTTAGCTGAGATATAATATGCATCAATATGCAACCATCCATTAGAGCTCACATATCGCCACATGGAATTAGAAAGAAATTATTTTTTGTCTTACTCAGCTCCAACAATGGACACAAAAAGAAATGAGGAAAAAAAGGATGTCATATTGCCTTTTCACATAATTATTTTAAAATGCATCAATATATAGCACAAACACTTGGAAAAAACCGAAGTAAGAACAATAAAACCACAAATTTGGTGAAAACTAAACGTAAAATATACCAGATAGTTGATCCCTCAGAGTTCCATGGGGCATAAACTCATACACCAACATCTGTTAGCACAACAGTAAGACATAATTTAGTTTTCCCAAATGATGATTGTAATCACAATTATAGTAATAGAGAACAAAAAGTAGAACTAGTCTTCGCCATGCAATCGCATGCCAAGTAAGTTTCTTTAAGTATAGTACTGCTAATAAAGAAGGCAAATGAAGGATCATATTCACCCAAGTTCACCATTAGCCGGGTAGAAATCTAGCAAATTCTTAATTTTTGAAAGATTTCACATAGTTTTCTATGCGGTTGACAAAGAACTGCACCTCATATACATCCCTTCTCAATTCAGTATGGTTCAGCTTGCTTTCATGCTCTATTATTTGAAGTAATTATAGATGATTTTAGATATAAACTCCAAACTGGATCGGAATTGCTTCCCATAAATTCTTCTACGTAGTGTGTTATTATCAAAGCTTGCAGAAAGTGTAGTACATGGATTGATGGAAAGTTGAGTGTGATTAAAACTTTCCATAGCTGAGAGGAAATACCTGTTCACCTTCTTCATCGCAATATCCAACCAAAGATACCAGGTTCCTGTGATGCATTCTTGACAGAAATTGTATTTCTGTTAAGAACTCCTTCTCACCCTGCAATGATCCCTCTTGTGCGCGTTTTATGGCCACTACCATGCCATCAGCTAGAATACCTTTATAAACCTTTCCATACCCCCCTTCGCCAACTTGAGCAGAGCTGCTAAAATTGTTTGTAGCTGAGGCCATTTCTCCATAAGTGAAACTTTTCACACCATCAATTTTTATGGAGATCTTAGATGCTGCATATATGACAGCACCAGGGTTAAAACTATAACATTTCCACAGACAGCATGCTGAGAAATTGCAAACCATCAAATAACATATAGATCCATCTTTGTTTTGAGATTTCTGACTTTCAAAATAAAATTTGACTACAAGTTGAAGGGACTGGTAAGATAACACTTGGAAAAGGACCTCAGATTACCTTCAGGCATGGCATTCAAATATTAACTTAGGTTAAATGAAAATTTTAAAGTGAGACAAAATTCAACTTTGATCACGAATTCTGTCAATAAATAGAATAAATATAGTAGGAAAATATTGTAGCTAGTCAGAAGAACATTTTCAGCAGAAAGATGCATAACAGATCAATAGTTAAATATACAATCAATATCTAAGATGACATCAGGTCTGTGAATTGACAACTAACAGTAAGGAGTTAGGATGAGGAATCTCGAGAAAAGCATAAGTATTCCCAGGATTTGAGATACTCACAGTGTCGTCTTTTTGAAATTGGATGGTAATCCCTCATATAAAACCTGACAATAAAAAGTGAAACAATTGCAGATAATGTAACTGCAACTGCAATGCCCCCCAGGATTACGCCAACCAGTACACCCCTGCTTATACCAGACTTGGGAGAGGAAGGAAACACTGTCACAAATACAAGAGTAATGAGTACAATCCTACTCATGAAGTAATTTTCATCACATTTGTATAAAAGAAGGTGCCATGATTGCTCCGAAGTTCATCTATGCATAGGTCGTTCAAGAAAGTAATATTAATTTGGAGCTCTCCTTTCGGATAATTAGCTCACAGCATGATCACTGGAAAAACCAAAAACATCTAGAACCATGCATAACAGGTACATGCTGTGTCCCTCGAACCCTCTCATACATACTAAAATTGGAATAAGAAAAGGAAAAACTTTGAAGTTCAAAAAGAAACCCATATTCTTCAACCAGCTTAAGAAATTCAAATAATGCATAACAAAGCTCAGAACAAAATATATCAGATAAGGTTTAAGAGACGAACCATGCTGGTATGGTTCCAATAGAGTGAAGTTGAGAAGTTCATAAGGGCCAAATAGATCACTATCAGGAATATCCCATCCTGTGAACATCGCTCTGATACGTCGCACCTCACTATCATTGAAGACATGAGAAGTTTTATTATTAACCTCATACACAGGAAAAAACTTCAAGTACATTGACAGCCGAGGTCCTTTTATCCACATAAATGATTCGATGTCCAGCTGATAAGGATGCAAGTTGAGACCAGAGGTGATGTAATCTTCAAATGTAGTCTTATATTGATGAAAATATGAAAATCCAGGACTTTTCAACCGATATCCAACAAGCAGAGGAGCAGCACAGAAACAAGAAACAGGTGATGTTCGTGAATATTCATAAGAGCTTGGGCATGATTGAGGTCTACACTCAAGAGGGTTGTATGCTGATCGCTGCATGTTACTCTCAATGTCACTTTTTGATCCACACAAATTGACTAGGTTGGCGTTTGAACATAAAGGATTTCCTCGAAGCCTGTAGATTATTGAAAAGCAAGTGTTAGACCTTCAAGATGTAAACTAAACAAAAAGTTTCTGATCTATAACTGTTATTATTACAAGAAGTCGTTGCTCTCTTCTTGTTATTGTGTAGTCATATAATTGAGAAATACATTTCATCACAGATTAAGGTGTATTAAAAGAGACCTACATCACACTCGTTTAGATACAAAAAGGAAAAAGGCAAAAGCAGACCAGAGAGTGACATTCGCAGGGAGGTCTGAACTGCCCGAAATATTTGAAAGATTATTGTTCTCGAAATCCCTGCAATTCCAAAAGAGCCCACATAACACAATTTAGCAAAAGCAAGGACAATATGCTATAGTAATTGCCAAAGTTTATGCAAAAAGGAGTTAGTCTTTTAAGATAAAATGAGACATGCTGAAATTCACAAAGGAAATCAACTTCTTTTTTTCTTAGAAAAACAAGTACAAGATGTTTGATAGTAATAACATCCTAACACAACCATGTCGACACCAGACACGGAGAAATTGGTAATGTCATCACTTCAGGTCTTACAAGGTAAGTGTCTCATTTGCATTTAAAGTCCTGCTCTGCCAAAGGGTGGATGAAACGGAACCATTCAATGAATTATTTGCTATTAACCTGCAATAAAGAAAGACAATTAATAAACCATGTGTTGGTCAATTTATTGGCATTGCTTTGATCATAACTTGAATTTTCAAATAACTACGGTGACAAGTTAAACGAGGAAACTCAATTCACTCACTGTATTACAATAATATTTATGAAACTATATAACTAGATGGAAAAAAGAAGGGCAGAGCAAGTAGAAAAATGCTCACAATCTCTGAAGCTTAGGAAAATCCGAATAGTTGGCAGGAATAGTTCCTGTGAGACGGTTGTTGGATAAATTGCTGCACATATTGTTCAGATGACACATATCAAAATTTAAGGGAAATATCATCCTTTAGTCTACAGGATTTTCCAAAACTTATACAGTTAAAACAACAAAATTTATATTCTAGCAAAATGCCAGGAACATTTCGATTGAATATCATTTGCACGATGAAGAAGCTTACATGCTTGTGATATTCGAAGAAAGCTTGCCTGGAGGTATGGTCCCATTCAGCTGGTTTGAACTTAAGTCTCTGACATTAAAGATAAAGTGTAAATAGAAAATAAAGCACCAATATGGTAGTATTCTTTTCATTTAGACATCCCATGCTTCACAATGAAGAAAATGACTATAGAAGGGACACCTGATTATGAACTTACAAATAACCAAGTTTTGGTATCCTGCTTAGGTCAGGGATCTGTCCTTGCAAACTACAATTCCTTAGACTCCTGATAAAGCCAAACAAGAGAAATAACAAACTTGAAGAGTTAAATTTAATTGTATGACGCATGCTTCTTCATTGTCATCTCAAAAGCATATAAAGCTTCTAAGATCATGAAGTCTATAGAACATCTATTTGACAAAATATAACTTCATTAGGCTACAGTAGATTCTTTACCATAAAATCAATAGATGTAATGATCAGAAACTTGCTTCAACACATATGCATATATTATCTCCAGTTTTTATTGTTTTACTTCCTATGTGTATTAATTTTGCATTTTAAGAAACAGTTAGGTCTTGATACATTCAGTTTCACACCTTGACACTTAGATTTTACACATAAATGAAACAATGAAATTAAATGTTCCTCAATGCCTTCGTTTTTACTTAAGAAGGGAAAATAATTGGCATTTACAGTTTCAACAATTTTGACATGTTGCTATAAGAAGCTGGAATGGTAGTCCCTTCGAAGTTGTTGTTATCAAGTTGTCTGCAAAACAAAGAAAGCAGATTCATTAAGAAACCCAAAACAGGGTTGCTTAAAATGGAAATGAAAATTAGTGATTCCAGGAAAATTTGAAACCGTACAAGATAAGCAAACTTGGCAATCTGGAGAACTCTGGCGGAAGATACCCTTTTAAGTTGTTATTGTCGAGCAGGCTGCAAATATGTTCACGCTGTTAACAATTGATGTAGTAGTATAACAGCGAGATGAAAAAACTAGCACAAGGCTAATTGAAGATTGATGACAATCTGATCTACAGTACAAATAAATCAAACAATCAAAAAAGTCCACAAAGTAGCCAACAATCAACTTACAAGTGAACAAGCATTGGTAATCTTGAGAGTTCAGGTGGGATTTGCCCACTGATTGAATTGTTGTTCATGTGACTGCTCAGAAATTGGCAAAGGCAAAAAAATAAGAAGCATGAAGATAAATAAAGGGAAAAGAAACCAGATACATTAGCACTAGTTCTAGCCTATATAGCATTGGAAAAAACCCTCACAAATGCTTTGTTTTGTTCAAGTTTGCAAAAGATTTAGGTAATGGTCCTGATATATGGTTCTGGTCAATTTGTATTCTGTCCAAGTTTGGAAGATAACCAAGCTCTTCGGGCAAGGAACCTGTCAACTGATTTCCATTCAGAAGCCTAAAAACAAAGAACATTGCAAAGAAAATAAGAAACCAAGTAAATAGAATGTCAGCAAAGTCAAAAGATGGGCAAAATTCTACATAAAAATTAAACCAGATATTAGAATTACAGAAACGTTACGCAAATTCAGCAACCACAAACTTTAAAACTTACAAGAGTACCAAAGATTTAATGTTTCCTATTTCCTTCGGTATAGCCCCACTTATATTGTTCCACATAAAGTCCCTTTAGGAACAAAGATAGAAAAATAATATCAGTAAGGAAAGGAAACAATATAGAGAATATTGAGACCAAATAACTTAAGTTTGTAGCATAAAGGTAGCTTTCATAATCTATTGTGCCTCACAATATTTCAAGATATGATAAGCGGCCAAGCTCTGGTGATAATTCTCCAGACAGATTCAAATTCAGTAGTTGCCTGCAAAGAACACAACAATAACTAAGCATATTACAAAATCAAAATGCTCAGCTGCTCGTTGATCCAACTAGTAACTTCAATTCTTTATTGATGGACTTAATTCTCTAAAAAGATGAGAAGATCGCATTGGTGACTTGAAAATCTATCAAGAACAACCATGGTATCGTTCTCCTAAGTTAAAAGGTAAAAGTCAGCAAAGACTGAAATCATACAATTCTCTAACATGTTGATAGCCATCCTCCTTTGTTGTATTGAAACACAAAACTCCGGTCCAGTTCGATGTACATGGGTCACCTCGATTCCAACTACTCAAATTCTTATTGACATCAATCAAACTTTTCTTGATCTCCTGCAATGCCTTCACTGCAAATCGATACAACAATAATAATAAAAAACAATCAAAAACAAAATAAATTTCACTAGTTCTCCTATCCACATCGACTCAAATCTAACTACATCCATATCATTCAATACATCCAACCTTATTATTGGTGGTCTCAATCAAACAATCAAAAAAAAAAAAAGCATCAACAATGTAGAAAAAAGAACTAGAATGCAAAATCTATCTTGTATTCTATAAACAATCTCCAAAATTTCTGGAGAGGAACAAATTTCAGATTACCATATTTCACTTACCAAGTAATCTAAAACTCACCAGTGTGAAGTCAAACATAAGAGCACAATTGGTGGAGACATCTTATAGAAAAAAAAAATTTTGCTAAAAGGAAACAAAAAGAGAACAAGAAAAACTCAAAACAAAATCACCTTCAATTGGGTCAGTTATCGGATCATCTTTTGCTCCAATAACAGCTGAAGTCCAACAACACAACCCCACCAGCAAAACAGCTAGATATGTCCAATTCTGGAACATGTTTGATCACTCAAAAAACATGTAGATCCTACAAACCTTCTCTCTTTGCCTGAAAAACAGGAAACCAAGTAAGAAAATACCCACATCACAATTCATATCTAAAACCCATAAACCCCCAAAAAGTAAAAAAACAAAAACCTACCAAACAAGTGAATAAAGACAAAAAAAGAATTCTACTTTCAAGCATAAGTAGAGTAGAGAAGATAAAATATGGATTCTTGAAGAAGGATTGCTCTTTTTTTTCTACAAAGAAGTACAAAAAAGGAATCTTTAACAGTTAATACATGTGAGCCTGAGCTTGAAAAACATGGAAGAGAAACTAAACTGGGTGGTGGTTGTTGTTGTTGTTGTGTTGTTGCTGTATTTTTCTGACCAGGTCTGCACATCATATAGATGATCAAGAAGTGATGATTTGATGATGATGATCCTGATGCTAGCCACCTTTTTTTTCATTTACTATATAATATATATAAATAAAAAAATTGAAAAAATAATAATAATAAACAAGAATAAAGCTGTAAATGGGTTTGTGTTTGCATTTTTGACTTTCTGGGAAGGTTGTGAGAGTTTAATATAAAGGACAGAGACAGAGACGAACCCAACTACTCCCTATGACTGCGAGGGAGATTTCAAAAAATAAATAAATAAATGATAATAAAATACAATATGAAACGAGATTTTATTTTATTTGATTTGAACATTCCTTTTCGTAGTCAACATGGCCTGCTTTTTTTTTCTTTTTTTTTCTTGTTCTAGTTTTACAAGGGTTGAAAAGTAATTAAAATGAAGTGTTTTAATGGAAATAACTGTTTTATTGGGGTGCCGACAGTTTGATTTACGGATTTTGTGTTCTAGGGATAATTTTTAATGGTTGCCTCCGGAGAAAAGTTGAGATGATTTAATAATATAAAAACAAAACGTTGGAAGAGTTTGACAACCAAAATCACTATTACCAGTATTAGTGAGTAGGAATGGTGCCGGTTCGACAATTTTGAACCGAAATTAAAAGATTAGGTTCAGGTTCAGGTTTCTAGTTAGAATCGAAAACCGAACCGAATCGGGACCAGCCAATCCCTATTTCAATTCTTGTAATTTAGAAACCACAATCGCCAGTTCTAGAATCGATGGGAACCGGAATCGGTTCTTTTTATTTTAAAAAAAAATTCAATGTAAATTTTTTTTAAAAAAAAATTGAACCGGTTTCGGAACCAAATCAACATAGAACCGGAGGAACTGAAATCAACGTGGAACCGTGACCATAACTATTATTGAGAACTTTGTCTTTTATATATATATATGTATATAATTTGAAGGGAATGAATGGAATTATAATTTTATTGATACAACATGTAGTGTAAGAAATCATACACAGGCTAATGACACTTTTAAGATCAATTTTGTCAAAGATTAATGAAGGGTATGCTACAATACAAATCTTGTTATTTATCGATCGATATCCATTAAATTTCTAAGCATCACGTTAAATTGCGTTAGTATTGTTTAATCTAAATATATCCTAATAAATTTTTGACTCATTTTCTATATCCCTCTCTAACTCTTTTTTTATCTTATAAACAAATGATTTTAGTAAAAATAGCTGGTTAACTGACCTTAAAGACAAGTAATAGTCAAATAAATGAATTGGTCAAAAAAAAAAAAATTGTATCTAATCCCAACAATCTACACTTTGTAATTAAATAAATGTAATAATTTACATATTATAAATGCATAACCTTGAACTTTATTTTTGATTAATTAGGTGTCTTATTGTTTGTATTTTTAATTTAATTAATTTTCTTATACAATTGAGATTCGACATAGAAAAATAAGGAATTTTTTTCTAATCACAAAATTCGAAAAGATAAGGTTGTAATTATGGTGATTGAAGCAGTGAACTAATCATGAATTGACCCAAAGTTAGCCTATCACCAAAATAAAAAAAAATTAATTTTTTTTATTAACTATTAATGAAAGATAAGGTTACGGTCAGAGTCCCTTTACAAAACTGTTTTTCTAAATAGATTTTTTATGTTGGGAAAATCGGGTATATTTTCCCTATCCGAAATAGTTACTATTCACAAATACCAGCGAATAGAACTCCAAACAAACCCGACAAAATAATATTGAAAGAAACCGAAACAGATAATAAACAAAAATATACAAAAGCAGAAAAATAAAGAACACCAGAAATTTACGAGGTTCGGTACAAATGTTACCTACGTCCTCGGGCGCCGCTGACCACTTCCACTATCTTCAAAATTGGATGAACTCCAAATTACAACTTGGGCAAGATTGAGCTTAGCAATCACCCTTTTACAAGAGAGGAAGAAATATATAATTTTTGGGATGTTTAAAAGGTGAAAGGGGAAGGTTTATTTATAGCCTTACAAAGCCAACCCACCATGGTTTCTTAATCCATGTGGGATTCTCACAAAGGCACTAAGGAGCCATATATACAACAAATCTCCACCTTGGCGACTTAGTGATTTTCAAACTATTTCTTCGATCTCCAGATCAGCGACGCCGGTGCCAACTCAAATCTGTAAGATGTTAATCAAGCTCAAACAATGTTTGAACTTGATCGCTGTTACCACCTTGGTCATCATATCTGCGGGATTCTCTGCAGTGTGGATCTTCTGAATTTGCACTCCACCTTCTTCGATAATCTCTCGCACAAAATGATAACGAACGTCGATGTGCTTTGTACGTGCATGATAGACTTGGTTCTTTGCTAAGTGAATAGCACTTTGATTGTCACAATACACCTTGATGTGCTTCTGACCAATTCCCAAATCTTCAAGCAAACCTTGTAACCAAATAGCTTCCTTCACAGCCTCTGTGACTGCCATATACTCTGCCTCTGTAGTAGACAAAGCAACCGTAGACTGCAAGGTAGACTTCCAACTGACTGGCGCTCTAGCAAGAGTAAATACATAACCAGTAGTTGACCGACGTTTGTCTAAATCTCCCGCGTAGTCAGAATCACAATATCCAATAGCACATTGACCAACTATATCATCCCGCTCAAATACTAAACCAACATCTACAGTATTTTGAATGTACCGTAGAATCCATTTCACAGCTAGCCAATGTCCCTTACCAGGATCATGCATATATCTGCTCACAGCTCCAACTGCATGTGAAATGTCAGGCCTCGTACACACCATTGCATACATCAAGCTACCAACCGCATTAGCATATGGAACTTTTGCCATGTATTCTCGTTCTTCATCATTCTTAGGAGATAATTGAGCACTAAGCTTGAAATGAGGAGCAAGTGGGGTACTTACAGGTTTTTTCTGTTCGTTCATACCAAAACGTTGTAGCACCTTTTTCAAATATTGACTCTGTGTCAAACAAAGCTTGCTTTTCTTCCTGTCTCTGTTTATCTCCATGCCGAGAATCTTCTTGGCTTCTCCCAGATCTTTCATCTCGAACTCCTGATGCAATTGAGCCTTTAACCTCTCAATCTCTACTTGGCTCTTTGATGCGATCAACATATCATCGACATATAATAGGAGATAGATGAAAGAATCATCTTGTAGCTTACGAAAATACACACAATGATCATGTGTGCTTTTGGTGTACTTTTGCTGCAGCATAAACTGATCAAATCGTTTGTACCACTGCCTCGGAGATTGCTTCAATCCATACAACGATTTGTTCAGCTTGCAAACCCAATTCTCTTTACCAGCAACCTCAAAACCTTCAGGCTGAGACACATAGATTTCCTCCTCCAAGTTACCGTGTAAAAACGCGGTCTTCACATCCAATTGAACTAGTTCCAAATTCAATTGTGCTACCAAGGCCAACAAAATTCTAATGGAGGAATGTTTCACAACTGGAGAAAATACCTCATTATAGTCAATTCCCTCCTTCTGAGCGTAGCCCTTAGCTACCAACCTTGCCTTGTAGCGAACACCATCTTTTTCAGGAAATCCTTATTTCTTTGCATAGACCCATTTGCATCCAATTGCCTTCTTGCCTTTAGGTAGTTTTGCCAATTGCCACGTATTATTCTTCTGAAGAGATTTCATCTCTTCATCCATGGCTTCCTTCCACTTTTCAACTTCGAAACTTCTGATCGCTTCTTTATATGTGGAAGGAACATTATCATCTACAATCGAAAGTGCATAGGCCACCGTATTTTTAAACTGAGTAGGTAAGTTTTCCATATCTTGGTATCGAGCAGGGATCTTGACATTCTGTCGTCGTGGCCTATCAACTGCAATACTTTCTTGTTCTTGTAGAGGTTCTTGGGTTAAAACCTCTTCTTCTTCTGATTCGTCTTCTGCCAACGGAGAATCAACTTCAGTTTTACTTTCATCAACTGGTTCAATGATTCTACTTTCAAACTCCACCTGCTTCGGAGTTTGCTCCACCTGCTGCGAAGTTCCATCGGTCTTCTCAGTTACCTTGCTCAACATGGCAGATTCATCAAAGGTAACATCCCTGCTGATGACTAACTTTCTTGTTTCAGGACACCACAAACGATATCCCTTAGAACCAGATGCGATCCCCATAAAAGTAGCTTTCTTGGCTCTTGAATCCAACTTCGATTCCGTAACATGGTAGTATGCAGCGGAACCAAACACATGTAAGGAATCATAGTCAGTTGCAGGTTTTCCAGACCATACCTCCATAGGTGTTTTGCCTTCAAGTGCAGACGATGGTAGACGGTTGATGAGATGACACGCATACGTCACAGCCTCACCCCAAAACTGCTTGCCCAACCCAGCATTGGACAACATACACCGAACCTTCTCCAGCAAAGTTCGGTTCATACGTTCTGCAACTCCGTTCTGTTGTGGTGTTTTTCGAACCGTGAAGTGTCACACAATGCCTTCATCTTCACAAACTCTCATAAATGGGTCATTTGTGTACTCAGTCCCATTATCAGACCTCAGTCGCTTGATCTTTCTACCGGTCTGAGTCTCAATCATCTTTTTCCACTTGAGAAAAATTTCTAGCACTTCATTCTTCTGCTTCATGAGATACACCCAAACTCTTCTTGAGAAGTCATCGACAAATGTGACAAAATAATGTTTGCCACTCATAGACGGAGTCCTTGTTGGTCCCCATACATCAGTATGAACATAATCCAAGATACCTTTCGTATTATGGAGTGCGGTGCCAAAGCTCACTCTTTTCTGCTTCCCCAAAACACAATGCTCACAGAAATCCAACTTGCCGGTTCTAGCACCTTTCAATAAGCCTTGCTTCACCAATATCTGCAAGGCCTTTTCACCAGCATGTCCCAAACGCATATGCCACAGCTTGGTAATTTTTGAATCTTTCTCCTCTTCAGAGACTGCTGCTGCTGCTGTCCCAATAACTGTACTACCAAGGTAGTAGTACAAGCTATTCTTCCGAACGCCTTTCATTGCCACAAGTGCTCCAGAAGTAACTTTCAATATCCCATTCTGCATAGTTACAGTGAAGCCTTTAGATTCTAAGACTCCCAAAGAGATGAGATTCTTCTTCATATCTGGAACATAACGAACGTCCGTCAGAACTCTGGTTGAGCCATCTTGATTCCTCAGTCGAATTGTACCAATCCCCAAAATTTTGCATGGACTATCGTTGCCCATGAAAACATCTCCACCATTTAGTTCTTCAAGGGTAGAGAACCACTCCCTATTAGGAGTCATATGGAAGGTACATGCTGAATCCAAAATCCAATCATCAGGATGGGATGCTGTTGATGATCCAACCAGTGCAAAATCTGAATCGTCACTGCTTTCGGCTACACATGCACCAGACGATACAGCTTTTCCTTTCTTCTGCAGTTTCGGACAGTCTTTCTTCCAATGGCCTTTTTCGTGACAAAAGGCACATTCATCTTTACCAAGTCTTCCTTTTGAGCGAGATCTTCCTCTCCTTCCTTTTTGTTGTTTTTGTGAACGCCCTCTTACTGTCAGTGCCTCTGCTGCTTCATTCCTGCTTTCTTTTTTTATCTTTCTTTCTAATTTCATGGCTATATAAGGCAGTGCAGACTTCATCAAATGACACTTTATCCTTCCCAATTAGTAAGCTTGTAATAAGGTGATCGAACTCATCAGGAAGGGAGGCTAACAACATTAAAGCCAAATCTTCATCCTTGAAGGTTTCATCCAAATTTAACAAATCTGCTACTAACTGATTGAAAGCAGTAATGTGGTCGTTTATCGTGGTACCAGGAAGGTAATCAAATCGGAACAATTTCTTCTTCAAATAGAGGTGATTCTGGCCGCTCTTCTTCATGAACTTGTTCTCCAACGCCTTCCACAACTTACTTGCAGATGTCTCCTTCATGAACGTATACTTCTGTTCTCTTGAGAGACACGAACGAATTGTACCACATGCTAAGCGGTTGATATTTTTCCACTCAGTTTCATCTGCTCCTTCTGGTTTCTCTTCTTCAATGGCGATGTCTAGACCTTGCTGAAAGAGAGCATCTAGAACTTCGCCTTGCCACATACCGAAATGGCCGGTTCCATCAAACTTTTCTACCTCAAACTTCATTTTCATTACAGATGCCCTGCCCAGTATAGATGACGTGGATGGCTGGGAGGATGACTGGCCTTTGAATGAAGTAGACTTTTCTTCCGCCATTTCTTTAAGCTGCTAAACTCAAAAAACTGCAACAGTACTGTATTTATGAACAGTACCCGTATACTGAAATAGTATATGTAGCCGTGAATAGTGCACCAGGTAACGTCCCAGGAAAGAGAGGTGGGTCACAACGGACACTCTTAAGTACCAAGTCTTTCCTTAGCCAGACCTTGCCTAGACATGCACTTTCCACACCACCACACTGACTTTCAGCAACCACAAAGTCAGCAAACTCAAGAACAATTCTTTTCTGATGTGGAAGATCAGACAATACTGCAACCACAGAGCATACTAAGAATTTTCTAGAGAATCTGACACCTTCAGCAGCTTAAAACACAATCGTGGCTCTGATACCAATTGTTGGGAAAATCGGGTATATTTTCCCTATCCGAAATAGTTACTATTTACAAATACCAGCGAATAGAACTCCAAACAAACCCGACAAAATAATATTGAAAGAAACCGAAACAGATAATAAACAAAAATATACAAAAGCAGAAAAATAAAGAACACCAGAAATTTACGAGGTTCGGTACAAATGTTACCTACGTCCTCGGGCGCCGCTGACCACTTCCACTATCTTCAAAATTGGATGAACTCCAAATTACAACTTGGGCAAGATTGAGCTTAGCAATCACCCTTTTACAAGAGAGGAAGAAATATATAATTTTTGGGATATTTAAAAGGTGAAAGGGGAAGGCTTATTTATAGCCTTACAAAGCCAACCCACCATGGTTTCTTAATCCATGTGGGATTCTCACAAAGGCACTAAGGAGCCATATATACAACATTTTATAATAAGAATTTTTAAAAATTTAGGTATATTAGATATTTTAATATTTTTAAAAAAAAATTTTAAAAACATTTACTTGAAAAAATCCAAATTTTCAATTTTTTTTTCTAGAAAAGATGTAAAATAACTTTTTTATTGTCTAAAATCTCTACTATAATAGTAACCAAACGACGGAAAAGAAATTAAAAAAACTTTTAAAATTATAAAAACTTTTTTGGTCGGTAGAGAAACTCTTTCGAACGCATGTTTACAAACTATTAAACCTTCGGCAAATATCACTGGACTAGGCAAAAGCAATAAGAACTTTCCCTTCACAATCTCAAATTAATTAGTACATAATAATTATCATACAATAACAGTGGCAGAGCCACATTGAAGCTAGGCTAAGCTATAGCTCAACCCATTTTTTTGAAAAAAAATGGAAAAAAAAAAATTAGATTTAGTTTTATATGATTTAATAATTTTTTTAACAATAGCTCAATATTTATATTAACGCATAAAAACTTCGATGTTAGTCCACCCGATGTAAAATTTTTAGCTACCCCGTATACCATAACTTTGAATAAACTCTATTCATTACAATATCAAGCATTAATTATTGACTAAAACATACACCACCTCTTTTCAATGTGGTGCTGAAAAATTAGGTATTTGGTCTCTATATTACCAAACATCTCAACCTCCCAAATAAATAGCTAGAAAATGTTGCTCTGATTTAATTCAATAATTCATAAGTCTAGATAAGTCATTATCACATCGAATTAGGGACGGAGCAAGATATTTAGATTTAAAAATATTAAATTACAAGAAATTGTTATAAAGAACTAGAAGTAGATATGTAAAAACTATAAAAGTTATATATAAAATAATAATTTCATATGTTATTTTCATGTAATAAACTTTGTAGGGCAAGGGGACAATGACCGTATAGTTGGTCGTAGAATAGCTCCGTATAGTTGGTAATTATTGAATTGTATAAATGTAATAAAGCGTAATTTAAATGTAAAAAGAAAAAAAAAAGTCTTTTGAATAAGAACTGTTTTAATAGAAGTGGGTAAAATTGTTTTCTTAGTAATATTTGTTGATGTCGTTTTAAAAATGTTCAATTATTTTTTATTTAATAATTATCTTCTAGAACTTAATATACTTTGAGACTTGTTTGGAGTACTTTTGTATTTTTGTAAAGATAGTTTTGTGAAAAAAGTGTTCCTTTAAATGATTCAAATATCATATTATATTTTATATATATACACATATTTATAATTTTTTTAAGTTAGTATCGAACGAGTTAGAGGTATATCTATAAATGACGTAGTAAATATTATTTTAATAAATATATATAAAATAATAAATATAGAAATACATTTACCTATTTAAGCAAATATTATAATATATGTTTGAAAATGGTTATTGGTCAATTTACATTTGTCAAATCTCAGGTTGTATAATATTATTATAATTTGGTGACCTAATCAAAAGACAAATCACAACATAAAATGTAAAATATAGGTCAATTAACAAGACAAGTTATCACAGTAATTGTTTTCTTTTAATTTTTTATTTTTCACATGTTTTGACCATAAATACAATTTCAAATACTTGTTTTCTTTATTATTTTTAGTCAAATCTCATGAGAATTTCACCAAGAGAGAGTGTTTGATTGGTGATTTGAAAATAATTTTTTAAAAGTTATAATAAAAATTTTGAATTTTCAACAGAAGAGAAACAAAAAAATTGATCTAGAGCATAGACTTTGATCTAACTTCAGGTGAAATTTGTGAAAAAATAGTTCTAATAAAAATTATTCATATGGTTCGCATATTTGTTACATTTTTTTCATTCTTTTTCTATTAAATAACATCATATATTTAAGAGTAATAAAACATTTAAACCACATATATATATACATTGGATAATTATCTAATCAGAACGGTTTTGTAAAAAAAATTCAGGATCTTGATTTTACAGCATACATAATGTTAAGAAAAGTTTACCAACATTGTGAAATTAAGATCTTAATTTTATTTTTTTTTCAAGACGATTCTGACAAGAGAGTGACTATAGAAACTAATTTTTATCTAGCTGTGATTGTAGAAATGACTCCACTAGAAAGGTTGTTACTAGAGAAGACATTCTGTGTAGAGGATGATGATGAAGATGGTCAATCTAAAACCCTTGTCAAGTCATGACAGGTTACAGATTCTGTAATGATTCTGATATCGGACTCCGGCATCGCAAACCATATGTTGTCAAGTTCTGTAAGCGCCTCTACCATGGAAGGTCTTGATTCTGTCTCATCCATGGAACATTTGAGGGCCAATGTCACAAACTTCTCCACACATTCAGGAGGGTAACAACTCATTCTTCTGTTGATCACGGAGAAGATAATACCGGATTGATACGCAACTGTCACCTATTTGGGATAGACATTAATTATTGGTAAAACGAATGATGATACCACGTAACTGTTAAACGTGTTTAGTGGTTCCCTAACATGATATGAGAACTAGTTATGTAAGAAGCACGTTAATCTTAAACGTGAGGAGACGGTTTTATAAGGATAAGAATAATAAATCTTACCGGAGTCCCCTTGACTGTGGATACATAAGTAGGCACAATCCCTTCAGTATTTGGAACTGCGGCAAGTTTTGATAGTCCAAAATCAGCAACCTTGGCTGTGAACTTATGGTCCAACAATATGTTGGTGGATTTAATATCTCGATGGATTATTGGAGGATCAGCTTCTGTGTGTAGATACATGATGCTCTTAACTGCACCCAATGCAATTGACAATCTCATTGCAAAACTAAGGGGTTCTTGAGATCTAGCTGAAAATATACCATATGCATTAACCATTAGTTAGGGCTCATCATATTAGGCACTTGGAGCCTAGCGAAACGTAATTGATTTTGTATATGAGATTTCGGAAAAACTCTCTTGAAGTTTGACCAGATTCAAGAAACAATCAAGTTGGTTTCGTAATCAGGGTAGGGATTTTGGCTAAAGAAAGAAGGCGACATACGGATTTTTACCTAATTTTGAAACCATATAATTGTTTTTCGAAGCCAGGACGAGTTTTTTTTTTTTTTTTTTTTTGCAATCTTTTGTGACCACTTGCATTTATACATGGAATGAACAGTAGCAAAAACCAGAGTAACAAAAAAAGAAACTTCAATGGTAGATTACAAGTAAATGTACCTGAAAGTTGATCTCTCAGAGTACCCCTGGACATAAATTCATACACCAACATCTGTGTGCATTCAACAGTAATTTCAGATGATGATTTTTATTACAATGACTGCAATAGTGAGCTAAAAGAAGTGATTTGTCAAGCTTCTTGCAGATGGTATAAATGGATTTGATTGGAAAATTTTGAAAGTAAATAAATGAAACTTTTCCTGGAAGTTAAGTAGAAATTAATACCTGTTCACCTTCTTGATAACAATATCCCACTAAACACACCAGGTTCAGTGATGTAACCTTGACAGAAATTCTATCTCGGTTAAGAATTCCCTCTGGCCCTGCAACGATCCCCTCTTGTGCACGTTTTATGGGGACAACCGTGCCATCATCCAGAATACCCTTATAAACTTTTCCATAACCCCCTTGGCCTACTTGAGAGGAGCTGCTAAAATTGTTTGTAGCCAAGGCAATCTCACCATAAGTGAAGCTGAGAACAAGTTCGAAGAGACCAGCTAATGAGGCGCGACATTTTATTGTCAAACAAGGTTATAGAACATCAAATTTTCAAGCAAAAATTGGGACCTGTTTCAATTTTGGTCACTGATTCTGTCAAATGAATAAAATGAAAATGGCTGGAAGACCTTGAAATATATTGGTCCGTAGATAAACTTAGAATAGTTTGAAAAATATATGAGATACTCACAACGTTGTCTTTTTGAGAGTACATGGTAACCCCTCAAATGAGCCCTGACAATGAGAAGTGAAACGATTGCTGATAATGTGACCACAGCTGCAATGCCCCCCAAAATTATTCCAACCAACGCACCCCTGCTTATAACAACCTTGGGAGAGGCAGGAAACCCTGTTTGCAGAGATAAGAACAATAAACATGGTCATCGTCGTGCTGTAATTAATATGCATTGGATACACAGAAAAATGTTACATGTCTGCTCCATTGTTCATGTATGCATATTTCACCAAGAAAATGATATGAAACTCTAGAGTTCTATTTTTGGATAGAGTGGCTCACAACACAATCACTCAACATACCAAAAACAGTAACATTTTTATAGTTTATAGTGCAAGTAAGCCTAATTAGTTTGTAATTCAAGAAAGTTCACAAAACTAAACACATATATCGGATAAGGTTGAGTTGAGAAGTTCGAGGACCAAATAGGTCAGTGTCACTAATATTCCATCTTACGAACATGTTTTCAATCCATTTAGCCTCACTGGCATTGAAGATGTTAGAATCTGATGAGTTATTAGTAGCATTATATGCAGGGAATATTTTCAAGACAATGCTCAGTCGAGGAGGTCCTTTTTGCCATTCAAATTACTCGATTTCCAGTTGAGAAGATTTCAATTTAAGAAGCGTGGTCAGGTTATGTTTAAATGTATCTATATATGGAAGAAAGTACGAGAATCCAGGACTTTTCAAATGGTATCCAACACGCAGAGGAGCAGCACAGAAACAAGGAAAGGGCGATGTTCGTGAATACTCAAAAGGGCTTGAACATTGAGGACATTCAGGAGTACTAGAGTTTGTTGATGGATTGATCATGTCACTCTCGTCATCATCATCTCTTTGAGATACACAAAAATTGGCTAGGTTGGTGTCTGAGCATAAAGGATTTCCTCAAAGCCTGTAACATTATCAAAAAAGCAATATAAGATAGGGAGATCCACATTGCACCAGTACTTTAAAAACGAGAAAGGAAGCAAAGACAAAGACAAACCTGAGAATGACATTTAAAGGGAGGTCAAAACTGCCCGAAATATTCAAAAGTTGATTGTTTGCAAAATCTCTGCAAATTGCAATACCAAAAAGCCATGTAATCAACACAAATCAGAAAAAAGAACTAGGGACCGACATGTTTTTCTCAACAGAACAAGTTCAAGCATGAAGAGTACATATCAGTCCTGGTTGTGGTCTTACATAGTAATTCAATGTATCTATGGCAACAAATTAGACTCGATTAACTAGATGAAAAAGACCGAAATGCTCACAGTATTTGAAGATTAGGAAGAACCGAAAAGTTGGCAGGAACAGTTCCTATTAGCTTGTTGTTGGATAGATCGCTGCACATGTTTGTTCATATGACAAATATCACAAGTTAATTTAACAGCTACAATCATGGATGTCTTGCATAGTGAGTCTCGACCAGTCTAGCTCGTAAGTTCTCTTATAAAATTGTATAAAAAGTCTCGTGATCAAAACGTACTCAAGGTATGAGAAGACTTACACAGTTGTGATATTCAAAGAAAGCTTGCTTGGAGGTATGGATCCAATAAGTTGATTTGAACTATAGTCTGTGACATGAACGTATAAATCACCAATCAGTTGAATTGATTTAATTGGAAAAAAATGACCTTAGAAAAGAAAATCCAAGTTAAGAACTTACACATAATAAAGGTTTGGTATCCTGCTCAGATCAGGGATTGGCCCTTGCAAGCTACAATTTCTAAGGCTCCTGATAAAGTTAACAAAGACTTATAAATACATATACTTGATTGAACGCGCAAATATGTATGCATATGTACATTATCTCTATTTACTTTCCTACATATTCCTGGAAAATGTAACTTATGATACATCTAGCCTCACCACCTAGACACTTGAATCCTACACATAAATGAAACAGTAAAAAACAATTGGGATGCTTGCGGCTCAAGTATATACACCTCCATTTTTTTGGCACTTACAGTTTTAACAGGTTCGACATTTTGCTATAAGAATCCGGAATTGTAGTCTCTCCAAAATTGTTGTTATCAAGTTGTCTGCAAAGCATGGAAACCATACGTAATTTCATTTGAACAAAATCATTCAACTATGATATCAATTCCAGGGAAGTAAGAACCGTACAGGATTTTCAAATTCTTCATATCAGAGAATTCTGGTGGAAGATGCCCTGTTAGCTTGTTGTTGTCAAGAAGACTGCAGGGGTTCACTTTTGTTAACTAACAATCAACTGTAATACATCAGCAAAACAAAATACTCGAAATTTTAAGACGTACGTAGCCAACGATCAACTTACAAGTGAATAAGATTTGGTAATTTGAACGGTTCAGGCGGAATTTGCCTGCTGATCAGATTGTTGTTCATGTGACTGTTTGAAAAGACGAAAATGAAATGTAATGGGAAACATAACGATAAGGTCAGGTAAAAGAAACTAGAGAGATCCTCATAAATGCTTGGTTTTGTTCAAGTTGGCAAAAGATTTAGGGTATTGGTCCTGATATTTGATTCTCATCAATTTGTATCCTGTAAGTTTGGAAGATCACCAAGCTCCTCAGGCAAAGTACCCATCAACTGGTTTCCACTTAGGAGCCTGGAAAACTAGAAATTATCAGGTCAATATCGTCCTGATTTTTGCTATCCGAAAGGTATGTCAGCATTCAATAACATTTAAAGTAACAATGAGCATCATATCATATCTTCCACTTACAAGAGTCTTAGTGACTTCATATTTTCTATCTGCCGTGGTATGCTCCCAGTTATGTTGTTCAACATAAAATCCTTTTATAAACACAAATACATGAACCATATCAGTAGGCGAGATGCCAAAACACGGATTCAAATGCAGAACAAATTCAGAAACGAACGAAAATACAATCACGTGAGGGGCCTCTTTCCCGATAAACCCAAACTCTGATACCTGCAAAGAAGAGAAAAAAACAACCCCATCGTACAAAATTCATATTATAAGCTGATTCAGAAAACAATTCATCAGAGATCAATATGCTGGTTGAAATCATACAATTCACTAATATGTAGATTGCCATCCTCCATTGCTGTATCGTGGCACAAAACTCCGGTCCACTTCGACTTGCACGGGTCACCTCGGTTCCAGTTAAACTATTATGGACATCAATCAAACTTCCCTTGATCTCCCTTAATGCATTCACTGCAAATCCATACTATGGTACTCAAAAAAAAAAAAAAAAAAAAGTGGTCTTTTACCGCGAGAAAATCCTCAGCTGTGGCAAAATGTTTTACCGCCGACGTAAAACCACTTTTTGCAATATTGACACGAAATTGACCATAAAAGTACTGAAATTACACCTTATAACGTGAAAATTTACCTTCAGTTGGGTGAGTTGTGAGATCATCTGCTCCAACAAGTAATGAAGACCAGCAGCTTGACCACACAAGCAAAAACACAGCTACAAAGTTACAGGCTCTTCAAGGAAACATCCTGCAACATTCAAATGTCATGACTACTAGATGCCCCCTACTATGTAATATGTTAACACGCCCTTTCACGCGTGATATGGATATGATAATAAATACTACGAACATACATTATATGTGCAAGAACAAGATAACAAATTCCACGGATAGACATTAGATTCCCCTTATCGTGTAATGTGTGCATGAACAAGAAATCAAAATAAAAGGGCGAGAAAGGGTTTGAACCTGATACCTACTGACTCTGATACCATATCACAAATCATTAAACCTAAAAAATTTAAGCGGATAAAAAATAACATAACTATACTTTCAGCTGTTTTTAACGGCGATAATTGAGGTCCAGAATGAACATGAATTGTATGATTACACTTGAAATTGCTTAGAAATATACTATAAAAATTTAAATTTTACAACAATATATAAAGAGAAGAAGGAGACACAAGATATGATAAATTAACTTCAAAACAATTCTCTAAATGGGTTTGGTGGTCTTGACTTTTGTTAACGTAATATCTCAACCTATATTATTTCCAGTTTCTCTATCAACTTTGTGGAGAGTGACAAAAGTTGAGGCCAACATTCAGTTTGTCCAAGGAAAATGCGAGGGAAGATTTTAAATTTAAAAATAAATTATTAATTAATTTTCTAATTAGAAAATAAAAAAATAGTAAATTAATTAGCATTCTATTATTATGATTTATGAGTCAATATGGCCAGCTTTATATGCATTCGAAAGTAATTTTATTTTTCAAGTAGTTATTGCACCTCCTCAACCATTTTGGTGTTATCTCACCCTACGTATTTATCTGCATATGTGTGCAGTAGTCTCTTCATATTGGAGTAAATTAATGTCTCATGGTTGTGATGTAGATTTCTTCCGAATATACGACTAGACTTCCGAACCACGCATATAATAATTGATTTCGACAGATCTCGAAAGACTTATAATTAATTTTGTAACTACAACATTCAATAAAAATAATTTTATTTTTAAAAGAAATTAAATTTACATTAGAACTCAAATTGTATCTACTATACAAGGGAAAAAACCCTTAAGAGAAACCATTAATAAAAATAAAAAGTCATTAAAAAGAGTACTTTTTCTTGTGTCTAGCCTAAAATAAGGTGCAAAATCAAATGGATGTTGATTATTTAACACCAAAAGGATGTTGATTATATATATATATATATATATATATATATATATGAAAATTAAATCTCTACTAGCACGGTTCGAATATCTACTTTCATAGAAGAAGTCGTTTACTCAGAAGAGTATTGGGACCTATCAAGATTAAACCCCTACTAGTACGGTGGACATTTACTTCCATAGAAGAAGCCGTGTACTCCCAATACAGGGAGCAGTCAAACTCCTACCACGGGAGAGGCCTACCTACACAGGGCGTATAGCTTAGAAAGTTTTTATTGGATGAGCTAATCTAAATTTTATTTTTCTATTTAAAAGTTTTACTATTTTGTAAAAAATAATTTTTTTTATAATAGTCAAATTTCGACTGTACGAGAGAATTTTCATTAATAATAATAAATGATACATAATTTTCAATCTATTATAATTTACAATACATCTAATATTTTAATCAATAAGACAAAAAAAAATGTTAAACTTCTAGATAGTAGAGTGAACCACTAGGAAACCATATAATAAGATTTTTCAATATATATAAACAGAAATTTAAGTTTCAATCACAAAATACAAAACCTAAAATTAAATACAATATAGATAATTAAATAAATAAAAATTAAATTAAAAATAATTACATTTGAAGCTTCAAATAGAGAGAAAAATAATATTTAAAGTCTCAAAAGATGATGTAAGTGAAAAGTTAGGGTTTAGAGTTTAGAAAAGTGAAAATAAAATATAAAAAATAAAAACAAAGAAAAGAATGTGTTTGTAAGATGGTGAGAAATTTTTTTTTTAAAAAAAAAAAGTGAGATGTTGAAAGGGACAAAAGTTAATGGAATGGAGAATTAAAGAATTATTTATTTTAATTGATTTTATTTATATTTAAACTTATTGGGCTCTTGAACTAGTTTAGAAAAACATCATTTTATTAAAATTTTCAGCTTATTAGACTGAACTTAATTATTTATACTAATTTGATCTTATTAAAAAAATTTCTAAACATAATATAATAAATAAATAAAATTTCAAAAAACTTGGTTGGGCTGAATTCCTCCGCCCTTGTACCTACACTAATTGAATTTTTATTCACCATGGGAGATATCTACCCACACTAATTATACTTTTATGCATAATGGTGAGGCAAATATATACATACCTAGGTTTTGAAAATCCTGATAACTTGAAGGAGCATGTGAGACTCCGTTGACCATCACGGCATGCATACACTATATATATCATATTAACACCAAATGAACTGTCAATATTCAACATGAAGGTTATGGCAGCTTTCATTTCATGTCCAAGAAGTTACACTTGCCGGCCGGCTTCTACAGAGGAAGAAGGAAATTGAAGTCAACATGTATGAATTATTTTGTGTTACAATGATGTAATGATTTTTGCAATCAATATAAATTTAATATCGACTACCTCTACACAATGATTAACAATAATATTTTTTAGGTCATAAAATCGTTTAAAATTTGATAAAACTTAGATGAGCAGAGAATCCTAATCTTAATATAGTATATTTCAAACACGTTAGTACTCGAAAATGAGAGTCTATAAGAAATTAGTGAAACCGGCCAGCATGTCCAGATATCTCTATCACAGGTTTAACGCTAATAATCAACTTAAAAGGTTTACTTATTAAACAATAATACTAATGAAAATATTTAATATATAAATAAATAATATTATACTATCTAAAAATTTATTCAAATAATATGGTAAATTGATTTGTAATAACTATATTAATTACGGGATAACGTATTAAATATGTAATATTTATAAATTAATTTATCACATCATTTGGAGTAATTAATGAATTTAGACAAATTTTTACGTAGTGCAACAGTTCTTATCGTATTTAATTATCATATTATGTTTCTTGTTTGTAGTCTAACACATTCATATATAACAGTTTTTTTTTATAAAAAAAAGTCTTATGTTTATACAACTCCTTTTTTAAAAATTTAAAAGCCAAAAGTTGAAGATGTCGATTTGTATAGGTGCAAAAAGAATATAAAGTTAATTTTTATATTGATGCAAATTGAGAATCCCACACGCACAAAAATGTACGAGATTCCGCATATGATAATTATTTTTTTATATAGAGAGAGAACACTTCAAGCCAACACTCTCTTAATGTATTATAACGAACACCTTCCAATTTAATGGTTGTTATTAAAAAGCCTTTTTAAAAAAAAATTGATCCAACGGCTTTACATTGATTCGGGGCCTTAGAATGAAAGATGCTTATTATAATATAATAAGGAGGTGTTGAGTTGAAGTGTTATTGTAACGGCTAATAAGATAAAGTGCAATTTTAATTTAGATATTAATATATATATATATATATATATATATATATATATATATATATATTCTAAGCGTACAGTTAAAATATTAATAACCATCATATAATGAGACATCTACTTACACAATAAAGTGAGAAAATTATCCACACATGCTGGTAGATAGGTATGATGAGACTTGAACCCTCTCCACTGAGGTGGAAGAAAGACGCACTAACCACTTGAGTTATGAGTGGATGTGTCAGACATTAATATATCAATATATAATAGCTTTATATTTAAATTAAAAAACCATTCAAAACAAAATAATTTAAATTTAAACAAATTTGGTTATAACAATTTTTATTTTCCAAAAAGTTGAGAGAACATTGAAGAGTGTATACATTTTTTATTGAAGTAAAACTAATTACAAGACGAGAATATTTATACTCTGTGTTTTGAGGAGTGCGAGGGAAGCTAGTCACACACTTTGTGTGTGCCAACTCTCTTGGCGGGAAATTCAGTTATAAATGTAAAAGAATTCTCTGACGTGGCAGCACCATTGGCTGAGCACACAGCTGAGCTGGCAAGGTTGTTAGAGGAGGAGATCATGAGCTGACACTATTGATGGTGCAGGCTAAGCTCACTTGGTTTCAGCCAAGAGCTCGATGAGTTACTGAGGAGTTACTGAGAACTTGTCAAGTGTTTGATGAAGCCTGAGAGAGCTCATTTTGTGCTAGGCTTAACAAATTTGCTCATAAAAATTACAAATGTGAGAAAGATTTGATAGTAAGTGTGACAAGACTCCCTCTCATATATTGTAGGAGTAGCTGTTCAAACCGCACTAATAGTATTTGATCTTGATATATAATTCGGGCACTAGTAGCATTTCATTTTGGTAAATTTCGAAACTATTTGGGCCGCCCTACGAGTATTTGGTCTTGATAAATTTGGATTGACTTCTACCCTAATATTGGTCTCATGAGTTTCAAAAAATGAAAAACAAGAAGAAGAACGCAGTACGAGAAATTCAATCTTTAAATATTAGATATTTAGGATGTATCTGATAGCATTTTTTATTTGCTATCTTTTAAAAAATAAAATAAAAATAATATTTTTTGGTTTTTGTTTTTTTTAAATCTGAAAATATATCAGATAGACACACATACATACAGATATGATTATGTGTAATATATATATAACTTCTCAGGTCAGCATCCCCTTAGTGTTCTATAATTAACATATTTTTTAATTCAAGTTATTCTTGGATCAATTAGATTAAAAAAGACCTAGGTAATTACCTAAGAAGCAATCGATTTCTCCCGTCATACATAACAATGGAACGTTATGTTAAACTTCATCAGCAAAGTGTTTCCTATATCAGTAAGCTTTTCCAATATAAGTAACGAATTATCAAAATTCCAAGAGCCGCCTACCAAAACCCTACATCGGTCTATCTGATTTTTAAAGTAAAAGCCAAATGTATTCTCACGTATCACTTCAATCTCAAGCTCATATGTTGTTATCTAAATCTTTAGGAGAACTACTCGGAATGCATCCCTGTTCCACCTCGTTTTGTAGCCATGATTTTACCAACCAAACATAGATTCAACTTTCTTTCGCCTATCGCTTTCAACCTCTCATCAAGTTTCGTCTTGGGAGTCTCCTCCTTAGATAAAGATAATTGCTCACAAAGCTTTGCTAACGTTAATAATCAACTCAAAAATAGTAATCAAACTATGCATACTACTTATTTTTCCTAATAAATAAACTATTAAATATACACTACTTACCTAGATTTGGTTACGGTATTATAATGGGGATTTGTATCTACGCTAAATCGATTATGCGAAGCTAAATGTTAAATTTATGATACTAATAAATAATAACAAAATCTGAAGATTAGATGCGAGTTTCGCAACAATCATAATAAAGCTGAACACTTGCTACCTCTTTGATATTGACCAAAAATTTTTGTGTTATTAACCTAAATTTTGTGAATTAAGAGATTGATATCTTAATTATCTAAGATTAAGGAAGAATTCGAGGAATTTCATTACTGAGAGAAGTGGTGATCTCGTCTTGCTTGTTGGGAAAAAGGAAGCTTTTGGACCACCTTTTCCGACCAGATAGCGAGCGATCACTTTGCAATGAACACTAAGGGTGTATTTGGTGCGCATGATTGGATTGGATTGTTTTTGTGGGATTTGATTGAATTGAACAAATTAGTATTATTATGTGTTTGGTACAGTACTGATTGGATTAAAAGTACTATTATCTATTATTTGGTGTAGTATGGAGTTAGAACGAAAAAATAATAAAAGTTAAATTATTTAAATTAAATATAACTTTTTTTAATAATAATTTTAAAAAAAAAAAACTTAGCACAAATTATCCCACACTTTAAGACGAGACAAATTGTCTCACCTAACAACTGCATGGGTAATCCTATTCAGCTGCCAAATACCCTGAAAGCGGCCGGAAATGAGTACAAGCAACCTTACAAAACCCTTTTGGGTCAACATGACATTGTGCCAATATTTGCAGATAATTGGCATCAAATTTGTATTGAGGAGCTGCTTATTGATAAGCTAGCCCAAAACTCCAAAAACAAAAAAGCCTAATTGATGGAAAAAGAAAAAGCCTTGAGAGTACTCTTCTGGGCCCAGAAAAGTGTAATATATCCAAAGAGCTAGCTAGCAATTGACCCTACATTATTGACATTTGAGGTGACATTGCGTAGTATTAAATATATTGAGGTTGGCTTTCAAAGTTCAAAGCCAAAAGAAAGCAAAGCGTGGAATTTCGTCCACAAATTTTAGTTTTTAGAAAGCGAATGCAAATGGGGACCAAATTAAATTATTTTGGTCCCCATAACCAAAATAATTGCAAGTTACTAGTTGCTAGTTGCATGTTCTACGCATTGAACTTTCTGTTGGATTCACATCCCAAACCTAACTATCTCTCTCTCTCTCTCCGCAGAACATTTAATCTACTGGGATACATTATACATGTATTTGATCCGATAGTATTATATATATATATATAGAATAAATAATACTGAATATATTTAAAATTTGTTAAATTACACTCGAAATTAAAGTTTATAAAAACTCACACTGAATTCTCATGGCGTTAAGTTTGATTGTTAAAAAATATGATTGACCGTTAAAAAATAGAGAAAAAAAGAAAAAGAAGTGAGAGATCTAAGGTGGATCCACCGAGGATCACAAACCAGAGAACACTCGAGCCTACTTTTAACAGTCAAAGTTAATATCAGGGGAGTTTCGTGTGATTATCTACAAATTTTAATTTTAAGTATAATTTAAAAAATCTCACGTAGATTCAGTGTTATCTGTTTTTTTTTTTATATATATGTGTCATATGTGGTACGACAACTTAAATATAGAATATTATCAGGCTAAATGAGTATCATTTACCATTGAGTTATATTATACGGTAGTCGATACTATTATGTTATGTGACATAAAAACCAATCAAATATATTTTCATATTATATTGTATGATTTTAGTGGTTGTATGCACGTAGATATCCTCTTTTTTTTATATACATATAAAGATTTTCTCCTCTCCATCGGTCCATCGCCCTCACTTTTGCTATCCAAAATTGGATTAGTTTTCTAGGAATCAAGATCTTTTTCTTAGGTATTTTTTATTTATTTGCTTCACTCTTCCTAATTGTCATATTAGAAGTGCTTTTTGGGCGGGTGAAAAATGCTTTTAAACAAAGTAGTAAATGATTAAATGAATAAAAATATTTATAAATTATTAAAATAAATATCTGTGTTGTGATAGAAATATAAGCTTGTCATTGGTCTTTTAAAATCATGCCTTTCGAATAAAAAAGCAAATAAAGTGCTTCCATGAGATATTTTTTTTCCCAATATCTCATAGAAGCACTTAATAAAAAAGTGATACAAATCATATATCGTTGCCACAAGGCATATAGTTAGTGCTTCTTTGTATGGTATTCGTATTTCGACATGTTTCATTTAACCTTATTCACAGTGATTTTTGGATTCCATATTTAACAATTAATCAATATACACACATTGGATAAGATAAATAAAATAAATAGAGTAAACATTGCCTAAATGACGATGGTTGCCCAGAGGTTCTTCACTCTGGAAATAAGTTCTTAGAGAGTAATCGTTGAACGCGTCCAATAAATACCTATGAAATTGAGCGTTGACCTACAAAATAAAAGGAAACTCCGTCAAGAGTGTCGGACAATAACCGATTATTACACTCCGATAATCAAATCAGTAAATAGTTTTATTTTCTCGAATCAATTTGATAGAATTTTACCTTTATTATTCTTCTCTCTCCTTATTTATAGGAGGAAGTGTCCAACCGGTGGCTTGATGTTTCTCATGTGGCAACTTTGTGGAAAACATCATTGCTTGGTTCTCTCTCCCGGTCTAATCTCCTTGATTTATTAAGTAAATCAAGGGATTTTGGATATGTCAAATATTAGGTGTCTGAAAGATGTTACATTTAATGCGACGTGATATTATCATTCATGTCGATGATGCTGACATTAAATGTCTTGCATCAATCATTATTAATAATAACTAGAAGGGACTTCAATTACTCATATTTTCGGGAGGGAGTGGCCACGATTAATTATTATGAGTTCTTGATATCATTATTGAGTTTTAGTATGCAATGTTACCGAGAACATCCAACAACAAACCTAATAAGTGTTTTTCTTTATTTTCGAATCAAACACTATAAAATAGACAAAAAGATATTTTAATTGTTGAAAATATTTTGATGATTTCTACAAACTCACTATAAATAAATTTATAGATGTTAGTGGAAACCACAAATTATTGTTATAATAATAATGAACAACCCTTTGGAAATTAGGCAATAATGTTCAGGATCACAAGTTCAGTTGCCCAACATTTCTAGTTGTTTTCTTCTTCCTTTGAGTGGTGATCAACTTTACAGCTTGTCATATTCGCACATTGTGGGAGTAACTTCATGAGAAAGATATGCACCTTCCATTATTGAATCTATAATTAGTATTGACAGATGACTGAGAATCCAATGAACTAATCCATTGTTGTGTATATAATATACCCTTTTTAAAAATGAATTACTTGAGAGAATTTCACTTTATAAATTCACACATTACCAATACATGTTCTACGATCGATATATTACATACATATAACCTAGTTTTATAGTTAAACTTCACATTTTTGGATATCCACGACTCAATGAAATTGTACTAAAACCCTAACGAGTTTAACTAAATCGAAATATTGATATAAAGGATACGGACAAGGCCGGCGCATATTATTATGAGGCCTCGGGCAAAAAAAATAAAATTGGGCCCCCTTATTTGAACAGGTCTAAGAGTGAGATGTTGAAAGGGACAAAAGATAATGGAATGGAGAGATAAAGAATTATTTATTTTAATTGATTTTATTTATATTTAAACTTATTGGGCTCCTGAACTAGTTTAGAAAAACATCATTTTATTAAAATTTTCAGCTTATTAGACTGAACTTACTTATTTATACTAATTTGATCTTATTAAAAAAATTTCTAAACATAATATAATAAATAAATAAAATTTCAAAAAACTTGGTTGGGCTGAATTCCTCCGCCCTTGTACCTACACTAATTGAATTTTTATTCACCATGGGAGATATCTACCCACACTAATTATACTTTTATGCATAATGGTGAGGCAAATATATACATACCTAGGTTTTGAAAATCCTGATAACTTGAAGGAGCATGTGAGACTCCGTTGACCATCACGGCATGCATACACTATATATATCATATTAACACCAAATGAACTGTCAATATTCAACATGAAGGTTATGGCAGCTTTCATTTCATGTCCAAGAAGTTACACTTGCCGGCCGGCTTCTACAGAGGAAGAAGGAAATTGAAGTCAACATGTATGAATTATTTTGTGTTACAATGATGTAATGATTTTTGCAATCAATATAAATTTAATATCGACTACCTCTACACAATGATTAACAATAATATTTTTTAGGTCATAAAATCGTTTAAAATTTGATAAAACTTAGATGAGCAGAGGATCCTGATCTCAATAAAGTATATCTCAAACACGTTAGTACTCAGAAAATGAGAGTCTATAAGAAATTAGTGAAACCAGCCAGCATGTCCTGATATCTCTATCACAGGTTTAACGCTAATAATCAACTTAAAAGGTTTACTTATTAAACAATAATACTAATGAAAATATTTAATATATAAATAAATAATATTATACTATCTAAAAATTTATTCAAATAATATGATAAATTGATTTGTAATAATTATATTAATTACGGAATAACGTGTTAAATATGTAATATTTATAAATTAATTTATCACATCATTTGGAGTAATTAATGAATTTAGACAAATTTTTACGCAGTGCAACAGTTCTTACCGTATTTAATTATCATATTATGTTTCTTGTTTGTAGTCTAACACATTCATATATAACAGTTTTTTTTTATAAAAAAAAGTCTTATGTTTATACAACTCCTTTTTTAAAAATTTAAAAGCCAAAAGTTGAAGATGTCGATTTGTATAGGTGCAAAAAGAATATAAAGTTTATTTTTATATTGATGCAAATTGAGAATCCCACACACACAAAAATGTACGAGATTCCGCATATGATAATTATTTTTTTATATAGAGAGAACACTTCAAGCCAACACTCTCTTAATGTATTATAATGAACACCTTCCAATCTAATAATTGTTGTTAAAAAGTCTTTTTTTAAAAAAATTTTGATCCAACGGCTTTACATTGATTCGGGGCCTTAGAATGAAAGATACTTATTATAATATAATAAGGAGGTGTTGAGTTGAAGTGTTATTGTAACGGCTAATAAGATAAAGTGCAATTTTAATTTAGACATTAATATATATATATATATATATATATATATATATATATTAAAAGTACAATTACAATATTAATAACCATCATATAATGAGATATCTATTTACACAATAAAGTGATAAAATTATCTACATATACTGGTAAATGGATATGGTGAGACTTGAACCTTCTCCACTGAGGTGGAAGAGAGACGCACTAACCACTTGAGCTATGAGTAGATGTGTAAGACATTAATATATTAATATATAATAGCTTTATATTTAAATTAAAAAACCATTCAAAACAAAATAATTTAAATTTAAACAAATTTGGTTATAACAATTTTTATTTTCCAAAAAGTTGAGAGAACATTGAAGAGTGTATACATTTTATATTGAAGTAAAACTAATTACAAGACGAGAATATTTATACTTTGTGTTTTGAGGAGTGCGAGGGAAGCTAGTCACACACTTTGTGTGTGCCAACTCTCTTGGCGGGAAATTCAGTTATAAATGTAAAATAATTCTCTGACATGGCAGCACCATTGGCTGAGCACACAGCTGAGCTGGCAAGGTTGTTAGAGGAGGAGATCATGAGCTGCCACTATTGATGGTGCAGGCTAAGCTCACTTGGTTTCAGCCAAGAGCTTGATGAGTTACTGAGGAGTTACTGAGAACTTGTCAAGTGTTTGATGAAGCCTGAGAGAGCTCATTTTGTGCTAGGCTTAACAAATTTGCTCATAAAAATTACAAATGTGAGAAAGATTTGATAGTAAGTGTGACAAGACTCCCTCTTATATATTGTAGGAGTAGCTGTTCAAACCGCACTAATAGTATTTGATCTTAATATATAATTCGGGCACTAGTAGCATTTCATTTTGGTAAATTTCGAAACAATTTGGGCCGCCCTACGAGTATTTGGTCTTGATAAATTTGGATTGACTTCTAACCTAATATTGGTCTCATGAGTTTCAAAAAATGAAAAAGAAGAAGAAGAACGCAGTATGAGAAATTCAATCTTTAAATATTAGATATTTAGGATGTATCTGATAGCATTTTTTATTTGCTATCTTTTAAAAAATAAAATAAAAATAATATTTTTTGGTTTTTGTTTTTTTTAAGTCTGAAAATATATCAGGTAGACACACATACATACAGATATGATTATGTGTAATATATATATATATATATATATATATATATAAAACTTCTCAAGTCAGCATCCCCTTAGTGTTCTATAATTAACATATTTTTTAATTCAAGTTATTCTTGGATCAATTAGATTAAAAAAGACCTAGGTAATTACCTAAGAAGCAATCGATTTCTCCCGTCATACATAACAATGGAACGTTATGTTAAACTTCATCAGCAAAGTGTTTCCTATATCAGTAAGCTTTTCCAATACAAGTAACGAATTATCAAAATTCCAAGAGCAGCCTGCCAAAACCCTACATCGGTCTATCTGATTTTTAAAGTAAAAGCCAAATGTATTCTCACGTATCACTTCAATCTCAAGCTCATGTGTTGTTATCTAAATCTTTAGGAGAACTACTCGGAATGCATCCCTGTTCCACCTCGTTTTGTAGCCATGATTTTACCAACCAAACATAGATTCAACTTTCTTTCCCCTATCGCTTTCAACTTCTCATTAAGTTTCGTCTTGGGAGTCTCCTCCTTAGATAAAGATAATTGCTCACAAAGCTTTGCTGACGTTAATAATCAACTCAAAAAGATTAACTTATCAAACTATGCATACTACTTATTTTTCCTAATAAATAAACTATTAAATATACACTGCTTACCTAGGTTTGGTTACGGTATTATAATGGGGATTAGTATCTACGCTAAATCGATTATGCGAAGCTAAATGTTAAATTTATGATATTAATAAGTAATAACAAAATCTGAAGATTAGACACGAGTTTCACAACAGTCATAATAAAGCTGAACACTAGCTACCTCTTTGATATTGACCAAAAAATTTTGTGTTATTAACCTAAATTTTGTGAATTAAGAGATTGATATCTTAATTATCTAAGATTAAGGAAGAATTCGAGGAATTTCATTACTGAGAGAAGTGGTGATCTCGTCTTGCTTGTTGGGAAAAAGGAAGCTTTTGGACCACCTTTTCCGACCAGATAGCGAGCGATCACTTTACAATGAACACTAAGGGTGCATTTGGTGCACATGATTGGATTTGATTGTTTTTGTGGGATTTGATTGAATTGGACAAATTAGTATTATTATGTATTTGGTACAGTACTGATTGGATTAAAAATAGTATTATCTATTATTTGGTGTAGTATGGGGTTAGAACGAAAAAATAATAAAAGTTAAATTATTTAAATTAAATATAACTTTTTTTAATAATAATTTTTTTTTAAAAAAAAAAAACTTAGCACAAATTATCCCAAACTTTAAGACGAGACAAATTGTCTCACCTAACACCTGCATGGGTAATCCTATGCAGCTGCCAAATATATGACTGGATTTAATCTAATTTCAGTCTTATTGTCCTACCTGAAAGCGGCCGGAAATGAGTACATGCAACCTTACAAAACCCTTTTGGGTCAACATGACATTGTGCCGATATTTGCAGATAATTGGCATCAAATTTGTATTGAGGAGTTGCTTATAGATAAGCTAGCCCAAAACTCCAAAAAAAAAAAAAAAGCCTAATTGATGGAAAAAGAAAAAGCCTTGACAGTACTCTTCTGGGCCCAGAAAAGTGTAATATATTCAAAAGAGCTAGCTAGCAATTGACCCTACATTATTGACATTTGAGGTGACATTGTGTAGTATTAAATATATTGAGGTTGGCTTTCAAAATTCAAAGCCAAAAGAAAGCAAAGCGTGGAATTTCGTCCACAAATTTTAGTTTTTAGAAAGCGAATGCAAATGGGGACCAAATTAAATTATTTTGGTCCCCATAACCAAAATAATTGCAAGCTACTAGTTGCTAGTTGCTAGTTGCATGTTCTACGCATTGAACTTTCTTTTGGATTCACATCCCAAACCTGACTATCTCTCTCTCTCCCCGCAGAACATTTAATCTACTGGGATACATTATACATGTATTTGATCCGATAGTATTATATATATATATAGAATAAATAATACTGAATATATCTGAAATTTGTTAAATTACACTCGAAATTAAAGTTTATAAAAACTCACACTGAATTATCATGGCGTTAAGTTTGATTGTTAAAAAATATGATTGACCGTTAAAAAATAAAGAAAAAAAGAAAAAGAAGTGAGAGATCCAAAATGGATCCACCGAGGATCGCAAACCAGAGAATACTCGAGCCTACTTTTAACAGTCAAACTTAATGTCAGGGGAGTTTGTGTGATTATCTACAAATTTTAATTTTAAGTATAATCTAAAAAATCTCACGTAGATTCAGTGTTATCTGTTCTTTTATATATATATATATATATATGTCATATGTGGTACGACAACTTAAATATAAAATATTATCAGGCTAAATGAGTATCATTTACCATTGAGTTATATTATATGGTAGTCGATACTATTATGTTACGTGACATAAAAACCAATCAAATATATTTTCATATTATATTGTATGATTTTAGTGGTTGTATGCACGTAGATATCCTCTTTTTTTTATATACATATAAAGATTTTCTCCTCTCCATCGGTCCATCGCCCTCACTTTTGCTATCCAAAATTGGATTAGTTTTCTAGGAATCAAGATCTTTTTCTTAGGTATTTTTTATTTATTTGCTTCACTCTTCCTAATTGTCATATTAGAAGTGCTTTTTGGGCGGGTGAAAAATGCTTTTAAACAAAGTAGTAAATGATTAAATGAATAAAAATATTTATAAATTATTAAAATAAATATCTGTGTTGTGATAGAAATATAAGCTTGTCATTGGTCTTTTAAAATCATGCCTTTCGAATAAAAAAGCAAATAAAGTGCTTCCATGAGATATTTTTTTTCCCAATATCTCATAGAAGCACTTAATAAAAAAGTGATACAAATCATATATCGTTGCCACAAGGCATATAGTTAGTGCTTCTTTGTATGGTATTCGTATTTCGACATGTTTCATTTAACCTTATTCACAGTGATTTTTGGATTCCATATTTAACAATTAATCAATATACACACATTGGATAAGATAAATAAAATAAATAGAGTAAACATTGCCTAAATGACGATGGTTGCCCAGAGGTTCTTCACTCTGGAAATAAGTTCTTAGAGAGTAATCGTTGAACGCGTCTAATAAATACCTATGAAATTGAGCGTTGACCTACAAAATAAAAGGAAACTCCGTCAAGAGTGTCGGACAATAACCGATTATTACACTCCGATAATCAAATCAGTAAATAGTTTTATTTTCTCGAATCAATTTGATAGAATTTTACCTTTATTATTCTTCTCTCTCCTTATTTATAGGAGGAAGTGTCCAACCGGTGGCTTGATGTTTCTCATGTGGCAACTTTGTGGAAAACATCATTGCTTGGTTCTCTCTCCCGGTCTAATCTCCTTGATTTATTAAGTAAATCAAGGGATTTTGGATATGTCAAATATTAGGTGTCTGAAAGATGTTACATTTAATGCGACGTGATATTATCATTCATGTCGATGATGCTGACATTAAATGTCTTGCGTCAATCATTATTAATAATAACTAGAAGGGACTTCAATTACTCATATTTTCGGGAGGGAGTGGCCACGATTAATTATTATGAGTTCTTGATATCATTATTGAGTTTTAGTATGCAATGTTACCGAGAACATCCAACAACAAACCTAATAAGTGTTTTTCTTTATTTTCGAATCAAACACTATAAAATAGACAAAAAGATATTTTAATTGTTGAAAATATTTTGATGATTTCTACAAACTCACTATAAATAAATTTATAGATGTTAGTGGAAACCACAAATTATTGTTATAATAATAATGAACAACCCTTTGGAAATTAGGCAATAATGTTCAGGATCACAAGTTCAGTTGCCCAACATTTCTAGTTGTTTTCTTCTTCCTTTGAGTGGTGATCAACTTTACAGCTTGTCATATTCGCACATTGTGGGAGTAACTTCATGAGATAGATATGCACCATCCATTATTGAATCTATAATTAGTATTGATAGATGACTGAGAATCCAATGAACTAATCCATTGTTGTGTATATACCCTTTTTAAAAATGAATTACTTGAGAGAATTTCACTTTATAAATTCACACATTACCAATACATGTTCTACGATCGATATATTACATATATATAACCTAGTTTTATAGTTAAACTTCACATTTTTGGATATCGACGACTCAATAAAATTGTACTAAAACCCTAATGAGTTTAACTAAATCGAAATATTGATATAAAGGTTATTGATAGGGCCGGCGCATATTATTATGAGGCCCCAGGCAAAAAAATAAAATTGGGCCCCTTTATTTGAACAGGTCTAAGAGTGATGAGTGAACAGTTTAAAATAAAATTGAACCTCCTAGTTATTTAATGGTCAATTTGAAGTTGAAAATTCCATTAGTCTTGGGCCTGTACATAAATTTGAGTTTATAAACTATATAAGTCTCATTTGGGTTTATAAAATTCCATTAGTCTTAGGCCTCATTTAAATAATTTTATTTAACCATAAATTATATGAGCCCGACTATGGTGCCCATCCTACAAGTGAGGCCCAGGGCGATCGCCTTGTTCGCCTTGGGCCTCCGCCGAACCTGGTTACAAAATCATAAAACTCGTATTAAATTATATAGCCTTATGATTAATATTATTAATGTAACATTTCACTTCATGAATTATATATATATATATATATATATATATATATATATATATATTTTGATCTAATCCAATCCGATTTAATAAATAATAAAACTAATTTAAGTAATAACTAGTACGAATTGGAATCATGCATGCATCGTACGGTCAAGTATGGTGCCATGCATGACCATAGACTTTCTCATTCTGTATAATATACTATACTATACTATGCTATTCTTTTTGCTATCAGATCACAGATTCACAGGCAAAAGTGGATAATTTGATGATACTTGCCACATGTAAGGCCGCCACTGGTCAATCAGGATACTGATTTGATCTTATACGTGGGACCTTGGCTGTCCTCTTTGATGCACCCTAGTAAACAACGTGGGACCTGTCCGGCGGTGTGAGATTAGGCTGCCGGATGACGTGGCAGCACAGCAGCCAAAACTTTTCTTCTTTGGACAAATGTTAGTTTGGTTGGAGTAAGTCCAGGCCACTTGTTTGAGTGGTGGAGACATCTCCCGAATTCGCATTGCAAGAAACCCTAAAAAAAAAAAAAACACTTCACATTATTATTACAAAAAAAAAAAAAAAAAAATTATTCATGCATGTGATTGGCGATTGGGTGGTTTTTTTGTTTTTTGTTTTAAATTAAGTAATGAATGCATCGTTTTCTTTGGGAGTTTTATAGAATGGATAAGTTTCTTTTTTTTTTCTTATAGTGAATTGACCAAGTTATCCTTATAAATTGGATTGGTATATCAAGGAGCTAGCTAAAATTGAAATTTTTGATTTTATATCGATTTCAGTGTCTATAGATTTGATAATAGCACCTTGTGTGTCTCTCTCCATCGGATTTTTGAATTCTATTTTACTAGTAAAGAGAGTATTTAATTTTAATAAATCTCGATAGATCTATAAAATTCAATCTCTGTAGTATTATAGTATAAAATGATTTGAAAGAATTATATATATATATTATTTAGGATAAATATTAGCTAATTACGGTGAAAATTATTTATGTGTTGTCCGTTGTCCTCTTAACACATGTAAAGAAATTATATGTTTACTTAATTGGTTTTTATTTCATTTTGAACTAATATCATAAAAAGAATTTATTAATAATATTTTATATTTATAATTTTATAAAATAAAAAAATAGTCTGAAAAATAGTTCAAAACAGTATTAAATACGGATCTAAATTATTTTAATAGTTCAGTTTTTAATACGATGCAGTACTAAATATAGGTTAGGATTTAGTCTCATTCTAGACCGAGCCAGTCCAATCCATTATAATTTCAGGGAGCTAATTGCACCCACGCCCCCTGAGGTTTGACCAACTACAGATATAATCAATTTTATCGTTTATTGACAATGACCTCCTCTGCCGTTAGTTGACTTCCGTTAAATTTAACTGTTGACCAACTTTGACCGTTAAAATGATCAAAATACCCCTAAAACAATTGTTGACTATAAAAAATGGATTCTACAATCAACAAAAGTCAACGAAGCCACGTAAAGTGGTTTTATGGTTTAATCGAGTGAGTTGTGTGGGATTATCTGAGATAATCTTATAAAAGAGGTTCCTGCAGGATGTGTAGACTTCTCGGAGTGAGTCTCTATAATTCGCTATCTGTCAAGAAAGAGAAAGTCGTGAGAGGTGCCGGACGTAAGCCGGCGATCAACCTCCGACGATCAAGTCAGTTATCTCTTTAAACGAGAGGGAAAGTATTCCAAGTTCTTCTAGGGTTTCGATAATAATTAATAGCTTATCTACTCCTTCGTTCATGCCTTTATTTATATCCTGAACGTTCTCCACCTTGTTGGGGATGTTAAGATATTCTTTCAGGAGGGGGTCAAGAGATCGTTTCCTTAAACGTGTAATTCCTAATTTCCTGCAGAAGATCACCTGGTAATGATAAAAATGGTGAAACAAACGGTAACCTGGGCTGCCTCGGCATTTAATTCTTATGCCGCCCGTGATGACAGATTTCTGACATCGACTGTGTTCCTGGCAGGTGTCAGACTGGCGCACTGCAGTGTCTAGGTTCAGACCTGACGCGTTGACTGTGTTCTTATTGTAAGTTCGAGGCTTATTCGAGAAGATATTATTATCGCAGGAATAGTTCTCACAGTAAGCTGAAACGTTTCTGCGACCTCTATAGCTAAACGATGCAGTTTTGAGGGACATTGGAAGCAGATCTTGTAGCACCCCCCGACCCGACCCGGCCGGACCGACCCGGGGAGCGCTACAGGGACTTTCAAAACTCTTTTAAAACTTCATTTTACATTTCAAAATCATTGTGAGCCCATAAAAATAATTAAACTTTTTACGAAAATTCGGCAGAGTACCGTTTGTTTTTCGGACTTTCCAAAACCCTGCTTTTACACAAAACAATTCCAAAACAATTCCAATACAATTCTCAACAACACTTCTATACAGTTTCAAACAGTTGCGCACTCTGCCGTTTAGTGCGACTTATCAAAACAGTTTATAAAATAAAACAAAACAGACTTTAATAGTTACAAACATTTTTAATACTAAAGGACATAATTCATAAACTAATTAATTACAAAACATTTTACAAAACGTATTTACAAATTCCCTGTATATGCATGCTTTCAGAATATATATACACATAACAAAAATATAACTACCCAACTGTACAATCTCTGTGACTCGGTCTGCAACTCGTTCTTCCTTCAGTCCTTAGGCTCTTCTGGATTCCTGGTACCTACGCGTTAGACACAAAACTAACGCGCTAAGCATAAAGCTTAGTGGGTGTACTAAAAACTCAATTAAATAACTCACAATATAATTGTTCTCTAAAGAAGCAATAAACCACAATATGAATTTCATTTCTAAATCACTTTCAAAACAATTAAATTAATAATGAAATCAACATATGAATTCGATCCATCAAATCATTCAGTTCAGTTTCAATTCAAATCATTTCTGGCCCACTAGAATACTAAACATTCTAGGACTGGAATATGGGTCAATGTGACGTCCGGGGTTGCCCCGCAACAACAGTCACTGATATCAACGTGATTGTCCGAGATTGCCCCGCAACAACAATCACTAGTATCATTGTGATCGTCCGAGATTGTCCCGCAACAACGATCACTAAAATCGGTGTGATTGTCCGAGATTGCCCCGCAACAACAATCACACAATAATAACGGTGCAGTACTGCTCAGTAAAACCCAGTTGGTATACCAACCTCCTATATCCATTTCTATGTTTCCGTATCCTAGGGCCGTTACAATAAGTAAGGTTCACAATCAGTGTATACATTTCGCACAATATTTTTCAAGAATATCAACAATAATCATACAATAGTATAAATCTTATATTTTTAACAAAATCGACACAATCGAAACACGATCAAAACACGATCTAACATAAGACCAGTTCCAAATCAACAATAAATGCATCAATCCTCAATTTTTCATATAAAGCAAACACTTTTCATACAAAAATCGAAATCGAAAACTTTTAACGAAATCGAAAACGAAAACATAAACGAGAAACGAAATCGAAAACTAAAACGAAAAAGTAAACGAAATACTTCTCGAAACGATTTCGAAAACGAGAGTACACTTACCTGGAATGCGTTTTCGTTTCGAGAAATCGCGGTTCCACGATCTCTTTTTCCTTTTCCTTTCTTTTTCTCCTTTTTCCTCTTTTTCTTCTTTCTTCTTCTCTCTTTTCTTGGCTCTTTCTCTCTCTTCTTGTTGTCTCTCTTTTCTCTCGCTTCTGCGAGAAGTTTCTCTTTTTTTTTATATTATTTTTCGCTACCGCGACCGCCGTCGCGACCTGTGGTCGCGCCACCAGGTCGCGATGCTCACTGGACCATTCGCACCGCCTTCGTCGCGAGCGCGCCTTGGTCGCGCGAGAGATCGCGTTGCTCACTGCCAAACTTTGACAATTTCATCGCGACAAGCCATCGCGACCTGTGGTCGCGGTGACTGGTCGCGATGCTCACTGCCCAAAATTTACGTTTTTCACCGCGAGCGAGCTATCGCGACCTGTGGTCGCGATGCTCTCTGGTCCAGTTTTCAGTTTTTTATTTTTCACTATTCAATCTGGTCCGCTGGAAATCATAAAATAAATATACATTTAATTACATTTACACCCCCTCAAATAGTAAAATTTATTTTCACATATTTCACATATATCAAAAATTCATTACCCGAAATCCGAGATGTTACAGATCTTCTTTTAGCTTTTTCTATGTGGTTGGCTGCTGAGGTGGCAGCTCCTTAAAAGATTTTACCTATAACAACAATATTTTTCTTTATTAAATAAAAAAAAAGGTTAGATCTCTACTGTTCATCTGAGGTAAGATAGATGGTAAAGAATGTTTCTTCTTAAAAAAAATTATTATAAATTTTTTAATTTTTTAAAAAAAATTAAAAAATTAAAGTTTGAATGGTGGAGATCCAATATGGAGATTGGATCTCCACCTAAAAAAAAAAACTTGCTAGAGATCCAGTCATGGCTGGATCTCCAGCGCGACGAACCCAGAAGGGTTCGTCAACAATGACGAACCCTTCTAGGTTCGTCAACGATCTGAGTTCGCCGTCAAATCCAGCTATTAAAAAAAAAATTCAAAGAACCCAGAAAGGGTTCTTTGAAGAACCCTTTCTGAGTTCGAAATCTACGGCGAACAGGTCTTTGACCCTTCTGGGTTCGTTCGAAGAACGTAGATCTGGGTTCTTCGATTCTTTGAAGAACTCATATTGGGTTCTTCGAAGAACCCAAACATGCTTTCCAAATTTTTTTTTTTTTTTTAAGATTCATTTTCATATTGAATCTCAATCGTCCATCAATTTTGATGGACGGTTGAGATTCAATCTGGAAATTGGATCTCCATTAATTATAATTAATTTTTTATTTTTTATTTTTTTTTATTATTATTATTTTAATTTTTAAATAATTTTTTTATTTATTTTTATTTCTTTAATCTTTTAATTTATTATTTAATAAAATAAAATTAAAAAGTCTGAAAATACGAAAATACCTCTAACCTTGTTAAGTTTGACTAAAGTCAACTAACGACAGGGGAGGTCATTGTTAATAAATGATAAAGTTAATTCTACCTATAGTTGGTCAAACCTCAGGGGTTGTGGGTGCAATTAGCTCAATTTCAGGACTTACTCCAGTCTAAACCAGCTCTAGCTGCCAAACGAGCCCTCATAATGTATGTGTATGTATGTATATCAATATAGTGGAAAGTTTTCTATGGTAATGTAAGAATATATATCTCTTAATTATTCGTAATTTACCTCCATTGTAGTAGATTTGGACGGATTTATAAACATTGATGATGAAGAGGAGAATGGAATTTATATAATCCGATTGTCATATTCATCTAGCCAGCTACTAGATAAAATACAGATCAGTGAAGCTGACATGACTACTCACTCATGATTCATGACACTGAAATTTCTTAGACTTCTCTTTGTCTACAAGTGAAAAAAAAAAAACAAAAAAAACTGGGGCACAATGGTCCAATAAAAACCAATGGAAACTCTCTCTCTCAAAAATCTTACTTAATTATAAGATAAAAAAAGATAACATAAAAGCTCTATATAACACAAAATCAGATTATCTTAATTTCTTCATCTGAAAAATTCTCTCTCTCACTCTCTCTCTCTCTAACTAAAACCAGAAGCAAAAGCAACCCAACCATGGCTACTCCTCTCAATAGCAGACTCTCCATTGCCATGGAAAGAACTGGCCATTGGTAACAATTCTTCATCATCAACAAAACCCCATTTTTCTTTTTCTGTTTTTTATATTTCATATGCTAAATTTTGAAACTTTATGGTTTTTTTTTTTTCTTTTTTCAGGGTTTTCTCTCAAGAAATTCCTACTGATGTTGTAGTTGTAGTTGGAGAAGCCAATTTCTCTCTTCACAAGGTACATGTTTTTTGTATATATGAATGGGGTATTTGATCCGTAATCCGAATACAATTCTGTGTTTTCGAAAATAAAAAATTTCATTTCTTGATTGTCAACCATAATAAATTTTTTAAAAAACTGTTTTCGAATCACGAACAATATATAAGTCCGCATTGGCAATTTTAATTATAATTTACAGGAAAGGAAAGGGAATATGATCCGAACTTATAATCCGAATAGAATTTTTTTTATATTTTCGGATCATGAACCAGGTTTTTTTTTAAACTGTTTTCTAATTACGAAGGAACTAAAATTTGATGTTGGTGATATGATCATATGATCAGTTCATGCTGGTAGCGAAGAGCAACTACATAAGGAAACTGATAATGGAGTCACAAGAGACGGAGCTGACAAGGATCGACCTCTCCGACATTCCCGGCGGCCCGGAGATCTTCGAGAAGGCTGCGAAGTTCTGCTACGGTGTCAACTTCGAGATCACCGTCCACAACGTGGCGGCTCTCCGCTGCGCCGCCGAGTACTTGCAGATGACGGACAAGTACTGCGACAGCAACCTCGCCGGTCGGACTGAGGAATTCCTCTCTCAGGTGGCGCTGTCGAGCCTCTCCGGCGCCGTCGTCGTCCTCAAGTCCTGCGAGGATCTTCTTCCGTTGGCTGAGGAGCTCCAGATTGTCCAGAGATGTGTAGATGGTGCCAGTGTTAAGGTGTGTATCATGTATGTGTTCTACTTGTTTAGCTTGCTTCTCTTAAAAGTGCTTTTTGTAAAAGCACTTTTATTCCAAACCGCTTCCAAACGTGGCTTGGTGATAAAAAGTAAAAGCCAAGTAGTTTCATTCAAACGCACTTTCCATACAAGCACTTTTTGCTCTTATCTTCTTGTGACTAAATTACGCTCGTATATTGATTTGAGAGCTTGTCAAATTTTATGAAATGGATTTTTTTTAAAAGCACTTTTATTTAAATTATGAGTTTTGAAATCAATAATTTTTGTACAATTTTTTTTTTAGGGCAAGGCCAATGTTAGTGTTAAAAAGGCATCTTTATGGAATATGCTTACACTAAATTTTTTTTCACTCCAATGTTATTAACACCAAATTGGTGTTAAGAGCATCTTTAAAGAATATTCTTTATATAATATTATTAATTTTTATTTAATAACTTATATAAAATTAATTAATTTATTTGATATATTTAAATAATTAATCATATAATATTAAAAAATAATTATTCACATAATGAATTACATATTTTTTTTTAATAGTTAATCAAATCATAATTTAACTTAAACATACTTTAATACATAAACTTTAAAATAAGATAAAAAAATTTAGAGATGAGATAAAAATTGAATTAAATAAATTAAATATATAATATTGGGTTCATTTTGAAGATCTCGATGAGATCTTTCCAACGGTATATTTTTTATAATATTTTAATTTATAAATTTTATTATTTATCAAATTTTATAAATATATTAAATTGATAAAAGGATATAAAGGGAATAAAATTTGTTTACACTAACTAAAGAAGGATAAAATAGGAAATTTATAAAAGTTAAAAAAATTTAGTGTGGTGAATAGTACCACACCAAATTTGATCAAATTTGGTGTGTTATTATTCACCACACTAAATTTTTTTTTTTGAAAAATGGAATTTGGTGCTCCATTAGAGCACCAAATCACACCATTTTAATGTTTTTACACCAAAATGGTGCCACATTGGCCTTGCTCTTAGATATCATTTTTCTTCAAAGCGTTTTCTTACTCTCTCGTCAATTACTGATTCAGGCATGTTACGAGGCCAACTTCCCCTCCCGTTCGCCGCCCAACTGGTGGACGGAGGAGCTATCGATCCTAGACGTCGAGATTTTCGGCAGAATCCTGACCCTGATGAAACAGCGGGGTGCTAAATCCCTAACTCTAGCGAGCGCGCTGATAACCTACACCGAGAAATCGCTCCGCGGCCTTGTCCGCGACCACTCCGGTAGTGGCGCCAAGTCCTCCGACACCGCCGTCGACGGCGGCGCAGACCTGAGAGTCCAGCAATGTGAGCTCCTGGAGTCGATTGTCTCTCTCATGCCAACAGAGAAGGCAGCTTTTCCGATCAACTTCCTCTGCTGCCTCCTCCGGTCGGCGATCTTCCTCAAAGCCTCCGCCTCCTGCAAGAAGGAGCTCCAGAAGCGGATCTCGGCGATTTTGGAACACGTGACGGTGGACGACCTGCTGGTGCTGTCGTTCACGTACGACGGCGAGAGGCTGTTCGATCTAGAGAGCGTGAGGAGGATCATCGGCGGGTTCGTGGAGAAGGAGAAGAGCATGGCGGTGTTCAGCGGCGGCGACTTCAGGGAGGCGTGCTCGCCGGCGATGCACCGGGTCGCGAAGACCGTCGACGCGTATCTTGGCGAGATCGCGACGTATGGAGAGCTCAGCATCTCGAAATTCAACGGAATCGCGAATCTGGTCCCGAAAGGTTCACGAAAAGTCGACGACGATCTCTATCGCGCCATTGATATCTATTTGAAGGTAAATTCCCTAAAACGACATCGTTTATATTATTCGTATATTTTGATAATGATCATCTAATTTTTGTTCCCTCACCAGACCCATCCAAATTTGGACGAAATAGAGCGGGAAAAAGTGTGCAGTTCAATGGACACATTAAAGCTCTCCTACGAAGCTCGAGTCCATGCTTCACAGAACAAGCGACTGCCCGTACAGATCGTCCTCCACGCCCTCTACTACGACCAACTAAAGCTCCGCAGCGGCACTGCCGCTGCCGACCAGACCCTCCCGGATGCTGCCATGACGCGTAACCAGCTGCAAACCGACGTGTCGTTGATCAAGGAAAACGAGGCTCTACGGTCGGAGCTGATGAAGATGAAGCTGTACATCAACGATATCCAGAAGAGCAACGGCAGCAGTCAGGGAACGACGTCGTCTAAGGGCGGTTCGGGCGGGCAGCGAAAGCATACGTTCTTCTCGTCCATGTCGAAGACGCTAGGGAAGTTGAATCCGTTCAAGCACGGGTCGAAGGACACCTCGAACTTGGACGAAGATGTTCCGGGCGTCGATATCACGAAGCCGAGAAGAAGAAGGTTTTCGATTTCGTAAGTTAATTAATTAATTAATTAAATTGATTAAAAAAGAAAATGTTTGAATTAAATTTGTATAATATTTATTTTCTTTTTTTATTGTGTATTGTGGATTTTTTTTTTTTTAGTTTGAATTTTGACGATTAAATTTGGGTTTGTTTGAGGATGATGATGGATTTTGTCATTTGTGTATTGAATTTGAAAAATGTATTGTATATGTAGAAAGAAATTTACTTGTTAAATTACTCTTTTGAGAATTAATAAAATTAGTCACGAGTAAGAGGTTTTTTTTAAAAAAAAAAAAAATTGAAAACAAGTTACGAACAAATGAGGAGATTCATTGAACCGTACTCTATTCTCAGCTGAAAATAAAGTAAATCGAGCAACAATAAAGAAGGCAGTGATGAAGATAAAGGGGTTCACGGGGGTCATGAGCGGCTCCATCTTTGTTTGGAAAGGATTTTAAGTAGTTCCATTCCATTATCACGAGACAGCTCCCACTCCCACATTATGGAGAGTTTGTTGCATTTATGAATTCAAGAGGAATCCATTTTTTTTTTCTTCATATAATTGCTATTTACTTGAATATGTGATTTAGGTCATATTTGATAGTGTTTTTACCTTGAACTTCATTTTATTAAATGGACATTTTCTAAGCATTATATCATGGTAAAACTATCACATTAAAAATATTTGAATTACACGTCTCTCCAGCATTCATACAATGTATACCTCTCCATTTATATTAGTGATACAGTTTCAAGTCTTACCATATATATTTATCAATACGTATCATATTATATGAATAAATGTCTCTCTATAATGTAATGATTTCAATTATGGAAATAGATGTTAGAGCGACACATGTAGTAATTATTTTTGACAGGTCCTAACAAACTTCTGATTTAATGTCGACTTTTAAAAGTAAAAAATATTTAAAGTTACTAATATTTTGTATGACATGAATAATCGAGTCATACTACAAAACAAAACATGTATAATTACAAATATTTATTGAATTTTAAATTTAGGATTTATAAAAAAAAAATTACGTATAAAAAATATAAACCTCTATTATTACTGACTATTGTGGGTGGGTTTCAAATTTTGGTTCAGTTTGCCCAGTGGACAAGCTAGCTAAATGGGCCTCATGCTAATTGATAATTGGGTTGATAAATACACTTCACTAATTTGCTAATCAACCCCATTCTTTTTTTCCGCTCGCAATTGTTAATAACCCTAGCCCGTTCCTATATTTTGCGCATAACATATCTACTAATTGTTTTATTCTAATTAATAAGATGAATTTTGAACTAAGAAATAAATTTATAAATGGTATCATAAGTATGTATACTGATGTTATAACACTTATAATCAATACTCAATGCGAGAAATTAACAATATTTTATTATCTTTTGAGTTTTTTTTTAGGTCGGTTTTTAGTCTTTATCCAGATTAAGATGAAAAAACGGGATAATTTCTTTTAGATTTGTTGAGAATGTTTATGATAAGGTTAGTTTGGTATTTTTATTATAGATTTTAAAATATAATTATTAGCGGTACAATATAAATTTGTAAAGTTAATTAGACAAATGTTTGTTTAATTCTTTTGTTAAAACTATTATAAAACTAAATTGTTTAGTTATTCTATTCATGATATTCCAAGTATATAAATTCTACCACACAATCAATTATACTCAATTCGAGAAATTAACAATATTTCGATATCTTTTGGGTTGTTTTATTAGATTTAGATTCGTTTAGAGTGTTTATAATATAGTTTATGGCCTCTTAGAAGTGAAAAACACTCAGATGGAATCTTCACGAAGAGAAAAATATTTTAATTATTTTAAAATTTATAATTTTTTAAATACACTCACAATAATTTAAAAACTCAATTTATTACCTATTTATTTAGGATGTTCATATAGCTTGACCCTTTTTATACTTATCCTCGTATTTTATTATCACAAGTCGTAACTCTTATTCACTATTTTCATCTTGGGTTTATATGTCAAAGTTCACATACTATCAAAATTAACCTTAGTAATCATGTTTGGATCAATCTAAATATGATACATTAAATTAAATGTGTCAAACTTCACTACCCTAACATTTTAAAATCACTTTGTATCGTATTAACGGACCGAATTAAAAAGTTATCAACCCTCATTTTATACTGTCTAAAATGAGGACTAGTTTCATGATTTTTTTTTAAAGGGAGAAAATGATCGTTAAATTATTGTTTATTTTTTAAATAAAATTTATATAATACTACAATTATAATAAATGTGAAAAAAAAAATTATAATAAACGTGGAAAAAATAAGTAGTGAATGCAATACGATACTTTATTTAAACGACGTCGTCACTGTCTCTTATTTATTCGGTAGCATCGACTATTTCTTGCTTCTCACTCCAAAATCATTTTTTTCAAACAAACGATGGCAGCCTCAGCGATGGTTCTCGACCCGAAACCCGCCTCCGATCCGCCGCCCTCGGTCCCGTCGACGAGATCTGATCTCCACGGCGGCTCTTTGGAGCAGTCTTCGTCGGAAGACGACGACCTCTACAGCCGCCTCAAGTCCCTTCAGCGTCAGCTTGAGTTCATCGACATCCAAGAAGAGTACGTCAAGGACGAGCAGAAGAACCTGAAGCGCGAGCTCCTCCGCGCGCAGGAGGAGGTCAAGCGGATCCAGTCGGTGCCGCTGGTGATCGGGCAGTTCATGGAGATGGTCGACCAGAACAACGGCATCGTCGGGTCAACCACCGGGTCGAACTATTACGTTCGGATCCTGAGTACTATCAACCGAGAGCTGTTGAAGCCCTCCGCCTCCGTCGCGCTCCACCGTCACTCGAACGCGCTGGTCGACGTGCTTCCGCCTGAGGCTGATTCGAGCATCTCTCTGCTCAGCCAGTCGGAGAAGCCCGACGTTACTTACAATGTGAGTTGAGAGATGCTTCTCTTGGAATGTTCGTTTTCGGTTTCGTTCCTATAATTCGTGAAAAGACTGTGCTTTTTTTGAACTATGTTAGGGTTCTTTTAGGGGTAATTATGTTAGTTTTGTTAGTTCTTTGAATGATTCGAAGAAAAATTAGGTTTTTTTGTTTGACGTCTTATAGAATTAAAAAAAAAAATTGTTTGTGTTGCTAGGGTTTTAGGAGCAATTGTGTTAGAATTGTTAGTTTTTTAATGATTGCAGAAAAACTCTCCCCAAATATTTTCGGTTTTGATACTTTGTAAAAAAGCTGTGCTTTTTATAACTGTGTTAGGGTTTTTAGGGGCAGTTATGTTAGTTTTGTTGGTTCTTTAAATGATTGGAGAAAAATTGGGTTTTGTTTCTTGTTTGACATGTCAAAGAATTTAAAATTGTTACTTTGACGTGTTATAGAATTAAAAAAAAAAAATTGTTTGTGTAGCTAGGGTTTTGGGGCCAATTATGTTAGAATTGTTAGATCTTGAATGCTTTGAGAAACATTGGGTTTTTATTTGACATGCCAAAATAATTTTAATCCTTTCTGTGTATTGATAGGATTTAGGGCTAATTTTTGTTAGTTTAGTTGGTTTGGAATTCATTTTCTTGATTTTTAGTTAGTCTAAGAGGGTTCATTTGGATAATTCAAGAAAAAACTGGGTTTTATTTGGCTATTCAAATAAATTGTTAGGTTTTAGGATAAGCTTGTTTTGTTAGTTCTTGAATGACTGAAGAAAAATTTAGGTTTTTCTTTAACATGTCAAAGAATTTTAATTATGTGTTTGTGTTGATAGGGTTTTGGGCTAATCATATGTTAGTTTTAGTTACTTTTATGGACAACTGAAGAAAAAATTGGGGCTTTTCTCTATTTTTGTGTTCTACAATTTTTGTTCTAAAGTATTTACATATTATTTTCCATCTATCAATGATTTTAAATTTTTAATAGAAGTATATGTTCACAACAGAAGTTTTGACTTTTAAGTGCTTCTGTGTTGCTTTTGTATATCAAATGTGAGTCTAGATGTTCACGGGGATAATTCAAGAAAAAACTGGGTTTTTTTAGCAATTCAAGTAATTATACATGTCGTTTGTGTTGATAGGGTTTTAGGGCCAATTATGTTAGTTTATAACTTAATTCTTAATATTGGCAGAAAATTTGGGATTTGCTTTACATGTCAATGAATTTCAATTATTCAAAAGAAAAGTTTGGCTTTTCGTTGCTTCTGTGTTGCTTTTGTATATCTGATTGTTTGGCCCAAACTTTGTGTTAGGATATTGGAGGATGCGACATTCAGAAGCAGGAAATTCGTGAGGCGGTGGAGTTACCACTGACTCACCATGAGCTGTACAAGCAAATTGGGATAGATCCTCCACGGGGTGTTTTACTCTATGGTCCTCCTGGAACCGGAAAAACAATGCTTGCCAAGGCGGTTGCCAACCATACAACTGCAGCTTTCATTAGAGTTGTTGGCTCTGAATTTGTTCAGAAGTATTTGGGAGAGGTATGAGTTGAAGCTCATTACATGTTTTGTATTGTTAAAGATTATCTGTGCACTGGGAATGTAACTGCAGAATTCGTGTCTGTTGATGGAAAATAGTATTCTCTTGTGGGGCTTTTTGCATCCTTTTTATCATCTGGATTGGCAACAATTGCCTAATAGCTTCCCTTCAAAAAAAAAAAAAAAACAATTGCCTAATAGCTTTGTGGGTTATCTTTTTGTTTTGTATGCTTCAGGGCCCACGTATGGTTCGTGATGTTTTTCGTCTTGCAAAAGAGAATGCCCCTGCAATTATCTTCATTGATGAGGTCGATGCTATTGCTACTGCTAGGTTTGATGCTCAAACTGGAGCTGATAGAGAAGTTCAGCGAATTCTCATGGAACTCCTGAATCAGGTTAGAATAAATTACAGTAATTACTAATTAAATTCAGTGAATGTTTTATGGATATTATGTTTTTTAGTAGGTACTTATTTCCTGTTTTCTAATTGAATTCTATTGCAGATGGATGGATTCGACCAGACTGTGAATGTTAAGGTTATTATGGCAACTAATCGGGCAGACACTTTGGACCCTGCACTTCTGCGTCCCGGAAGGCTTGACCGGAAAATTGAATTCCCTTTGCCTGATAGACGGCAAAAGAGGCTTGTTTTCCAGGTAGGTCTTGCTCAGCCCCATGTCTTATATCATATTTGTCATAAATTGCTGTCTCCGTTTCTAATTATTTAATTTTTAGGATTTACCAGTCTTTGCCTCTGTAAATCTTCCTGAGTATAATTCATATGGTGCTGGCCTATTTGTGTGCAGGTTTGCACTGCTAAAATGAATTTAAGTGATGAGGTGGACTTGGAGGATTATGTTTCTCGGCCAGATAAAATTAGTGCTGCTGAGGTAAGTTGATGTTGCTTTTCTTTATAATAGATTGTTTATTGGACTAAAACTTCAGTTACGATACCTACAACTTCTGCACTTTTGCATGTTTTATTGTTTGGATATCTCCCTCAACATGACACAAAATATAACTGTTTTAAGCTACCAATTTTAGACCGTACACAAGGAGCATCAAGAGAAGCACCCGAAAATAAATTTCTATAAGAAAACAAGAATTTGAAAAACTAGTGGTGTGCTACTACGTTTTAGTCTCCTATGGAAGTCTCCGCTCACTCCTTTTCTGACTATATCTATTGAATAAAGTGTTTATCATTGCTGAGTTTACAACCTTGAAAATTGTACAACGCCTAGGCACGAGGCACCCTCAGGTGCCAAGGCTGCGCCTCCGCTAGGCGTGCGCCTCCTGTGCCTAGGTGCCAGGCGTCAGGCGTGCCTCTTTGAAAATATTTTTTTTCAAAAAAAAGGGGTTAACAGATTTAAAACCGTAAACTCTGAGACACGCCTCTTTGATATTTCATAGGTTTGATGTTTTTTATATTTCATTTTATCATTTTGTTATAAAACATTTCACAATAAAATAACAGGTTAAAACACTTTGTTTAAAACCCTAAATGAAATAATATATACATACTAAATCCCTGGGGTAAAACTATCAATTCACTATTGCGTCTGTGTAGTGTAACATTACTGATTCGGGCTTCACAACCCAAAGCTACATAACAATTATGAATTATTGATGAATGATGATGATGATGTGATTTATGAATTTGAGGTTGTTTAAGTTAGTGCAGGAGAGCTACAAACTTATTTACAATTTTAACATGTTTGGATTTTTTACTTTTGGAATTAATTTTATGCGTTATGACATATTTTTATGTGATTGCTCATTTTGCTTATTGAATTATATTTATAGGATAAATTAGGTTATTACATTTTATATGAATTATTGAGAAATTCATATAAAAACTAAAAAAAAGTGGGTGCTCCTCACTTCGACGAGGCGTGCGCTTCGACTTGTGCCTTGCTTCTAGGCTCCAGGCACACCTTGGCGCCTTGGTTATTTGGTTGTTTTATGTCTTGATTGAAATATGTTCACATCATTATTTGAGATTGTTTGACGGTTTTTCTTATTTCCAGCTGATGTTTGTAACTTGATATTGGTATGCAGATTGCAGCTATCTGTCAAGAAGCAGGAATGCATGCGGTACGCAAGAACAGGTATGTCATTCTGCCCAAGGATTTTGAGAAGGGTTATCGAACCAACGTGAAGAAGCCTGATACTGATTTTGAGTTCTACAAATGAGAATGCTGGAGGTGCATAGAAAACACCAATCGCTTAATGTTTGTGAAATCGTTTATAACCTTGTTGTCATTATCTTACATTTACAACAACTAGCGATCGATATGGCCTCCTTGTAGACTTTGTTTGAACAATTGATCTAGTTTATGGAACAAGTGTTATATCGATGCTAAAAACTCGTGTACGTCCCATTATATGTCCCGACCCTTTGTAAGCTATCGAGACCAAGCTATGGTGGAGGGCGTTTCGACGAAACAAATAGGTCCATGGTTTTAATGGAAACTTTCAAGATTAGTAGTTTGATCTTTTGTCCCATTTTGAGCCTTATTTCGTGATGTTGCATGTTTTTTACATAGTAAATATTTTATTGATTGAACAAACTCTCGTTTAGGTGCATATAGCAAATAAAATTTTAAGTAATAAAAAGGCAAGGATCAAAATATCGATATTGTTGAAATATCTGTACTATGATTTTGTTGAAATATTGACAGAAATTAATACAAAATTTCTAGGAAGTGCAAAACTTTAGCTAAAATTTTAAAAGGAGAACATTTGTGAAAATTATAAAAAATTAATAATTTAATAAAAATTACTTTGATTCGAAGAAAGCCTCGACGCTCGCACTTTGATTTATATTTATATTTACTTTACCTTAATTAAAAGTAAAAAAAAAAAAAAAAGGCTGAAAGTAAAGGAAAGCTTTACATTGAACCGGAGGAAAGAAGCCTCCTTCGACTTCAGTATTGGATTAGCTCAGGTATTTCAGGATATTCTTGAGAAGACCAAGTTTAGTAAAGAGAATTTTATTGTAGAACCAGTGTCTAAGTCTCGTTAGATTGAAAAAATGTATTATAAGCTACGAGAAGGCCCATGGAAAGCGTTATGATCAATTAATTTTATTAGCACCTTCTTTGCTCTTTAAACTTGCCCCTAGGCATGGTCATGATTGTGTTCCAATAGAGGAGTCGGGCGGAGTGCTCAACTAGTGCGGGTACTTTAGTAGCGAAGTCAGTAGCTAACGCTAGGTTAGGATCACCAAGATGCGAGACCCTCCCTTTTATAACTCTCAAGTAGCTCAGTTATAAATAAACATCCTCTTATTAATGCTTGCATGAGCGGGTAGATTAGATATTGATGTAAGTACTGAAATAAGCATGGGCATTGCCAACACTGAAGAAGAAGGAATTGAATCGATTGGATTGATCAGGCCGAGTAAAAAAGAAGGAATTTCGAGTGAAAGAAAGAAGTCATTTCCTCGATTGATCGATCCAAGACAGAATAGATTTGATTTCCTTTCTAACAAGACATTGGGAATCGAACTTGAAGTCGTGCAGTCCGGAAGGAGATAAAGGAACAAACATTGATATGCTGTATTTTGCCATCTTAACATAAACGACTTTCATGTATTACATCTTGATGTACCCGTACATCTATAGTACCCTTCCATAAGAAAGAGGGGTGAGGTGTTACCACAACAAAAAAGTGCTTCAAGAAATACAAATATATACAAGTGAAAGGAGTCAATTCAGTCCATAGCCATTGTTGTCTCTGATATCCTATGTTCACCATTATGTTCTTGCTCTAGTTAGGAGGCTGTATAGCTAGACCCGACTACTGCAGCCACAGGCAGACAGACAAAAAATCTAAAGATAGACCCCACTGAGACAACTATAGACATAAACATGTATTACTTAGATTTAGTTCCGTTCCGTCAGGGGGAAAATCCGGCATATCCCGGAGAAAAAGTACTCCAGCTCAGCTTTGGGATTGAAGTTGCGCTGTTTGTTGGAGGACCGTCAAAGTATGACTGACCAGTCGTTCGCACATCTGCTTGACTTACTGTAAATTCAGAGTTCAAATTCGTGATTAGCTCCGCGACCTCGTCCTCAATTCGGTGAAACTCCTGCATGCACCATTTACTGCAGGAATGCTCGTCATTTCCAGTCCATGGTTCTGGCGGGACCCGCGCCTAGCCCATATTTGAGCCGGATCGCTGATGATCGCCAGAAGGACCGCCTGAGGAGGACGAAACTAAAGAGGTCTTATGCGGAGTTCCGAGCTTTTAATAGAAAGACTTTGTCATCCGGCCATTAACACACAGTCATTGCGGACTCTTCTCGGAATCCCGACCCGATTTTAGCGATTGATTATTCCCCGTCTCAATACGAGGCGAGGGGGATTACTTTTCCATAATTCAGCTCCGGTTAGCCTTCCATCATAGCTGTAATTTCTGTGTGAAACCTTCGTCACCGGTATCCTTGCTTGCCGGGGTTCCAAGTGGAATTTGGGCGTAACATTCTTTTGCTTCTCTTACGATTACGATATTTCTACTCAGCTTGAAAAGAAACCTCAAGCCGATAAGAGCTCTTCATCATGTTCGAGAATTTCGAAAGAAGAACTGAGAGTGATTGACCTCTCACTCACGGCACACATGCTATATGTGTGATGCCGACACCTAAGAGACTTTGACTCCTCCCTTCGATAAGCTGTCCAACTAAGGGGAAGCATATTGACCTCAATACTAACTCTCCAGTCCACATCTTTTACATATACATATACGAAATGACCCAAATGCAAGCAAAAGACTAGAAGGAATGGATGAAGGAACTTTCTTAGATACCTGCTTTAATAGTTCTAAAAGATCAGTTGTCTCCCAAAAGATTGATTCTTGGATAGCTTGTTCTGGACTTCACTATAGGTTTTAGGGGAAGGTCGGGTTCAAAGCCTTTCATTTTTATTAGTAAGATGGGCGCTCCCAGAGGCATTATAGAATCTTTCTTTCATGATAAACCCAACCAAATGGGGAAGGCCCTATTTATGATTTTGGTTGGGGGGGTTCGAGGTGTCCGGATGTCATTGATCAGAGCCGTGGATGGATCTTCACGAAAGAAGCAAACATATAATAACAAATTCGAAATTGTAACCAAGCATCGCCCATTGGTTCTATACCCGATTCATAACTAGAAAGTTTCTCTAGTCGTTTGCTAATCGGGACTAAAACTGCGAAAATTAGAAATGCCAAAATAGAAATAACGTTTGACATTATTTGAAATCCCCAAAAAATCTCATATTTGTAAATCAGAAACATAGACAAACTCCTTCGAATGTGGAAAATAGACCGAATTCACCTATTCGAATTGGAATTCATTGTCAAGTCGTCGTCATCGATAACTGGTTAGTCAAAACTAAAATTTATTTTGATCGAACCCGTTTGTTTTTTATGATGTCTCCTTTTAAGATTCCTCGGTTTTACTTCTAATTTTAGTAGACTTCCTTTGATTCTATTTCAATATGGTATATATCTCTTATACAAAGAAAACCAATCAAACTCTTTTGCTTTCACCTAGCTTTTCTAAATGAAAAGAATTCCAAATAGAATTCTCATGTTGATTTCTCATTTTCTAATATTCGAATTCGAAATTCTATCTATTTTGGATTCTATTTTCTATATATTTTGTTTGATTTTATGTTTATGAATTATCTTTATGAAATTTTTTTAAACTATGACGTGTTGACAAATACAATAATAACTAATAAGCTCCTATATTCATGTACCTTCGTATTCGATTCGAGTAGGATTAGGTTTGACTTTTGATTTTTAACTGGAATTTATCTGAGATTTATTAAATTATACTTAGAATTAAAGTTTATAAAATTTTGAACTAAATTTTTCTGTCGTGTAATGTGGTTGGTCATCATACACCAGATAGGGAATATATCGTTTTGACAATGCCCAAGTTCGATTCTCTGCGGATGAAATCTCTATATTGATGGAGTGCACCTATGGTCAGGTCTTTACTGATTTTCGGGCTGAACGGGGATTAGTCATATACTAATATATATGGGGATCACCTCATGAATTATATATATATATATATATATATATAAAGTAAACTCAAGTCTTCTCTAATTCGCAATTGATCTATTTTATTGTTGTTAAACCATTATATGTCCCGAGCCTTTGTAAGCTATCGAGACCAAAAACTATGGTGAAGGGCATTAGGATGTCGATCATCTACGAATCACATAGGTCCATGGTGCAAATTGGAATGTCCATGTTATTATTATTTTTCTTTTAAAGGGGATCTTTTAAGATTATCATTCTTTTTTTTTTTGTAATTTTAAAAATATATAATATCTAATAAGCTAAATAAAATAAAAACAATTCATTGAAATTTTGTTTTTGTTCTTTAATAATTTGTATTATGTAAGTCATATAAAATTTAAAACTAAAATAAAGATTTAGGAGGTTTAAATATAGTTTAATTATCTATTTTAATTCATACAAATATTGATATTGTGATATAGAATTTGTTAATTTATATACTCACAAATATATTATATATAACCTTGTTAATTTATAGAAATTTTCTCAATATTTTATAAATTACATTATATGTTTATTGATATTAAGTAGATTTTTTAAATTTTTTTTTAATATTTTACGACGAAGTTAAAGTATTAATATATATAAGTAAGAGCATCTCCAATGCTATTATGCATGTGGAAAAAATTGAATGCCACATAGGATCTATATTGAAAAAGTTAAAAAAAAAATTCTCCAATGTAATTATCTAACTTTAATATTGATATAATGTGGCAAAAATAAAGTTAGAGAATATCAAGTAGAGTTTCTAATTGTAGATATCCTCCTTGATATGCTGATTAGGATTTCTAACTTTTCCCACCAATAAAATTTTAGCATTTTGTTAATGCATTTAATTGTCATATTGAATGGAAAGATAATGTAATAAATAACTTGGGGTGATTGGTTTAAAATTACTATTTAGATACTCACATTGGAGAAGTGAATATGCATTTCTATAATTTTTTTGACAAGGTAAATCCATATTATTTAGAAATGTTGATGTGACACTATTTAGATACTCAAAAATACATATTTACATTGGAGATGCTCAAAGTTTTAATTTTGTTTGTCAAAACTTTTATTTTAGACTTTTAACTTCTTAAAAATTCTTTCTATAAAAATTATATTTTTTTTAAAAGGGGTATAAGTATAATATTAATAACGGTCAGGACCTGTCTAGATTAATCACTAAATGCGTGGTTCGGATGTCTACTCCTATAATATGAGACATTTACTCTCACAAACAGAAAAAACTACCCACACATGTTGGTATGTGTATGGTGATAATTGAACCTCTCACTATTAAAGTGAAAATGAGGTGCACTAACCACTTTACTATAACCGATAAAAGTGAATTTGAAAAAAATATATATACATTTTTATTTTATTCGAATGAGTTTTTACTTTTAAAAAATTTAAATACTTTTAAAATAATTTTTAATTTTAAAAAAAAAAACTAAAAATTGGCCTAGAAAAAACTCTATTAAACAAGTGCTTCCTCACAATCACTATTGAATGGGTAGTCAAATGGGCAACAAAATTCAAGAGAAATTTCTCTATCAGAAGGAAAGTATTACCACAACTTCTTGAATCACGATGTGTGGGCGTGTATGAGTTTCTATAAAGTTGATGTGATGTCTACACCATTCCAACAAAATTTAATGGTAGGGGCCAATGGCTTTGAATAATCACAATAAAGTTATTCCAAGAAAAAAAGATGTTGGTTGGGTCACTTCAATTATTGCAACTTTATTGAATTTTCCAACCGGGTGGAATTGCAAGATCTTAAATGCCGGTTCTAATCATACTATAATATCGGTATAAATTTGTAATTTTTCAGTTTAATTAGTAACATAGTTTCTAACCTTTTTCTACGTTAATTAAGATCGAGAAAATTTTCAATTATTGAAGTCATATAAATTTTAATATTAAAATAAAGATTTAAGTTGTTTAAATATTGTTTGATTTTCTATTTTGATTCATACTAATATTGAATTTGTTAATTTATATAATTACAAATATATTACATATAACTTTGTTAATTTTTTTAGGTCGCCTTGTTAATAGATAAAATTTATATTGTGTGGAAAGATAAATAAAAGAGTAATAAAAATATTAGGAAATATTATAAATTTTTCACTTCATATTGGTAGAAATTTTCTCAATATTTTATAAAAAAACTTCTTAATATTATATAAATTACGTTTTATGTATATTGATATTAAGTAGATTTTTGAAAATTTTTTAAATATTTTACGACGAAGGTAAAGTAACAATACACAAATCACATAAATAAGTTCTGATCATGTTTAGTAGAGTTTTAGTTTAGAAGCTCTTCTATAAAAAATTATATATTTTTAATTTATTCAAAAGAATTTAAAAATTATACTGGGCAGGAGTTGGATATGAGATTTTATTTTTTGGTTATTTAAGGAAAATACGTCTTTAGGCCACTCACGTTGGATTCTTATATCTCAAATTCGTTTATAGAGATGTTAAAATCCTTAAATCCACCTTTTCGACCCCACAGTAGATGAATAAGATAAGTTAAGAACTTATACAGTAATAGTAAAATTCAAACTCCACACTACGTACTTTCTAAACACCCCCCTAATTACTATGCCCAGCAAAATAATGACAATAAAGTTGATGTCAACTAGTCCAGCAAAAGTCATGTCGACCTTCTCGGTCACTTCAACTTTTGCAACAATTCGAAGAAAAAAGAGGTAAAGCATGTGAACACAACAAGGATGTTGACTTCAATTATTGCAACTTTGTAGAATTTTCCAACCGCGTGGAAATTGCAAGAACTATAACTAAATAATTTTAGGGCTAATTATATAAATATTTTTTAATATTTAATATTATTATACGGATAAATAAGATTTAGGTATATTAATATAAACATTTTCTAATATTTTATAAATATTATACATATATATTCTGCCGTTAAATAGAGATAGTTAGTATGTAACACTCGAACATAAACGGTTTGAAAAGTCTAAATTATTCTTATTTATATTTTAAAAATTATAATAAATTTTTATTATATTAAATAATTAAATAATTAATTTTAACATTTAAAAAAAATTAATTGACTAGATAAGATCTATTTATCTCCATTCAGTTAACCAGATTTCATGTAATCCATTACAAAAAAAAATAAGTTAAAAAAAGTTAAAAAACTTCTGAAAACCATCACTAACAGATGGAGCTTTGGCTCCAACTCAGATGTGAGATGGAGCCAAAGCTCCATCTTCTAAAGAGATTGTAATGAGCGTGAGCCGGCTGTTATTAAAAGCGAGGACCAGAGCGCGTGCGATCTGTTCTTTCACTTAGAGATGGAGCCCAAAGTTTAGATGGTGAATGCGCGCCGGCGGTTATGAAAAGCAAAGAACTAGATCGTGCGATCTGATCCTTTACAATAATCATCATAATCTTTTTTTTTCTGTTTGATTGCTTCGAACAAGTACCTTGAGATAATTATTATTTGGGTCCCTAATATATTTAAAAAGATCACTTTTTGATCTATTTTTACTTTTTTAACTCACATTATTTCTATCTTTTTCAAAGTATATCAATTTAGTCCCCATGACCAAAATTTTGACAGTCAAACCTGACATAAAGTATAAATTAACAATCTTACTATTTTAATTAAATTATTAAATTAAAATGACAATTTTACTTTTTAATTTTTGAATGACCTTACCTATTTAGATAGTCCAATAAAAAATTAATATATGTTATAAAAATTTAATTTTTAATAATATTTAAAAAGGATTAAATAATAAAAAAATAAATATTATAAAATTATTAAAAATAAAAAATATTATAAAAATTAGAAAAATATTAAAAGTAATATAATTTATAAAAAATAAAATAAATTCAAGATTGAATACTTATAAAATTTAAAATTTAATAATTTAATATGTATATATAACAAATTTATATATATTGCGTTTTGTTATTATGTTTTTATTTTTATAATAATAATATATATATTGTAATTTATTATTATATTAATCTTGAATTTTATTTTTATTTTTATTAAATAATATTATTTTTAAAGTTTTATAATTATTTTTAATAAATTTATAATATTTATTTTTATTTAATTATTTAAAGTATTTTTTAAAAAATAATTTAAGTTTTTATAAGACATATCAATTTTTTATTGGACTATCTAAATAAGTAAAATAATTAAAATGTAAAAAGTTGGAGGGTAAAATCATATTGCTAATTTAATAAAAAGGATAGGATGACCAATTTATATTTTATGTCATATTTGACTGTCAAAATTTTAGTTATAGAGACTAAATTGATATATTTGGGAAAATGTGTGGATCATGTGAGTTAAAAATGTAAAAATAGATCAAAAAATAATATTTCTATCATATTATGGACTAAATTGATAATTATTCGAGGTATTTAGTTGTAGTTTAAGGAAAAGTACGATTTTCATTATATTATGACCAAACGTCAGGATATTCCATTATAATTTACGCATGAAAATATAAAATAATGGAAGACAAAGACTTCTAGGTTCTAAATTCTTAGCGAAATATTAGTGGCTAAGTTTGAATTTTCTTGATGTATTAAATTTGTTGCGAAATCAATTTATTAAAAAACTTTTTAATATTATATAAATTACATTATATGTTTATTGATATATTATATGTTTATTGATATTAAGTAGATTTTTTTAATGTTATTTTGAATATTTTACGACGAAGTTTAGTAATATAAGTAAGTTTTAATTTGTTTGACAAAACTTTTATTTTAGACTTTTAACTTTTTTAATTTTTTTTTTATAAAAATTATATATTTTTTAAAAAGAATGTAAGTATAATATTAATAACTGTTAGGATCTGTCGAGATTAATTATTAAACGCGCGGTTCGAATGTCTACTCCTATAATAGGAGACATCTACTCCTATAAGGGAAAAAAACTATTTACATATTGACACGTGTATGGTGAAAATTGAACATTTCATTATTAAAGTAAAAGTTAAATATACTAAACACTTTACTATAAGTGATATGAGTAGATTTAAAATATATATATATTTATTTTATTCGAATGAATTTTTACTCTTAAAAAATATATACTTTTAAAATAATTTTTAATCTAAAAAAAAAACTAAAAATAGGCCTAGATAAAACTCCATTAAACAAGTGCTTCATGTGCAGTAAAATGGGCAACAAAATTCAAGAGAAATTTCTCATCAGATGGAAAGTACTACCACAACTTCATGAATCACGATGTGTGGGTGTGTATGAGTTTCTATAAAGTTGATGTGATGTCTACACCATTCCAACAAAATTTAATGGGAGGGGCCGGTGGCTTTGAATAATCACAATAAAGTTATTCCAAAAAAAAAAAAAAGATGTTGGTTGGGTCACAACAAGGATGTTGGTTGGGTCACTTCAATTATTGCAACTTTGTTGAATTTTCCAACCGCGTGGAATTGCAAGATCTTAAATGCCGATTCTAATCACATGATGCTTAAGTTAAATAATTCTATAACACCGATATAAATCTGTATTTTTTTAATTTAATTAGGACCATAGTTTCTAATTTTTTCTCACGTTTCTTAAATAATTCTATAACACCGATAATTAAGATTGAGAAAATTTTTAATTATTGAAGTCATATAAATTTTAATACTAAAATAAAGATTTAGGTTGTTTAAATATTATTTGATTTTCTATTTTGATTCATACTAATATTGAATTTGTTAATTTATATAATCACAAATATATTAAGTATAATCTTGTTAATTTTTTTAGGTTGTCTTGTCAATAGATAAAATTTATATTATGTGGAAAGATAAATAAAAGAGTAATAAAAATATTAGGAAATATTATTAACTTTTCACTTCTTAATATTATATAAATTACGTTTTATATCTATTGATATTAAGTAGATTTTTAAAATTTTTTTGAATATTTTAGGGTGAAGATAAAGTAACAATACATTGATCACATAAACAAGTTTTGGTCATGTTTAGCAGAGCTTTAGTTTGAAAACTCTTTCTATACAAAATTATATATTTTTAATTTATTTAAAAGAACTTAAAAATTATAGGAGGCAGGGTTTGGATGTGGGATTTTATTTTTTGGTTATTCAAGAAAAATACGTTTTTAGGCTACTCATGTTATTGAGTTCTTATATCCTAAGTCCGTTTGTAGAGACAATAAAATTTCTGAATCTACCTTCCCGATCCCACAGTGGGTGAACAAAATAATTCAAGAACTCACACAACAGCAGTAAGATTCAAACTTCACACTAAGTGTTTTCTAGACATTTGAGGTAACTTTCAGTATAACTGCGTTATCACCCCTGGAGGCGGATGTGGGATTGTTGTTATCGGAGGATCCACCTTCCTATATTTTGCCTTCCCTTTTGGATGATGTTAGAGATGTAGCCACTAAGAGTTTGTTACTTGTTAGATCTTTTTCTCTGTATAAAAAGAAAATAAAAAATTTTCTATTAAAAAAATTAAATAATTTTAAAAATAATTTTAAACTTAAATAAATAAAAATAGAATTCGAAAATTCCTATCAAACTCACAAATGGAAGTGTAATAAAATGGGCAAAGAAAATTCAGGTGAAATATCTCATCAGATGGAAAAGTATTGCCACAACTCATGATTCATGAACATGATGGATGGCCCGGCGGGTATTGAATTTCTATGAAGTTAATGTGAGGTGGTCTACGCTAGTCCAACAAAATTTAGTGGTAGGGACCAGTAGCTTTGAATAATGACAATAAAGTTGATTTTAATTGGTCCAGCAAAAGTCATGTCGACCTTCTCTGTCACTTTAACTTTTGCAACTTTCAAAAAAATAAAAGGTATTTACTTTCACAAGAAAAAATAGATAATGGTATTAGTGGCTAAGTTTGAATTTTATCGATGTATTAAATTTGTTGCGAAATCAATTTATTAAAATACTGTTATAATATATATATAATTGTTATATTAGAATTATTATTGTGTATTAAAAAAATATTTATAAATTATAAAATTAATTTAGATTGGTGTCTTATATGGCTGCTGCGAGTTCATTATAAACTATAGAAGAAGAAGGTTAAATGTTTATTTTACATATGACAAAACAGTTTGATATTTGATTTTTAGAATAAAAATTTAGTATTTAAAAATCCAGTATTTTTGTAATTATAGAATATATAAATTGTAATTTATTATATATTAATTAAATTTAATTAAAAAGATAAAAAGAATATTAATGTCAAACATTTATTTATAGATGTGGATGTAAGGGTAAAATGGTAATATAAATTCTCAAAATTAAATTTAAATATTTAAATATAGATTTTTTAAATTAAGAGACTTATTAACCAATTCTCTAATTTTTTTTTAATATTATTATTTAAAGTATTATTAAAATAAATGAAACTATGAAATAAACTAAGTACTAAGGGACTACTTGTTACACAGACTAGAACTAGAATTCGACTAAATTTAGTCCTGAGCGCGCCTCCAAGCTTAGACAATTTGTCCCATACTATATATATATATATATTTTTTCAATTATTATTTAAAAAAGTTATACATAATTCAAATAATTTAATTGTTATTATTAATTTTTTAATTTTATACTATATTAAATAAAAAATAATATTATTTTTAATTTAATTCGTAATATATTAAAATATATAATAATATTAATTAATTTAATATAATTTATTTCTATAAAAATAATGTTCAATTCGGCACAATAAAAATAATATTTAATTTAATTTAATTCAATATATAACAAAACTCTCAACAAACTTGCTCACAAGTGGATATGTAATAATAAAAATAGTAAAATGAAATTTCTCAATCAATGCGAAGTATTGGATAGGTATGAATTTCTATAAAGTTTCTATAAAGTATTGGATACTCTCAATCAATGCAAAATTGAGTGGTTGGCATGGTAGGACCAGTAACTTTGAATAATTACAATAATGTTGATGTCAACTGGTCCAGTGTGAATTTCACTTTAATTATTACAACTTTATTCTATTTTCCAACTGGGTAGTATTCCAACTTTAATTATCCAAATTATTGCAAATTTGCAATACACACACGAAAACCAGTTTTTGTTGATTTTATTGAGTTACGTGAGTTATTGTGATCTTGAGAGTAAACCAGTTTCTTCTTCTCTGTCTCTAAAAAACCAGTTTCTTCTTCTTCTTCTTTGTCTCTAAACATCACCATATCAATCTTCTTGACCATGGCAATCGGAGAGCTCTTTCTTTCTGCTTTCCTTCAAGTGTTGTTCGATAGATTAGCATCCCGGGATCTGCTCCAGTTCGCACGCCGAGAAGGGTTACATGTAACTTTGAAAAAGTGGGAGAGAAAGCTCAAGACTATCGAGTCAGTGCTCATCGACGCGGAGGAGAAGCATCTGACAGACAAAGACGTGAAGATGTGGCTGGATGATCTTCGAGACTTGGCTTATGACATGGAGGACATACTTGATGAGTTTGCAACTGAGGCACTGAGACGCAAACTGATGACAACGACAACAACAACACATGGTGCTAGCAGCAGCAGCAGCAAGGTACGAGGTGTTTTCTGTGCTTGTTTCAGTGGTGATTGGAGTCCAAGTGCTGTTAAGTTTCGTGTCAGTATGCGTTCCAAGATTAAAAATGTCGATAGTCGAATGGAAGAGCTTTGCAAACAAAAAGATTATTTTGGGTTAAAAGATATTGGTGGAGAAAGAGCATCATCAAGTACAAGTACTGCTGCTGTGTATCAAAGACCACCAACCACATGTTTGCCAACTGAGTTAGCTGTATGTGGGAGGGACGAAGAGAAAGCCAAAGTGCTTGAAATGGTTCTTAGAGAAGAACCAAGTGATGCCAACTTTGCTGTAGTATCCATTGTGGGTATGGGCGGACTTGGGAAAACTACACTTGCACGTCAGGTGTATAATGACGATGCGGTGAAAGATTTCGAGCGGAAAGCGTGGGTTTGTGTTTCTGATGACTTTGATGTCTTCAGAATTTCGAAAGCAATTCTTGAGTCGATCACTCTGAAGTCTTCTGATTTAAAAGATCTAAATCTGGTGCACCTTCAATTGAAAGATGCATTAGCTGGGAAAAAATTCTTGCTTGTCCTGGATGATGTTTGGAGCAAGGATTATACGCTGTGGGAAAGCCTAAGGTCGCCTTTTATGGTGGGAGCAGCTGGAAGCAAGGTTATTGTCACAACACGCAATTTACAAGTTGCGTCAATGATGGGATCCATTGGTGATTGTCATAAGCTGCAGCGTTTATCACATGATGCTTGTTGGTCTCTGTTCACAACGCATGCGTTTCAAAATACAAACATCAATGCTCGTCCTAACTTGGAATTAATTCGTGATAAAGTTGTTGAAAGATGTAGTGGTTTGCCTCTGGCAGCGAAGACTCTTGGGGGTCTTCTATGTTCCAAGCAAAGAGTTGATGAGTGGGATGATATATTGAACAGTGGAATATGGAACTTATCGGATAAAAATGAGATTCTCCCAGTGTTAAAGTTAAGCTACCATCATCTTCCTTCGCATCTTAAAAGATGTTTTGCTTATTCTGCAATTATACCGAAAGATTATGAGTTCAACAAGAAAGATCTTGTGCTTTTATGGATGGCAGAAGGTCTAATTCAGAAGCAGAACGACAACAAGCAACTTGAAGCTCTAGGTGGAGAGTATTTTAATGAGCTATTGGTAAGGTCACTTTTCCAGCAATCAGTCAGTGATGAATCAAAATATGTAATGCACGATCTTATTAACGACTTAGCTGAATGGGTCTGTGGAGAAACAAGTTTTAAGTTGGAGGAAAAGAATGAAGAAAATCAGCAACCAATAATGTCTGAAAGGGCTCGACATTTTTCTTTCATCTCAACATTTTATAATGACAAAGAAAAATTTGAAGTGTTGTCTAAAGTTGAGCGCTTAAGGACATTCTTGGCATTATCATCCCAGAGAAATAGGTATTATGATCATTGTTGCATACCTATTATGGTTGTCTCTGATTTGTTGTCAAAGTTTAAAAAGTTGAGGGCACTATCTTTAGAAGGCTATTATATAGTTGAACTACCCGATTCAATAGGTGGTTTACTCCATTTAAGGTATCTCAACCTTTCTAAAACTATGATTAGAAGTTTGCCTGAATCTGCAAGTTCACTATTTAACTTGCAAACTTTAATATTAAGTTATTGTGATTGTCTCGTCAAGCTGCCTTTGAGCATGGAAAATATGTCCAAACTGCAACATCTTGATATTAGAGGCACAGAATCACTAATAGAGATGCCCTCGAGGTTAAAGGAATTAAAAGACCTTGAGATATTGTCTGATTTTGTTGTGGGAAAAGATGGGGCTGGTTGTGCTTTGGAAGATTTGAAAAACTTAAAGTTTCTCCAGGAAGAGCTTCATATTTCAAGATTAGAGAATGTGATTAGTGCTCCAGATACAAGAGAAGCCATATTGAGTAACAAGAAAGGGTTAAGAGTGTTGGAGCTAGAATGGGGTTCTCAATTTGATGACTCACGCAATGAGTCGGAAGAAAAAAATGTTCTTGAGATTCTACAACCTCATACAAATCTAAGAGGTCTCACACTCAAATGCTATGGTGGCACAATATTTCCAGCTTGGCTTGGAGATTCATCATTCTCCAACATGACAGTCTTGAGGTTGGAAAGTTGTGAGAATTGCACATCTTTGCCTTCTCTTGGGCTGTTAAGCTTGCTCAAAAATCTCACCATCATCGGCATGAAGAGGATAAAAAGTTTAGCTTCTGAATTCTATGGAGAAGGTTGTTTAAAGCCTTTTCAATCATTGGAGATTCTTAGATTTGAGAATTTGCAAGAATGGGACAGTTGGGAAACTACGAAAAATTCCGAGCATGTTGAGACATTCCCTCGTCTTCGTGAACTTTCAATTGAAAAATGCCCCAAACTCTCTGGCAAGTTACCTGATCATCTCCCTTCACTGGAGAAGCTTGTGATTAGTGAATGTGCACAACTTGTGGTTTCATTGTCTAGCCTTCCGGTGCTGTGCGAATTGGAAGTAGATGGATGCAAACGCGTAGTGTGGTGTTGTCCAAGTGACTCCCAGTCATTAAACTCCATGACTCTCTCAAACATTTCAGAGTTCGGAACCTGGTCAATGCAAGGGTTTAAGAAAGTGGAAAGTCTAGAGATTGATGGTTGTGAAGAGCTCATTCATATGTGGCAGAATGAAATGTCTGTTGAGAAGACACCAAAAGAGTTGCATGTTTTCAACTCCATAAGAAAACTCTCTGTTTTTGGTTGCCCGAATCTTGTTTTGTTTCCAGAGATTTGTTTTCTTCCCCTTCTGACTGAACTCAGGATTAAATATTGCAATGCTTTAATGTCCTTACCTGAGGGAATGAAGCAGAAGAATGTACACCTAGAACGCTTGGTTATTGATGGCAATCATTCACTGTCATTCATGACAAGAAGGCAGCTACCTTCATCACTGAAACAACTTGAGTTGAGTAACTGTGAGAAACTGCAGTTTGTGTTTGCTGATGCAGAGGAAACTTGTACTTCTTCTTCTTCTTATTCGGTGATACAAGAGGAGAATATCAATGATCTCAACATATTTCTTGAAAGGTTGTATGTGAGTTCCTGTCCATCTCTCACGTGCTTGTCGACAAGAGATCAGTTACCGGCCACACTCAAATATCTTCGCATATTCCACTGCTCAAATCTTACGACTTTATGGAGAGGCCAGCTACCGGACTCGCTTCAAGAACTCGAAATTATAGGTTGTTTAAAACTAGAGTCGATAACAGAGAGGTTCCATAATAGCATGCTTCTCGAAACAATTACCATCCATGGTTGTGAAAATTTTGAATCCATACCTGAGGGCATACACAAACTTAGCCGTCTTCGGGGAATTGAATTACTTCGATGTCCAAGTCTCGTTTGCTTCCCAGAAGGAGGGATTCCGAATGCCAATTTAAGGCGGTTTTACATTAGTGATTGCAAAAACCTCAAAGCCATACCCAGAGGCCTGCAAACCCTTGATTACCTTTACATATGGAGATGTCCAAGTATCAAATCCTTTCCAGAAGAATGTTTTCACACCAAGCTAACAACACTTGGAATTGGAGGTCTCTATTTGTATGAGCGACTAATTCAGTGGGGATTGTACAAGCTTACCTCTCTCACAACACTCCAATTTTATGATATCCCAGATGTAGTGTCTTTTGAGATAGGAATGATGTTGCCCACTTCTTTAACTCATCTGATCATTCACAGTTATCCGAATTTGAAATATCTAACTTCAGATGGTTTCCAAAACCTCACCTCTCTTGTATCTTTATCAATATATAGTTGCCCAAATCTCATATCATTTCCAAAGATAGGCCTGCCGCCCTCACTAATGCTATTAAATATTTATTATTGCCCTATGCTGAAAGAACGGTGCAGAAAGGATAGAGGTCAAGAATGGCCCAAGATAGCCCACATCCCTTGCACGAAGATAGATTGGGAACTCATCCATGATATAGAGGAGTAAGAATAAACATCAGCTCATTCGAGGCTTGTACTCTTTCCAAGGTTAGCCAATTTCTAATGCCCGAGTTATAGTGTTTTTGTAATTAGTCGATTGTATTCGTAATTGAAAGCTGTACTGATCCATTTTCATATTTTATCTTTCCAGATTGTCTCAATTTGGAACTAAGGTAAGTAATCGCTACCTCAATTGTTGCTTTATTGCATTTGGTTAAGTTGTAGCAATCTAAAAAATGTCCAGATTCAATTTAGACTGTCCAGATTCGATCTTGATTAATTTAAAAAAAAAAAAAAATGTCTAGATGGAGACGAGCTAATTTCCACTGGCAAAAAATGAAAAGAAATTTTCATATGGATTTTCTTACATTTTTTTTTTAATTTTATTTTTGATGTTTTAACACATATTTTGGAAAAGGAAAACAAAATCAAAATTTTACAAAACACCTCTGAATATTTTTTGTGTTTTACATTTTTAACACATTTTGTTTTCCTTATTTTCATTTTTTTCAATAAAAACGGTTTGGAAAATAGTTACCGAATGTGAATTCGTTTTTGTTTCTTAATACTTTGCATCTGGATTTTCACTGGAATTACAGATGCATTTGTGCAAAGCTACTAATGTGATCTCTGTGAGGATGGGCAGCACATCATGCAAATTAAATGCTATTCGTAAGTCAGAAAACCATTTATTTCGAGAATCTTTTTGTTTGATGTTGAATTAATTAAGCATTTGTTTTAGTGATAATGAATCACATTCAGCATTTGCATTTGCATATTTGCTTCATTTTTCAATGTCATAAACATTTGTACTATTTTTCAACTTCAATATGACATTGAGAATTGATGAACAATATACCTCTGTTGATTTCTGTTTCACAAATCTAGTAGATGTTTGTTGCTAATTTTTTATTTTAAAAACTGTTGCTTTTGGGTATTGGTTTGTGCAAAATTGTGGTTTTTGTTTGAAAAAATTTACCAGGAATTGTTATATAGAATGTTTCTTGTGGATAACTATCTGAGCTTTCTATTTTGTTAATTAAATTTACTAGGAAATTACGTACGGTATTTGTTAGACAGAATTTACCAGAAAAATACATTGGCTTGTTATTGTTTACAAGTGTCTTTGATTTACAACTGTCACCAAGTAGTTGGTTTGCATGGACGCATTGTGTCTCACAGGGTCTTCCCCTTTGGTGTTCAAAACTCATGAGGGTAGCAATTTCCGGCACTGTTACAAATTGGAACATTTTGGCGTAGTGTAATATTGTCTGCATTGGACACACAAGTCCTTCACGGGTTTGTTTTCAAATTTGCAACCCAAAATATGTCTACACCTTAAGGAGCGAGGAAGCTTAAAAGGTTTTTAAACTAATTACGACCCTCTTTCGTTAATTGTTATTTTGATTAATATCAACGTGTTGCTTTTGTTTTGCACGCATAGCTAATTCTTTAGACAAAACTTTCTTGTCAAGGATATTGGAGGTTGTGTGACATTCAAGAGCTGAAGCAGAGGAGTTATCATTGAATCACCCCAATCAATTTGGACAGTAATACAAGCTTTGCAGCTTGTGGAGCAATCTTTAGAACCTCTAATGGTGAGCTTCTCGATTTCTGTTTTCTGTATTCTCTATTGTGGTTCCTGTTATTCAAACTGCTTATGTTCGAAATTGGTTATTGTTGTCCTTGGAGGTTGTGGAGTCTGTGGCTTGACAGTCTGGAGGAGATGCATTCTATCAAAATTCACGTTTTGGGATGGAAGTTGTGCTGCTGATTATCTTGCCAATATAGGTTTTGGTCTCAATGGGTTACACTTGGTGGAATTCTCAACTGTGTCAAATTTTCAAGGTTTGTTGCTGCTTAGAGAAGAAGCCTGGAGTCTACACGTGTAGATTTGCTTAGATTTTTTTTTTTCATTGTTTATGTATATCTTTTAGTGAGCATTGCATTTGTTTTTCAGTTTAGAGTTTTTGTTTTTTTAGATTGTAATAGATGTTTTTTCTGAGGGTAAGTCACATTACGTCCCCCTAACTAGGTGTAATTTTATTATTTGTTTTAATAAATTTTCCTCGTACTGTCGAGGTTCTACTAAAAGAAAACCGAAATGAAGAGCAATGGAATCATTTAATGAAAACTGGGATGTTGTCACCCCTTCTTCACTCATTTCTTTTATGATCTTTTCATCATAAATTGCCTGTTATTAATAGAAAACTAGAAGGAATGGATGGAGGAACCTTCTTGGATACCTGCTTTAATAGTTCTAAAAGATCAGTCTGTCTCCCAAAAGATTGATTCTTAGATAGCTTGTTTTGGACTTCACTATAGGTTCTAGGGGAAGGTCGGGTTCAAAGCCTTTCATTATTATTAGTAAGATGGAGTGCTCCCAGAGGCATTATAGATTCTTTCTTTCATGATAAACCCAACCAAATGGGGAAGGCCCTACTTATGATTTTGGTTGAGGGGGTCGAGGTGTCCGGATGTCATTGATCAGAGCCGTGGATGGATCTTCACAAAAGAAGCAAACATATAATAACATATTCGAAATTGTAACCAAGCATCGCCCATTGGTTCTATACCCGATTCATAACTAGAAAGTTTCTCTAGTCCTTTGTTAATCGGGACTAAAACTGCGGAAATTAGAAATGCCAAAATAGAAATAACATTTGACATTATTTGAAATGCCCAAAAAATCTCATATTTGTAAATCAGAAACATATACGAACTCCTTTGAATGTGGAAAATAGACTGAATTCACCTATTCGAATTGTAATTCATTGTCAAGTCGTCGTCATCGATAACTGGTTAGTCAAAACTAAAATTTATTTTAATCGAACCCATTTGTTTTATATGATGTCTCCTTTTAAGATTTCTTGGTTTTACTTCTATTTTTAGTAGACTTCCTTAGATTCTATTTCAATATAGTATATATCTCTTATACAAAGAAAACCAATCAAATTCTTTTGCTTTCACCTAGCTTTTCTAAATGAAAAGAATTCCAAATAGAATTCTCATGTTGATTTCTCATTTTCTAATATTAGAATTCGAAATTCTATCTATTTTGGATTCTATTTTCTATATATTTTGTTTGATTTTATATTTATGAATTATCTTTATGAATTTTTTTTAAACTATGACGTGTTGACAAATACAATAATAACTAATAAGCTCCTATATTCATGTACTTTCCTATTCGATTCGAGTGGGATTAGGTTTGACTTTTGATTTTTAATTGGAATTTATCTGAGATTTGTTAAATTATACTTAGAATTAAAGTTTATAAAAATTTAAATTAAATTTTTCTGTCGTGTAGTGTGGTTGGTCATCATACACCAGATAGAGAACATATCATTTCGATAATGCTCAAGTTTGATTCCCTGCGGATGAAATCTCTATGTTGATGGAGTGCACTTATTGTCAGGTCTTTACTGATTTTCGGGCCGAGTGAGGATTAGTCCTATACTAATATATATAGGGATCACCTCGTGAATTAAATATAAAAAAAAAGTAGGTTCAAGTCTTCTCTAATTCATAATTGATCTATTTTATCGTTGTTAGACCATTATATGTCTCGAGCGTTCGTAAGCTATCGAGACCAAAAACTATGGTGGAGGGCATTAGGATGTCGATCATCGACCAATCACATAGGTCCATGGTGCAAATTGGAATGTCCAAGTTATTATTATTTTTCTTTTAAAGGCGATCTTTTAAGATTATCATTATTTTTTTTTGTATTTTAAAAATATATAATATATAATAAACTAAATAAAATAAAAGCAATTCATTGAAATTTTGTTTTTGTTCTTTAATAATTTGTATTATGTAAGTCATATAAATTTTAATACTAAAATAAAGATTTAGGTGGTTTAAATATAGTTTAATTATCTGTTTTAATTCATACAAATATTGGTATTGTGATATAGAATTTGTTAATTTATATAATTACAAATATATTATATATAACCTTGTTAATTTATAGAAAATTTCTCAATATTTTATAAAAAAATTTCTTAATATTATATAAATTACATTATATGTTTATTGATATTAAGTAGATTTTTTAATTTTTTTTTAATATTTTATGACAAAGTTAAAGTAGTAATATACATAAATAAGTTTTAATTCTTTTTGACAACACTTTTATTTTAGACTTTTAACTTTTTAAAAATTCTTTTTATAAAAATTATATTTTTTTAAAAGGGGTTACTTCTATAATAGAAGACATCTACTCCTATAAGGGGAGAAAACTACCCACACATATTGATATATATAGTGATAATTGAATCTCTCACTATTAAAGTAAAAATATATATATTGATATATATATATTTTCAATTATTGAAGTCATATAAATTTTAATACTAAAATAAAGATTTAGGTTGTTTAAATATTGTTTGATTTTCTATTTTGATTCATACTAATATTGAATTTGTTAATTTATATAATCACAAATATATTACATATAACCTTGTTAATTTTTTTAGGTCGCCTTGTCAATAGATAAAATTTATATTATGTGGAAAGATAAATAAAAGAGTAATAAAAATATTAGGAAATATTATTAACTTTTCACTTCTTAATATTATATAAATTACGTTTTATATCTATTGATATTAAGTAGATTTTTAAAATTTTTTTGAATATTTTAGGATGAAGATAAAGTAACAATACATTGATCACATAAACAAGTTTTGGTCATGTTTAGAAGAGCTTTAGCTTGAAAACTCTTTTTATAAAAAAATTATATATTTTTAATTTATTTAAAAGAATTTAAAAGTTATACTAGGCTGGGGTTGGATGTGGGATTTTATTTTTTGGTTATTCAAGAAAAATACGTTTTTGGGCCACTCATGTTATTGAGTTCTTATGTCCTAAGTCTGTTTGTTGAGACAATAAAATTTCTGAATCCACCTTCCCGATCCCATAGTGGGTGAACAAAATAATTCAAGAACTCACACAATAGCAATAAGATTCAAACTTCACACTAAGTATTTTCTAGACACTTGAGGTAACTTTCAGTATAACTGCGTTATTACCCCTGGAGACAGATGTAGTATAACTGCGTTATTACCCCTGGAGACGGATGTGGGATTGTTGTTATCGGAGGATCCCCCTTCCTATATTTTGCCTTCCTTTTTGGATGATGTTAGAGATGTAGCCACTAACAGTTTATTACTTGTTAGGTCTTTTTATCTGTATAAAAAGAAAAATAAAAAATTTTCTCTTAAAAAATTTAAATAATTCTAAAAATAATTTTAAACTTAAATAAATAAAAATAGAATTCGAAAATTCCTATCAAACTCACAAATGGAAGTGTAATAAAATGGGCAAAGAAAATTCAGGTGAAATATCTCATCAGATGGAAAAGTATTGCCACAACTCATGATTCATGAACACGATGGATGGCCCGGTGCGTATTGAATTTCTATGAAGTTAATGTGATGGTGGTCTACGCTAGTCCAACAAAATTTAGTGGTAGGGACCAGTAGCTTTGAATAATGACAATAAAATTGATTTTAATTGGTCCAGCAAAAGTCATGTCGACCTTCTCTGTCACTTTAACTTTTGCAACTTTCAAGAAAAAAAAAGTATTTATTTTCACAAGAAAAAATAGGTCAAGCATGTGAACACAACAAGGATGTTGGGTCACATCAATTATTGCAACTTCGTAGAATTTTCCAACCGCGTGGAATTGCAATTTGCAAGAACTATGACTAAATAATTTTAATCTTGAATTAATTATTATATTAATTTTTATTTTTATTTTTATTTTTAATAAATAATATTATTTTTAAAGTTTTATAATTATTTTTTAATAAATTTATAATATTTATTTTTATTTAATTATTTTAAATTTTTTAAAAAAATAATTTAAATATTTATAAGATATATTAATTTTTTATTAAATTATCTAAATAAGTAAAATAATTAAAATGTAAAAGTTGGAGGGTAAAATCATCTTGCTAATTTAATAAAAAGGGTAAGATAACCAATTTATATTTTATATCATGTTTGACCGTCAAAATTTTAGTTATAGGGACTAAATTGATATATTTAGAAAAATGTGTGGATCATGTGAGTTAAAAATATACAAATAGATCAAAAAATAATATTTCTATCATATTATAGACTAAATTAATAATTATTCGAGGTATTTAGTTGTAGTTTAAGGAAAAGTACGATTTCATTATATTATGATCAAACGTCAGGATATTCCATTATAATTTACATACGAAAATATAAAATAATGGAAGACAGAGACTTCTAGGTTCTAAATTCTTAGCGAAATATTGGTGGCTAAGTTTGAATTTTCTTGATGTATTAAATTTGTTGCGAAATCAATTTATTAAAAAACTGTTACAACATATCTTTCTTCGTTCTAATATATAATTGTTATATTAGAATTATTATCGTGTATTAAAAAAATGTCCATAAATTATGAAATTAATTTAGATTGGTGTCTTACATGGCTGCTGCGAGTGCATTATAAACTATAGAAGAAGAAGGTTAAATATTTATTTTATATGTGACAAAACAGTTTGATGTTTGATTTTTAGAATAAAAATTCAGTATTTTTGTAATTATAGAATATATAAATTGTAATTTATTATATATTAATTGAATTTAATTAAAAAGATAAAAAGAATATTAATATCAAATATTTATTTATAGATGTTGATGTAAGGGTAAAATGGTAATATGAATTTTCAAAATTAAATTTAAATATTTAAATTTAGATTTTTTAAATTAAGAGACTCATTAACCAACTCTCTAATTTTTTTTTTAATATTATTATTTAAAGTATTATTAGAATAAATAAAACTATGAAATAAATTAAGTATTAAGGGACTACTTGTTACCCAGACCAGAACTAGAATTCGATTAAATTTAGTCCTAAGCAGCCGCCTCCAAGCTTAGACAATTTGTCCCATACTATATATATATATATATTTTAAGTTATTATTTAAAAAAATTATACATAATTCAAATAATTTAATTGTTATTATTAATTTTTTTAATTTTATACTATACTAAATAAAAAATAATATTATTTTTAATTTAATTCGTAATATATTAAAATATATAATAGTATTAATTAATTTAATATAATTTATTTCTATAAAAATAATGTTCAATTCGGCACAATAAAAATAATATTTAATTCAATTTAATTCAATATATAACAAAACTCTCAACAAACTTACTCACAAGTGGATATGTAATAATAAAAAGAGTAAAATGGGAAAGAACATTCAAATGAAATTTCTCAATCAATGCGAAGTATTGGACAGGTATGAATTTCTATAAAGTATTGGATACTCTCAATCAATGCAAGTATAGGTAGGACCAGTAAATTTGAATAATTACAATAATTTGATGTCAACTGGGTCCAGTGTGAATTTCACTTTAATTATTACAACTTTATTCTATTTTCCAACTGGGTAGTATTCCAACTTTAATTATCCAAATTATTGCAAATTTGCAATACACACACGAAAACCAGTTTTTGTTGATTTTATTGAGTTACGTGAGTTATTGTGATCTTGAGAGTAAGCCAGTTTCTTCTTCTCTGTCTCTAAAAAACCAGTTTCTTCTTCTTCTTCTTCTTTGTCTCTAAACATCACCATATCAATCTTCTTGACCATGGCAATCGGAGAGCTCTTTCTTTCTGCTTTCCTTCAAGTGTTGTTCGATAGATTAGCATCCCGGGATCTGCTCCAGTTCGCACGCCGAGAAGGGTTACATGTAACTTTGAAAAAGTGGGAGAGAAAGCTCAAGACTATCGAGTCAGTGCTCATCGACGCGGAGGAGAAGCATCTGACAGACAAAGACGTGAAGATGTGGCTGGATGATCTTCGAGACTTGGCTTATGACATGGAGGACATACTTGATGAGTGTGCAACTGAGGCACTGAGACGCAAACTGATGACAACAACAACACATGGTGCTAGCAGCAGCAGCAGCAGCAGCAAGGTACGAGGTGTTTTCTTTGCTTGTTTCAGTGGTGATTGGAGTCCAAGTGCTGTTAAGTTTCGTGTCAGTATGCGTTCCAAGATTAAAAATGTCGATAGTCGAATGGAAGAGCTTTGCAAACAAAAAGCTGTTTTTGGGTTAAAAGATATTGGTGGAGAAAGAGCATCATCAAGTACAAGTACTGCTGCTGTGTATCAAAGACCGCCAACCACATGCTTGCCAACTGAGTTAGCTGTATATGGGAGAGACGAAGAGAAAGCCGAAGTGCTTGAAATGGTTCTTAGAGAAGAACCAAATGATGCCAACTTTGGTGTAGTATCCATTGTGGGTATGGGTGGACTTGGGAAAACTACACTTGCACGTCAGGTGTATAATGACAAGGCGGTAAAAGATTTCGAGCCAAAAGCGTGGGTTTGTGTTTCTGATGATTTTGATGTCTTAAGAATTTCGAAAGCAATTCTTGAGTCGATCACTTTGAAGCCTTCTGATCTAAAAGATCTAAATCAGGTGCACCTTCAATTGAAAGATGCATTAGCTGGGAAAAAAATTCTTGCTTGTCCTGGATGATGTTTGGAGAGAGGATTATACGCTGTGGGAAAGCCTAAGGTCGCCTTTTATGGTGGGAGCAGCTGGAAGCAAGGTTATTGTCACAACACGCATTGAAAAAGTTGCATTAATGATGGGATCCACTGGTGATTGTCATAAACTGCATAGTTTATCACATGATGCTTGTTGGTCTGTGTTTAAGATGCATGCGTTTCAAAACACAAACATCAATTGTCGTCCTAACTTGGAACTAATTCGTGATAAAGTTGTTGAAAAATGTAGTGGTTTGCCTCTGGCAGCGAAGACTCTTGGGGGTCTTCTATGTTCCAAGCAAAGAGTTGATGAGTGGGATGATATATTGAACAGTGGAATATGGAACTTATCAGATAATAATGAGGTTCTCCCAGTGTTAAAGTTAAGCTACCATCATCTTCCCTCTCATCTTAAAAGATGTTTTGCTTATTCTGCAATTATACCGAAGGATTATGAGTTCAACAAGAAAGATCTTGTGCTTTTATGGATGGCAGAAGGTCTAGTTCAGAAGCAAAATGACAACAAGCAACTTGAAGATTTAGGTGGTGAGTATTTTAATGAGCTATTGGTAAGGTCACTTTTCCAGCAATCAGTCAGTGATGAATCAAAATATGTAATGCATGACCTTATTAATGACTTAGCTCAATGGGTTTGTGGGGAAACAAGTTTTAGGTTGGAGGAAAAGAATGAAGAAAATCAGCAACCGATAATGTCTGAAAGGGCTCGACATTTTTCTTTCTTATCAACACGGTTTAATGACAAAGAAAAATTTGAACTCTTGCACAAAGTTGAGCGTCTAAGGACATTCTTGGCATTATCATCCTTGAGATATAATGAGTATGGCAATTATTTCATACCTAATATGGTTATCTCTGGTTTGTTGTCTAAGTTTAAAAAATTGAGGGCACTATCTTTGGAAAAGTATCACATAGTTGAATTGTCCGATTCAATTGGAGATTTAATCCATTTAAGGTATCTCAACCTTTCTGGCACTAAGATTAGAAGTTTGCCTAGGTCTGCAAGTGCGCTATTTAACTTGCAGACTTTAATATTAAGGTATTGTCTTCGTCTCGTCGAGTTGCCTTCTAACATGGAGAATATGTCCAAACTGCAACATCTTGATATTAGAGGCACAAAATCACTAAGAGAGATGCCCTCAGGGTTAAAGGAATTAAAAGACCTTGAGATATTGTCTGATTTTGTTGTGGGAGAAGATGGGGCTGGTTGTGCTTTGGAAGATTTGAAAAACTTAAAGTTTCTCCAGGAAGAGCTTTATATTTCAAGATTGGAGAATGTGATTAGTGCTCCAGACACAAGAGAAGCCATATTGAGTAATAAGAAAGGGTTAAGAGTGTTGGAGCTAGAATGGGGTTCTCAATTTGACGACTCACGCAATGAGTCGGAAGAAAAAAATGTTCTTGAGATTCTACAACCTCATACAAATCTAAGAGGTCTCACTCTCAAATGCTATGGTGGCACAATATTTCCAGCTTGGCTTGGAGATTCATCATTCTCCAACATGACAGTCTTGAGGTTGGAAAGTTGTGAGAATTGCACATCCTTACCTTCCCTTGGGCTGTTAAGCTCGCTCAAAGATCTCACCATCGTCGGCATAAAGAGGTTAAAAAGTTTAGCTTCTGAATTTTACGGAGAAGGTTGTTTAAAGCCTTTTCAATCATTGGAGATTCTTAGATTTGAGAATTTGCAAGAATGGGACAGTTGGGAAACTACGAATAATTCCGATCATGTTGAGACATTCCCTCGTCTTCGTGAACTTTCAATTAAAAAAATGCCCCAAACTCTCTGGAAAGTTACCTGATCATCTCTCTTCACTGGAGAAGCTTGTGATTAGTGAATGTGCACAACTTGTGGTTTCATTGTCTAGCCTTCCGGTGCTGTGCAAATTGGAAGTAGATGGATGCAAACGGGTAGCGTGGTGTAGTCCAAGTGACTCTCAGTCATTGAACTCCATGACTCTCTCAAACATTTCAGAGTTCCGAACCTGGTCAATGCATGGGTTTGAGAAAGTGGAAAATCTAGAGATTGTTGGTTGTGAAGAGTTCATTCATATGTGGCAGAATGAAATGTCTGTGGAGAAGACACCAAAAGAGTTGCATGTTTTCAACTCCATAAGAAAACTCTCTGTTTTTGGTTGCCCGAATCTTATTTTGTTTCCAGAGATTTGTTTTCTTCCCCTTCTGACTGAACTCAGGATTAAATATTGCAATGCTTTAATGTCCTTACCTGAGGGAATGAAGCAGAAGAATGTACACCTGGAGTGCTTGGTTATTGATGGCAATCGTTCACTATCATTCATGACAGGAGGACAGCTACCTTCATCACTGAAAAAACTTGAGTTAAGTAATTGTGAGAAACTGCAGTTTGTGTTTTCTGATGCAGAGGAAACTTGTACTTCTTCTTCTTCGTATTCGGCGATACAAGAGGAGAATATCAATGATCTCAACATATTTCTTGAAAGGTTGTCTGTGAGTTACTGTCCATCTCTCACGTGCTTGTCAACAAGAGATCAGTTACCGGCCACACTCAAATATCTTCACATAGACAGCTGCTCAAATCTTACGACTTTATCGAGAGGCCAGCTACCGGACTCGCTTCAAGAACTCGAAATTAGAGATTGTTCAAAACTAGAGTCGATAACAGAGAGGTTCCATAATAGCATGCTTCTCGAAACAATTACCATCCATGGTTGTGAAAATTTTGAATCCATACCTGAGGACATACACAAACTTAGGCGTCTTTGGGACATTTGTATATTTGCATGTCCTAGTCTCGTTTGCTTCCCAGAAGGAGGGATTCCGAATGCCAATTTAAGGCGGTTTACCATTACTGATTGCGAAAACCTCAAAGCCATACCCAGAGGCCTGCAAACCCTTGATGACCTTTGCATATCGAGTTGTCCAAGTATCAAATCCTTTCCAGAAGAATGTTTTCACACCAAGCTAACAACACTTGTAATTGGAGGTCTCTATTTGTATGAGCGACTAATTCAGTGGGGATTGTACAAGCTTACCTCTCTCATATCACTCCACTTTTGTTATATCCCAGATGTAGTGTCTTTTGAGATAGGAATGATGTTGCCCACTTCTTTAACTCATCTGACCATTTGGCGGTTCCCAAAATTGAAATACCTAACTTCAGATGGTTTCCAAAACCTCACCTCTCTTGTAAATTTATCAATATGGAGTTGCCCAAATCTCATATCATTTCCAAAGATAGGCCTGCCGCCCTCACTAATGGAATTATATATCAATGATTGCCCTATGCTGAAAGAAAGGTGCAGAAAGGATAGAGGTCAAGAGTGGCCCAAGATAGCCCACATCCCTTGCACGAAGATAGATTGGGAACTCATCCATGATATAGAGGAGGAAGAATAAATATCAGCTCATTCGAGGCTTGTACTCTTTCCAAGGTGAGCCAATTTCTAATGCCTGAGTTATAGTGTTTTTGTAATTAGTAGATTGTATTCGTAATTGAAAGCTTTACTGATCCATTTTCATATTTTATCTTTCCAGATTGTCTCAATTTGTCTCAATTTGGAACTAAGGTAAGTAATCGCTACCTCAATTGTTGCTTTATTGCATTTGGTTAAGTTGTAGCAATCTAAAGAAAATGTCCTGATTCAATTTAGACTGTCCAAATTGGATCTTGATCAATTTTAAAAAAAAAAAAATGTCTAAATGGAGACTTGCTTATTTCCATTGGCAAAAAATGAAAAGAAATTTTCATCTGGATTTTCTTACATTTTTTTTTTTTATTTATTTAATTTTTGATGTTTTAACACATATTTTGGAAAAGGAAAACAAAATCAAAATTTTACAAAATAGCTCTGAATATTTTTTGTGTTTTACATTTTTAACACATTTTGTTTTCCTTATTTTCATTTTTTTATTTTTAAAAACGGTTTGGAAAATAGTTACCGAATGTGAATTCGTTTTTGTTTCTTAAAAGACAAAAACACCTATTTTTGGTGTTACTGGACAGCCCTTAATACTTTGCATTTGGATTTTCACTGGAATTACAGATGCATTTGTGCAAAGCTACTAATGTGATCTCTGTGAGGATGGGCAGCACATCATGCAAATTAAATGCTATTCGTAAGTCAGGAAACCATTTATTGCTTCATTTTAGTACATGAAAATTTGAACAACTCTTTGATATTGAATCTTTTAGTTTCGAGAATCTTTTTGCTTGATATTGAATTAATTAAGCATTTGTTTTAGTGATAATGGATCACATTCAGCATTTGCATTTGCATATTTGCTTCATTTCTCAATGTCATATGTACTATTTTTCAGCTCCAATATGACATTGAGAGTTGATTTCTGTTTCACAAATCTAATAGATGTTTGTTGTTAATTGGTTATTTTCAAAATTGTTTCTTTTGGGAATTGGTTTGTGCAAGATTATGGTTTTTGTTAAGAGAGAATCCAGGATTGTTATTTAGATTGTTTCTTGTGGATACTCATCTGAACTTTCTATTTTGTGCATTGAATTTATTAGAAAATTACGATATTTGTTAGACAGAATTTACCAGAAAAATAAATTGGCTTGTTATTGTTTACAAGTGTCTTTGATTTACAACTCTCCCCAGATATAATTCAGTTGGTTTGCATGGACACGTTGTGTCTCACAGGTTCTTCCCCTTTGGTGTTCAAAACTTATGAGGATCGCGATTTCTGGCTCTGTTATCAATTGGAACATTTTGGCATAGTGTAAATATTATCTGCATATTGGACACACAAGTCCTTCACGGGTTTGTTTTCGAATTTGCGACCCAAAATAAGTCTACAGCTTAAGGAGCGAGGAAGCTTATAAGGTTTTTAAACTAGTTACGACCCTCTCTCGGTAATTGTTATTTTGATTAATATCTACGTGTTGCTTTTGTTTTGCACGCATAGCTAATTCTTTAGACAAAACTTTCTTGTCAAGGATATTGGAGGTTGTGTGACATTCAAGAGCTGAAGCAGAGGAGTTATCATTGAATCACCCCAATCAATTTGAACAGTAATACAAGCTTTGCAGCTTGTGGAGCAATCTTTAGAACCTCTAATGGTGAGCTTCTCGATTTCTGTTTTTTGTATTCTCTATTGTGGTTCCTGTTATTCAAACTGCTTATGTTCGAAATCGGTTATTGTTGTCCTTGGAGGTTGTGGAGTCTGTGGCTTGACTGTCTGGAGTAGATGCATTCTATCAAAATTCACTTTTTGGGATGGAAATTGTGCTGCTGATTATCTTGCCAATATAGGTTTTGGTCTCAATGGGTTACACTTGGTGGAATTCTCAACTGTGTCAAATTTTCAAGGTTTGTTGCTGCTTAGAGAAGAAGCCTGGAGTCTACACAAGTGTAGATTTGCTTAGATTTTTTTTTTTTTCATTGTTTATGTATATCTTTTAGTGAGCATTGCATTTGTTTTTCAGTTTAGAGTTTTTGTTTTTCTAGATTGTAATAGATGTTTTTTCTGAGGGTAAGGCACATTACGTCCCCCCTAACTAGGTGTAATTTTATTATTTATTTTAATAAATTTTCCTCGTACCGTCGAGGTTCTACTAAAAGAAAACCGCAATGAAGAGCAATGGAATCATTTAATGAAAACTCGGATGTTGTCACCCCTTCTTCACTCATTTCTTTTATGATCTTTTCATCATAAATTGCCTGTCATTTAGTTTGATGATCCAGCAATTGTGTTTTCTTTTTTTGTTATTATTTTGGGGCAAAATCTAAAATTTACACATTTGATTCTTAGATGATCTATATATACAGTATACCTGATTATATTATTGTGACATTTTAAACTATTTTTATTGGCAAGATATTATTTTTTAATATATTTTTATCTTTTGAACTTATATGGTCTCATATTTAAAATATTATTTTTTGATATATTTTTATCTTTTCAACTCATATGGTTTTAACTTTTTAAAAATATATTAATTTAATCGCTATGATTAAAACTTTTTCAAGTCAAATTTAACATAAAGTATAAATTGATCATTTTATATTTTTTTATTAAATTAAAATAATACTTTTACCTTTTAACATTTTTAATAACTTTTATATTTTATAGGCCAATAAAAATTGATATGTTATAAAAATTTAATTTTTTTTAAAAACACTTAAAAAGAATAAAATAAAAAAATAAATATGATTAAATTTATTCAAAATAAAAATAAAAATACTATAAAAATTTGACATATTTTTACATTTGAACAATTTGATATTTTAAATAATCCAATAAAAAATTTTTATGTGTTATAAAACTTAAAATATAAAAATATTTAAAAATGATTAAATAAAAAATAAATATGATAAAATTTATTAAAAAAAATATCATTTATTAAAAATAAAAATAAAATTCAAGATTGAATACTTATAAAATTCAAAGTTTAGTTAAAAAAACTGAAATGTTAAAAATATTATATAATATATATACATAATTTAGAGTAAATTATATATATATCCATAATACACATGCATTTATTATTATTATATTGTAAAATTAAAATATAATAATAAAACTGCAATATATATAAATTTATTATTATATATACGTATTAAATTACTGAATTTTGAATTTTATAAGTATTCGATCTTAAATTTTATTTTAATTTTAAAAATCATATTACTTTTAAGATTTTTAAATTTTATAATATTTATTGTTTAGTTTTTATTTTTTATTTTTGATGAATTTTATTATTTAATCCTTTTAAATGTTAAAAAAATTAAATTTTTATAATGTATATTAATATTTCTATAGAAATATGTAAAGTTGGTAAAACGTTAAAGGGTAAAGTATCATTCTAATTTAATAATTTTATAAAAAATATAAAATAATTAATTTATACTTTATATTAGGTCTGACCGTCAAAATTTTGATTATACAGATTAAATTAATGTATGTTAGAAAATGTAGAGACCATATGAGTCAAAAATATAAAAGCAGAGCAAAAAGTGATATTTCATAATACATTGGGATCAATTGAGAATTATTCGAGGTACTCCATTGTAGTTTCAGTAAAAGTATAATTTTATTGCAGTATGACTAAATATCAGGGTATTGCATTGCAATTTGTCTGAAAATATAAAATAAGATTTAAGAATTTTACATTATCTAAAGGTGTAATTATAAGATTTATACACCCAATTACATAAGATATATGCTTTAGAGGAGAAAATTATATATATATACTGGTAAATACGCATGGTGAGACTTATATCCTCGTTACTGAGGTGGAAGTAATATGCACTAGTCATTGAAATTATGAATGTATGTACAATTAGAGAAATAACTGATTAATTTTACATATTTATTACTCTTATTTTTATCTAATAAAATATTTTAAACTTAACTTATTAAATATGAAACTTTATTAATTATCTATATAATTGGTATTAAGTGGGTCTAAATTTATAATTTTTTTAAGAAATAAATCATTCATAAAATTAATATACATATATTTTTTATCAAATATTAGACTATATAAAAACAATTTCCCTAAAGATCATTGTTGGGTTACAGCTCAGCAGAAGCCCATGGACAGCTACACCCATAAGAAGGCTAAACATATCCTCATAAACTCTTAACACATTCAGGCTATGCTTGTTACGTGAGTTTAATAAGGAATTGGATTAAAAATAGTTTAATTCTTTATTTGTGAAGTGTATAAGATTGGATTTCTCCAATCTCATGCACTCATTTATCTTGTTCAGACGGGACTATTGAGTCCCACCTAGGAGTATGGGACAAATTTATCTCATGTTTCCTCTTTTTTTTTTTTAAATATTAAATATATATTTAAAAAATATTATTTTTAACAGCAATAAAAATAAAATTATTTATAATATAAATGTAGTGGGGAAAAGGTGGGAGAAATGTTGCTGTCTAGGTAAGTAAGAGGAGTAGTCATGGCCCCGGTAACCGGTGGTTTTGAACCGGAACCTTTTAGGTTCCCGTTCAAAACCAGTTCCGGAACCTGGACAGTCGGTTCTGGTTGGCCTTAAAAATAAAAAAAATCGGAACCGTCGGTTTATGGAATCGCTCGAATCGGGCGGTTCCGTTTCAAACCGTTTAAATTTTTTTTTTTTTGTATTTTGAAAAAAAAAAAATTTAAAACATTTATGCATGCTGCAGCCTGCAACTGCACACTGCCCCATGTGTGGGGCAGTGCGCACTACCAGTGCACTGCCCCCACGCATGAGGCAATGAAAATTTTTCAAAAATTTTTTTTATTTTTTTTTATTGGTTGTCTGGTTCCGGTTATGGAACCGGAGATTGAACTGCCAGTTCCACTAAAACCAGGAAGGAACCGGAACCAGGGATTCCTCCCTAGTTCTAACCGGAACTCAGGACCGGGACCTCCACGATCCCGATTCCAATTGTTATAAAAATAGAACCGAAATCGTTGATTCCGAAACTTTGGCCATCCCTAAAGAGGAGAAGACTCAATTTTTGGGCATGCAATGGAATATTCTTTGTCGACTCAAAGACAATAATATATGAAATGTAACCAACATATTAAAGTTCAATTTTAACAAAATTTGAACTTTTTTTTTTTCCTCAGGATAATGATTTTATTAATGTTACTTCCTATGTTATTATGAGACATTAGATCGTTTATTTTCTGCTTAATTAATGTTTTGCAGGTATAACTTTATTAATGTTAGTTTATCTATTATTATGAGACGTTAGATTGTTTGTTTTCTGCTTAATCAGTGTTTTGCAGATTTTTTTCTAATTTTAAAAATTCAGAATGGTCGTTTAAGAGAGAATTTTTATTTGAAGTAAAATGTTAAGTCGTGGAAAATATAAAGAAAAGTCGTGTAGAATTTTGGTTGGAAAGACTAGAAGTACAAAATATTGAACTTGGAAGCTAGAATTGTAAGGTCTGTTGTAAATATTAGTGAATTTATCAACCATTTACACATGTTTTTCTTGTGGAAAGGTTAGGCGGTGGGGTGTCTATATATACTAATGACTTTGCTTTATAAAAGGGTAATTGGAGACTTGGTCACTCTCTCTTCCTCATACATTATTTTGACATGATATTAGATAAATTATTTTTACAACCTAATATTACTTTAATAATAAAAATATATATAATGACGATACAAAAAATAGTTCATTTAAAAAATAACACTAATTCAACCTGACTTTTGAAGATTGGCATTGGGTCATTATTTTTAGGGATATTATTAAAATTACTTATATAGTTTGATATATTTGTCAAAATCCCCCCACTAGTTTTATTTTTGGCTAAAACCCTCCCTGTAGTTTGATGTATTCGTCAAAATCTCTCCTACCGTCAGTTTTAATTACTAAAATATTATTAACCGTTAACTTTTTAGTTAGGAATATTATTAAAATCCCCATCTAATTTGATGTATTAGTCAAAATCTCCTCATAGTTTTATTTATGGTCAAAATTCCCACGTAGTTTTATTTTATAGTTAATTTTTTCCTTACCGTCAGTTTTAATTACCAAAATACTTTTAACCATTAACTTTCTATTAAAAGCTTTAGGGCACCAAGGTATAAAGGTAAATATTTATTATATTAAATTAAAATATTTTAATTTATAATATTAATGAATCTCTATCATCCATAATATAATGACATTAGAGATTAAATATAAAATATTAAAAATTAAATCTGTCGTCCATAGATGGACGGTAGAAATCATAAACACAATTTTTTTAAAAAAAATTAAAAAATTAAAAATAAAAAGATGGATCTCCATTGCCCATCTCCATATAATGATGGACATTAGAAATCAAATTTAAAAAAAGTTGGAATGGACGATGGAGATCATAAACACAAAAGTTTTTTAAAAAATTTTTAAAAAAAATAATCTCCACCGTCCATCTCCATAGATGGATAGTAGATATTATAAACACAAAATATTTTAGAAAAAAACACATAGAAAATTTTAAAAAATGGACCTTCACTGTCCACTGTCCATCTCCATAGATTTTAAAATTTTAAATTATTTAATATTTTATATTTGATATCTATTATCCATCATATGATAAATGGTAGAGATTCATTAATATTATAAATTAAAATATTTTAATTTAATATATATAGATATTTACCTTTATGTCTTTGGTACTCTAAAGTTTTTAATAAGAAAGTTAATGGTTAAAAGTGTTTTGGTAATTAAAACTGACGGTATATGGGAAATTGACTATAAAATGAAATGGGGGGGGGGGGGGGGGAATGAGATTTTGATTATAAATGAAACTTTAAGGACATTTTGACTAATACATCAAATTAGGGGGATTTTAATAATATTTCTAACTGAAAAGGTCAATGGTATTTTAGTAACTAAAACTAACGGTAGAGGGAATTTTGACAAATACATCAAACTATAGGGGGGGATTTTAGTCAAAAATGAAACTAGAGGGAAGATTTTGATGAATACACTAACTACATGGGAGATTTTAATAATATTCCTTATTTTTACTGAAAATAACCCCTAAATTTGGACTGGGACAAAGTTAAAAATTTTGTTTTGATGTGTGTGTTTTAAAAATTTTCCAGAGCAAGAGAGAAAGGGAAAGAGATAACTGAAAAGAGAACTCAAAAGACATTGAACAGCGCCGATATCCTCCACCACTAGCAGGGGCGGACCGAAAAAAGAGAATTTGGGGGGAGGGGGGGGGGGGTCAGGTTTCAAAATCTTTAATTTATTACTATATATCAATTTTTTTTATAATTAAATTAAATAAATAAATTTTTATTTTCAAAAATTTTTGGGGGGGCCATGGTCCCCCTCCGCCTCCACTACGGTCCGCCCCTGACCGCTAGCCAGCCACCCCTACCGACCGTTTGAATTGCCAGCGCCAACGACTTTGTTCGATATGTGTGTTTTATTTTTTAAAATCAATTTAGTTACATAAAGATGTTGGCAATCAATTGGATTTCGTTTATGTTCACTGGGTTTGTGAATTGTGTTTGTAAAAAATGGGTTTTATGGTTGATTTGGAGTGGTTTGGTTGTTTTGATGGAGTGTTGAATTGATTTAAGAATTATGATTTGGCTGTGATTTGCTTTGAAGACTTCACGAAGAATGAAAAACTCGCTGTGAAGAATAGATAGGTTATTATAAAAAAGAAAAAAAAAATGAGAAATAGAAGTCAATTGGACAGCCCATAGAAATGATGGTGTGGTTTAAAATTTAAAGAGTATGTGGCCTTTTAATATTTGTCCAGAAACAAACCTCTTTTACTTTTTTTGATTTGGGTGATTTTGAGTTTTTAATTTAGGGTTTTTGATTTTGAGTTTTTGATTTTTGGGTTTTTGATAGTTCTTGAGATCAAGAACTAATTTAAGTTAGTTCTTATGATCAAGATTTTTCGATCAAGAACGAATTTTAATTCTTGATAAAGAACTAAATTTTGTCTTGATCAGTGAATTTAATTTTTTTTTTTAATAAAGAAAGGAAAATAATCACAGAGCTTTATCATTAATATCAGTTAGAATAACATAATTAATGAATAAAGGTCCATGATAGAACCATAACCTATCTATAGAGCATGACAAAGCATGCCTATCTAACAAATAAGTCATTTTATAATCATCTCTAGGAATGAAGATACAACAACAGTCATTGAAAGAAGATAATTAAGTGCGAATTTAGTTGTTGATCAAGAACTAATTGATTAATAACTATTCTTAATAAAATTAGTTCTTAATCATCAGTGAATTTAGTTCTTGATCCAGAACAATTTGAATAAAAATAGTTCTTGATTAAGAAATATTCTTGATCAATTTATTTTTTATCAAAACTAATTTTAATTCTTCATCAAGAACTAAATTAATTCTTAATCAGGAACTTATTTAGTTCTTGATCAATAACTAAATAGGTATTGATTAAAAACTATTTGATTAAGAACTACTTTTGATCAATTTGTTCTTAATAAAAAACTAATTTAGTTCTTGATCAAGAACTAATTAGAAAATATTGATGTAATAGTGGTTTGAAGTGAAAATTTCAATTTCACATATGAAGAATAATCACTCTTTATAGTGTATATAAGAAAGTAAATTCTTTTAGTATTTAAATGGGTAACAAGGTTAGTGGGCCTTGTTAGAGCTTTGTACACATATTAACATGATTATTAAAGATGAGTTTATTTATTATTTTATTTTATTTTAAATTTACTTCACTGCCATTTTTTATTATTTATTTTATTTTAAATTTGAATAAAATTCTGAAATCGGAGGATGCATCGGTTCAAAACAAAGAGATGCATTATTTCAAAACTATATTTAGTATTTATAATAAATAATGTTTTTAGATGATGTAATGAATCACTTCCTGTCATATTATAATTATTATTTTATTTTGTTTTAAATTCAATTCACAGCCATCTTTTATTTTTTTATTTTATGTTATTTTATTTTAAATTTAATTATTTTGAATTTGAATAAAATTTTAAAATCAGAGGATGCATCGGTTCAGAATAAAGAGATGCATTGTTTCAGAACAACTTTTAGTGTTTATAAATAATGTTTTCAGATGATGTAATGAATCACCTCTTATAATCATAATTTTCCAACTTTGCTGTCAAAAACACTTTTGAGAGAAAGAGAAAATACTACACTATAGTTTATCATACTTCTGGGTTGTATTGCTTCATCAAAGAAGAATTGATAGTTGAATCGCAATCAAAAGGGGATAAATTTTGTCTTTAGAACATTGCACATGTGCAAGGCTCTATCATTTACAATTCGTTTTCTGATTTTAAGTCAGTTTGTTTATTTCCTTTGTTTGTATTTAATTTTCCGGTTCAATTTCTTTTTGTTGTATTGTTAATTTTATTCAAATATTAATTGATTGTTTCCAACAGAAAAAAACCCATTAGTTCTTTAGCGGGAAAATTGCACAGTGAAACTAAATTAGTTCTTTAGTGGGAAATTTTTATAGAATTTAATTTAAATCCTTTGACTTGAAAAAAAGCCAGGGATGTGGAAATAATATTTTTATAGAGTTTTGGTTTGTTAATTGGTAGTCATTTTCTTCTGTTTTGCTATTGCAACGTTCCAATAGAAAGAAGTCTTAAAAGGGATCTGAAGTTGTTGATATCTGCATATTCTACTCTTCTACAATATTAAGATAAAGTTAGGGTAATTATACAAATATTTTTTATTGTAGATCAAATTGTACGCATATGTATTATTTATCGAAAATATTTCTTAACGTTGGTTAATTTTCATCCAAACTAACTGTTGGTAAGACCTTTTGACCAAAATAATAATTTTACCCTTAATGCTTTATTTATTACCTTAATAATTATTTAAAAATTAATTTATTTTTATATAATTACATTGTGTAGCAACTTTCTTCTCAACTAGCTTCTGCTCTGCTGTGGGATTGATTGTGAATGATATTTTGGTTTTGTTAAATTGTTTCTCTAATTCTTCAGTTTTAGCTAGGTGTCTATTGTAGTGCAAAATAAGAATTTTTATAGAACAGAGTTAAATTTAATTTTGAAATTAGTTTCTGATTCTATTTGGTTTAAGAACTTTTTTAATTGTATTACTAGTTTAGCCTTGAATGTAGGGTTGGTCCCGGTTCAGTTCGAACCAGGCGGTTCGAACCGAACAGTCAATTTTGAATCGAGACCGACGGTCCGATTCAAAACCGGTTAGCTGGAATCAGGACCAACGGTGCTGATTTTGGTTTTTTAATTTTAGGATCCGGAACTGGCAGTTCCGCCAGTTCCGATTCCTTTTTTTAAAAAACAATTGAAAAAAAAAAATTTGTGTGTTGGGAGATGAAAAAAAAAATTAAATTCGATTCAAAATTGAAACTGGTACCAACGTGGAACCGTCGATTCTTAGCACTGATTTCGTATCCGAAACCGACGGAGAACTGTATGTTCCGGAACAAAAACCAAAACTAGTATCCCAATGTTTTGGTTCCAATTCCCTTCTTAAGGGACCGAAACCGTCGATTTTAAAATCAAAATTAATGGTTTCGGAACCACAACCATCACTGCTCGAATAATTTTCGAGATAGTTTGTAATTTTTATTAAGGTAATCTATTATATTTTCCTTATAAAAAAAAAAAGTGTTGGGAAGAGTGGACTTTTATGGAAGAAGGTGCGCGTAACACAGCAAAAGTCTGTGACACAAACCTGACAAGATGCATTATCAATTCTAAAATTTAAAAAATTATTCAAACTTTATTGGAATTACAAAATTTAAAAAATTATTAAAATACATTATCAATTCTATAAGATGTGAAGTCTGATTTGTCCAGCAAAAGTTAGTGATAGGATCACTAACTTTAATTAATTAAATATTTTATAGTTTATGTGAACTAATCCAGTCCAGCAAAAAGTCTGTGACACAGCATGTGAACCTGACAACATGTACTTAGATTATTGAAATTGTGAACTCTTTCTCTGTATAATATGTTTTGATTAGCTTTCACTTTTAAAGTTTTTGTTAGCTTCCGAGTAAACCAGTTGCCTCTTCTATGTGCTCGCATGGCAACGGATATATTCGGAATCCGTTTTGGATAGAATACTTCAAACTTAATTTAAATTTAAACTCATTCAAATTCGAAGTGAAGTAATTATAATCTATTCTCACTGACTCAATTTAATTTATATTTTTTTAAAATATATAATTTACTGTTGTAAATATAGTGAATTATCATCATATCCACGTGTTACTATTTGATTTTCACAATCATCATCATCTTGACATTTGTCCCATGACAAGATGATGATAATAAAACTAAAGCGGTGGGCTTGCTATATATTGGAGTTTGGCTTTGTAAATGTAAGATCACAGATTTTGGTAATAAAAGCTCTCTGTATCTTCCTCATAATATTATCATTTATTATTTCATTGTCCGTACTTAGATTTTATTTAATTTTTTTGTTTAATTATTATTATTTTTTATTTATAACATGATTAACTTATGATTATACTATATGATTGCTAATCTGTTAAATTTTTTACGTTAGAAAATAAATCTAATTTTATTTATATTTATAATATAATAACCTAAAATTAAAAAATAAAAAAATGAGCCAAAATCTCTAAATATTAGAAAATTTTAATTCAGAACATGAAGTTCTAAATCTGATGATATTTATTTAATTTGCTATTATATTTTATTAATTTGGTAAGAACCTAAAGTTTTAATTTTAATAATATTTATTTAATTTACTGTTTATATATTTTATTATTATTTATGCATTTAATTTATTGTTATGTATATTATTTTAATGCTATTTTCTTTGATTAAATTTTGTGTATATATATGATATATATATATATATTAAATTTTATTATTAGACCAGAAGTCTTAATTGAATAAATAATTTTTAGACCTGAAGTTCTTATTCATTTTTAATTATATACCGCTATCTTGAATTTGGTTTATCAAATCAGAAATTCTGATTCACTTTTAATTATACATATATATAATATTACTATTTTGAATTTTATTTTAACAGACCAGAAATTCTGATTTTATTTATGATTTTGATATAAAAGTTTGACATGGCAAAACTTAAGGATTTACGATTTGATGCACTAACAGTAGACGGGGACAACTATTTGTCCTAGATTATTGATGCTGAGTTAAAATTGAAATCTAAATGCCTTTATAAGACAATAGAAGAAGGAAATGAGTCATCTGAGAAAGACAAATCTACTGCTATGGTGATTCTTCGTCATCATTTACACCAAGATTTAAAGGCTCGGTATCTTACTATTACAAAACCATAAGTTTTATGGTGAAAACTAAAAGACCGATATAACCACCAGTCGGCCATAACCCTTCCGAATGTCAGGTACGAATGTCAACATTTGAGGTTTCAGGATTATAAATCTGTTTCGCAATATAATTCTGCTATGTTTCGAATTACTACAAGCTTGAAATTATGCGGTGAAGATATCTCTAATAAGAACATGCTGGAGAAAATATTTACCACTTTCCATACCTCAAATATGTTACTACAACAACAATACTGAGAACGCAGATTTACAAAATATTTAAATTAATTGCGTGTCTCCTTGTTGCAGAAAAGAATAATAAACTTCTATTCAAAGTTCATAAATCGCGCCCAACCAATTCTAATGCATTCTCAGAAGTGAATGTTAGCCATATTGAAAATCATCAACGTGGTTATAATAGTGGTTTTAACCATAGTCGAGGAAGTAATTTTGACAATAATAGCGGGCGTGGTCGTAATTGCGGTCGTGGGCGTGGAAATGATCGTGGTTATTTTGGACGGGGTGGTTATCAATTTTCAAGCTACTAAAATTTTAAAAACACTCATCAGAAGTGAAATATTTATGAGGTAAAACAAAATAAAGGTAAGACTACTTAGTATGAACCTATTGGAAATGATGGGGTTTGTTTTAGGTGTGGCAGTGATGATCACCAGTCACGCACATGTCGATCACCAAAACACTTAGTTAATCTTTATTAGGCATCATTAAAGGAAGAAGAAAAAAAAGAAAGAAAGTTGAGACAAATCTTCTTGATGATTCTAATCATGTGGATATTACTCATCTTGATGTTTAAGATTTTTTTGGATACCTAAAAGGAAACATTGAACATTTAATTGGTGATGGAAATGTCCATACTAGTTAAAAATCGCTTTTATTATCTTTTTGTTTTGTAATATTGTGATATATATATATATATATATATATATATATATATATATATATATATATATATGTGCGTGTGTATATCTTTCATGAAGAATATTTTGTGTAATCATACTATTTGTTTATATTTCTTAATTATATTTGTATAATATGTATTTTGTTTATACAAGAATATGAATATAAATAAATAGCAATAAATGAATCGCCTGTTGCACGCCAGAAGTATGACAGACTACTTATTTTAGGAGATACAGTTCTCCGGAAGAGGAAAGTAAATTATCCGAATTCTAATGTAAATAAAGCTTGAGCTACAAATAAATCAATTTTCATTGAATCAACTCCAGTTGAGTAAAAAGTCCATGAAGCGACAAGTCCCCGAAGAGGCAAGTCCTTGAAGAGACAAGTCCTAGAAGTGACAAATCCCAGCAGTGACAAGTCCCAGCAGTGCAAGCCCCGTAAGTGACAAGTCCTAGCAGTGATTAGTCCCAGCAGTGACAAGTCTTAAAAGTGACAAGTTCCCAAAGGATTTAAAATGTTAGAAGCATATAAATCGAGATCTCGTAATTTATATTTGATAAAGTTGCAAAGATCCCTTTATGGATTAAAACAATTTGAACGGATGTGGTATAACCGTTTCAGTGAATATATGATCAAAGAACGGTATATTAATAATTTGATATGCCCATGTGTTTTTATAAAGAAATCAGAATTCGGATTCGTAATTGTATCAGTATATGTTGATGATATGAATTTAATTGGAACTACTGAAAAGTTCTTAAAACTGTTGAATATTGTCTCGGCCTGGAGATCGAGCATAGATCAAACGGAATACTTGATCCTGAAATACCAAATCTTAATACGACTGATGTATTATTACATCATGTACTTTCTAAAATAAGGGGGAGCGTCCAATAAGGGGGAGTAAATTCTTGAGGAAATTAATATATGTGCATTGTACTCTTTTTCTCTTCGATCGGATTTTATTCTACTAGATTTTACCGGCAAGGTTTTTAATGAGATAGTTTGAGCATATAAAATTATATTTATGATCCAGAAGATTATGATATATATTTTAAGGATGATCCATAGGATAATTGTATATATTTTTGTTAAGATTTTTATTTCATTGAATTTTTTCTAATAACAATAAAGTGGTGAAAATTTAAAGGAAAGTATTGTAAATATGGTGAATTATCATTACACCCACGTGCCACTATTTGATTTCCACAATCATCATCATCTTGACATTTGTCCCATGACAAGATGCTGATAATAAAACTAGAGCGGTGGGCTTCCTATATATTAGAGTTTGGCTTTGTAAATGTAAGATCACAGACTTTGGTAATAAAAGCTCTCTCTATCTTCCTCATAATATTATCCTTTATTATTTCATTGTCCGTACTTAGATTTTATTTAATTTTATTGTATAATTGTCATTTTATTTTCTCTTTTATTTATAACATTTACTAATTAAATTAACTTTTAAATAAAATTAAAATTAAATATCAAGTATAACTAAAATGTTCATACACATTCACTTAAATTTAATATAATATAAGTTGCCATATTTAAACACCAAAATAATCTAATATATATTAAATATTTTATAAATAATATATATATATATATATATTTATAAAAAAAATTGAAAAACTGTGGAACTAAAAGTAGGACTATTTAGTCAATGAAAGAAAGAGGTATTATTAAAATTGGACATGTTAAATCCTAAGGAATCACTAAATAAGGATTTGACTAAAAATTAGTTCAATTTTATTTTATCTAATACTACAATACACCATAAATGACTTAATTCAGGAAGGGGACTTAACAAGATAAATCAAGCTTTATATATAAGGTTTACATAGCTACTCTCGTAATTGAAAAATATATATTTTCATATTCTTTCTGCCTTCCTTCAAGTGTTGTTCAATAGATTAGCATCCTGGGATATAAGGGGCTTTCCATGTAACTGACCTCCTTTTAAAAATGAGCTATGTAGTCTTTCAAAGGTCCATCTGCCTTTTAAAAAATCGTCGCCAAGTGGTAAGAGGGAACGAGATGCTTCTTTAATGCCTGGTATTGGCTCAAAAAGAGCTCATGGCACTAATTCCAGCTTGTTATGCTACTAGTGTGGAGCTTCCTAGGCCATTTTCTCGAGATTTCGCCCAAAGTGGTCGGGAAGTATCGGCACTTGACCTTGCTGTTTGTGGTCAGCAGACTCATCTGTACATTATAGGCGTCCAAGTGGTCGAAGGGATCACCGGACGCTTGGTATATAGGGATGCTAGGCATCTTGTCAATGGGCTCAGTGCCTCCTCGCTGTTGCTACAAAATGTCTAGTCGTCGCAGGAGAGCCTAGTACTCTAGACATGGAGGGGTCCTCGTTGATGCGCTAGAGGTGGCACTGTTCTCCCTACGGGGGTGGTTCGGCCGGCCGGGCGACCTTCATAGCTGCTCGTTGGGCGGCATTCTTCAGTTAAACTGCGGCTCGCTAGCCTGTCTTTGGCGGGCGTCTGTGATTGGTATTGCGTGATAGTTATTTACGTCGCCATTCCTTTCGTGTTGTTGGCCGCGTGCCTGCGAGTGTTGTCTGTGCTGCGGGGAGGTATTGTATACGGGGGCACCACGCCATTCCCTGTTAAGTTCTACATACCTTTCCCCGTTTGTGTTCAAGTGCACTACATCCTCTCTTGCCTGGTCGCGTTGGCCGAGTGGAAAGAAATCCCACCTCGTGGGGTGTTATCCCGTGGGAGGTTCTACACGCGGGGTTGAAAGACAGGGCAATTTATATCATTCCTCGTGGCATGCGGTGGGGAGGTGCTTTCCACGACCTGCTCGTGGAGCGGCTAGTTCTGTAGCGGGAGGAGGTATCCGCGGGTTATATCCACCACCATCCTTTCCAGCTCCGCTTGCCTTTCCGCAATTTTAGCGAGGTCGTGGGGATAGGAAGGACCTGTCTGCTCATGGCTGCGGGGCTCTGCTCGTGGAGGGAGCCGATCCTCCTATGGGTTCGCGACGGATGGTTAGGCCATTAGTGCAGTGGGTGCTGCATTTGTCGCACCCGGTGCGATTGGCACCACTGCTGTGTCTGGTGCCACTAGTGCGGTCGGTACAACTGGCTAGTCCGGAGGTTGAAGGGAAGCCTCCGTAAGTCTTTCGACAGAAGGTACATCACTGCTTCGTAGTATCCTGGAGCGAGTGCCTATGTCTTTCGCTATTGGTGCAATCTGCAATTTTTGCCTATAAAATTAATGTTAGAAAACTGAACAAGCGGTTTGCTTCTTATCGGGGGTGGAGGTTTGAATCCTCTAGCGGACCCCTTCTTTTAGTGTCAAATTATTGACATACGAATCTGGTCAGCGGAATAAATCAATGAATACTTAATATTCGAAGGATCCGAGTAAAAAAGAGATAATAGGTGATGGATTTTTAGAGACGTAATTTTTGTCGTGGTAACCTATTATCTATTCCTTAAAATAAATATGTTGGGAAGAATGGACTTTTATGAAAGAACGCGCGCGTAACACAGCAAAAGTCTGAGACACTAACATGACAAGATGCAATTAAATTATTGAAACTTTGTTGGAACTACAAAATTTAAAACATTATTAAAATACCATTATCAATTTTATGTGATGTCTAATTAGTCTATGTGGTATGAAATTTTAAAAAGGGATGTAATCAAAATTCCCCTTAACTTGATATATTCATTAAAATTTTTTCTATAGTTTCAATTTTAGGTAAAATTCTTCGATAGTTTGGTATATTCATTAAAATTTTTTCTACCTTCAGTTTTAATTACTAAAATACTATTGACCGTTAACTTTTCAATTAGACATATTATTAAAATGCTCCTATAATTTGATATATTAGTCAAAATCTTTTTATAATTTCATTTATGATCAGAATCTCCCTGTACTTTTATTTTATAGTCAATTTTTCCTGTACCGTCAGTTTTAATTACCAAAATACTTTAACCATTAACTTTCTATTAAAAACTTTAGGGCACCAATGGTATAAAGATAAATATATATATATATATTAAATTAAAATATTTTAATTTATAATATTAATGAATCCCTACTGTCCATAATATGATGATAATAGAGATTAATTATAAAATATTAAAAATTAAAAAATTAAAAAAGTTGGATATCTGTCGTCCATAGATAGACAGAGGAGATCATAAATACAAAACTTTTTTAAAAAAAATTAAAAAAAAAATTTGATATCCACTGTTTAATAAATGAATAGTAAGATTATAAACATAAAATATTTATTTTAAAAAAATCACATAAAAAATTAAAAATTAATTAAAAATTAAAATTAAAAAATGGACCTTCACCGTCCACCGTCCATCTCCATGGATTTTAAAATTTTTAATTGTTTAATATTTTATATTTGATTTCTACTTTGTTCATCATATGATGGACAATAGGGATTCATTGATATTATAAATTAAAATATTTTAATTTAATATATATAGATATTTACCTTTATATCCTTAGTGTCCTAAAGTTTTTAATAAGAAAGTTAATGGTTAAAAGTATCTTGGTAATTAAAACTGACGGTAGGGATGAAATTGACTATAAAATAAAACTACAGGGGGAGTTTGACCATAAATAAAATTATAAATTTTTTTTTACTAATACATTAACTTATAGGAGGATTTTAATAATATGACTAACTAAAAAATTAATATTTTGTTAATTAATACTGATGGAAGTATGAATTTTAAAGAATACATTAAACTATATGAGTTGTTTTAGCTAAAGATAAAACTAGAGTAAAATTTTAATGATTATACTAAACTAGAAAAAATATTATAATAATATTCCTTTTAAAAATTATTAAAAGTTAGTGGTATGATCACTAACTTTAATTAATTAATATTTAATAGTTAATGTAAAATGAACTTGTCTAGTCCAGCAAAAAGTCTGTATCACAGCATGTGAACCTGACAATATGTACATTAATTATTGCAACTTTGTTGAAATTCCAAGAAAATTGAATCTTTTAAGAAAATTGTGAACTCTTTCTCTGTATAATATGTTTGATTAGCTTTCACGGTTAACTTCCGAGTAAACCAGTTGCTTCTCCTCGGGCAGTGGCACAGAAGGCAACGGATTTATTCGTAGGAGAGTGATCCATATCCGAGTTAAAATTTAACTGATTTGATTTAATTTAAATTTTTTTAAAAATATTTAATTTACTAATTAAATTAATTTTTATATACAATTAAAATTAAATATTAAATATAACTAAATATTAATATATATAGATATAGCCATGATTTCGAAACTAGCCGTTCCGATTTTAAGACTGTTAATTTAAATATATTAACTTTTTATAATATTAGTAATATAAATATATAAGATTTAATTTAAAAATTAATTTATCATATTTGATATTCACAATGTAAATACAGTTTATTTAATTTAAAAATTGATTTATTATATCTGATATTCACAATGTAAATACAGTTTATTTTAAATATAAAACTGTAACAATAAAAAATTATTAAATTAATTAGTTAATATATAATTTAAATATAAAAACTATGGTAGAGCCATAAAGATTAAAACTTTATTTTTTTTTATTTTTAATATTTTAAAAAATATTAAATAAATATTGAATTAAATGGGATGGGTTACCCATAATAATTTGGCCTAAACCCAATCAGGTAAAAAACCAAATCACAAAAGTTGACCCGAAGTTGACCCTTCACTACAAAAAAAATTATAATTACCTTGATTTTTTTAAATAATTTAAATTTGTTACAAACGAACCGGGGCCCAGTGATTTAGGACGGATTGTAGATTTTTAATATGCCTATCTGGGTGTCCTAAAGATCATATTAAAACTTTAAGTTTAAATTATTTTTAATTACTTTAATATATATTAAAGTAATTAAAAATATTTACTTTCACAATCTACAAAAATTATTATGCGTGGTTTATATGTTTTACTCGGATACATCTAATTAGAGCAGAAAATTTTCTTAACTTTTTTTAAAACTTTTATATAAAGTTTTATTTGTAAGTGAGGAATTCTGATACAGAGAGTAAAATCCATCAAATTGTTGCAATACGCACTAAAACCAGTTTTTGTTATCTTGAGAGTAAACCAGTTTCTTCGTACTGTCTCTAAAAACCAGTTTCTTTTTCTTCTTCTTCTGTGTCTTTAAACATCAGCATATCAATCTTCTTGACCATGGCAATCGCAGAGCTCTTTCTTTCTGCCTTCCTTCAAGTGTTGTTTGATAGATTAGCATCCCGGGATCTGCTCCAGTTCGCACGCCGAGAAGGGTTACATGTAACTTTGAAAAAGTGGGAGAGAAAGCTCAAGACTATCGAGTCAGTGCTCATCGACGCGGAGGAGAAGCATCTGATAGACAACGACGTGAAGATGTGGCTGGATGATCTTCGAGACTTGGCTTATGACATGGAGGACATACTTGATGAGTGCTCAACTGAGGCACTGAGACGCAAACTGATGACAACAACACCACCACCACCACACGGTGCTAGCAGCAGCAAGGTACGAGGTGTTTTCTTTGCTTGTTTCAGTGGCGATTGGAGTCCAAGTGCAATTAAGTTTCGTGTTAGTATGCGTTCCAAGATTAAAAATGTCAGTAGTCGAATGGAAGAGCTTTGCAAACAAAAAGCTGATTTTGGGTTAAAAGATATTGGTGGAGAAAAAGCATCATCAAGTACAAGTATTGCTGCTGTGTATCAAAGACCACCAACCACATGTTTGCCTACTGAGTTAGCTGTATATGGGAGAGAAGAAGAGAAAGCCAAAGTGCTTGAAATGGTTCTTAGAGAAGAACCAAATGATGCCAACTTTGCTGTAGTATCCATTGTGGGTATGGGCGGACTTGGGAAAACTACACTTGCACGTCAGGTGTATAATGACGATGCGGTGAAAGATTTCGAGCGGAAAGCGTGGGTTTGTGTTTCTGATGATTTTGACGTCTTCAGAATTTCGAAAGCAATTCTTGAGTCGATCACTCTGAAGTCTTCTGATTTAAAAGATCTAAACCTGGTGCACCTTCAATTGAAAGATGCATTAGCTGGGAAAAAATTCTTGCTTGTCCTGGATGATGTTTGGAGCGAGGATTATACGCTGTGGGAAAGCCTAAGGTCGCCTTTTATGGTGGGAGCAGCTGGAAGCAAGGTTATTGTCACAACACGCAATTTAAAAGTTGCGTCAATGATGGGATCCATTGGTGATTGTTATAACCTGCAGCGTTTATCACATGATGCTTGTTGGTCTCTGTTCCAAACGCATGCGTTTCAAAATACAAACATCAATGCTCGTCCTAACTTGGAATTAATTCGTGATAAAGTTGTTGAAAGATGTGGTGGTTTGCCTCTGGCAGCGAAGACTCTTGGGGGTCTTCTATGTTCCAAGCAAAGAGTTGATGAGTGGGATGATATATTGAACAGTGGAATATGGAACTTATCAGATAAAAATGAGATTCTTCCGGTGTTAAAGTTAAGCTACCATCATCTTCCTTCGCATCTTAAAAGATGTTTTGCTTATTCTGCAATTATACCGAAGGATTATGAGTTCAACAAGAAAAATCTTGTGCTTTTATGGATAGCAGAAGGTCTAATTCAGAAGCAAAACGACAACAAACAACTTGAAGATCTAGGTGGTGAGTATTTTAATGAGCTATTGGTAAGGTCATTTTTCCAGCAATCAGTCAGTGATAAATCAAAATATGTAATGCACGACCTTATTAATGACTTAGCTGAATGGGTTTGTGGAGAAACAAGTTTTAGGTTGGAGGAAAAGAATGAAGGAAATCAGCAACCGATAATGTTTGAAAGGGCTCGACATTTTTCTTTCTTATCAACATGGTATAATGACAAAGAAAAATTTGAAGTCTTGCACAAAGTTGAGCGTCTAAGGACATTCTTGGCATTATCATCCTTGAGAAATATTAATCATGTTAATTTTTTTATATCTAATATGGTTATCTCTGATTTGTTGTCGAAATTTAAAAAATTGAGGGCACTATTTTTAGAAGGCTATTATATAGTTGCACTACCCGATTCAATAGGTGGTTTAATCCATTTAAGGTATCTCAACCTTTCTAATACTATGATTAGAAGTTTGCCTAGGTCTGCAAGTTCGCTATTTAACTTGCAAACTTTAATATTAAAGTATTGTTCTCGTCTCGTCGAGTTGCCTTCTAAAATGGAGAATATGTCCAAACTGCAACATCTTGATATTAGAGGCACAAAATCACTAAGAGAGATGCCCTCGGGGTTAAAGGAATTAAAAGACCTTGAGATATTGTCTGATTTTGTTGTGGGAAAAGATAGGGCTGGTTGTGCTTTGGAAGATTTGAAAAACTTAAAGTTTCTCCAGGAAGAGCTTCACATTTCAAGATTAGAGAATGTGATTAGTGCTCCAGACACAAGAGAAGCCATATTGAGTAATAAGAAAGGGTTAAGAGTGTTGGAGCTAGAATGGGGTTCTCAATTTGACGACTCACGCAATGAGTCGGACGAAAAAAATGTTCTTGAGATTCTACAACCTCATACAAATCTAAGAGGTCTCACTCTCAAATGCTATGGTGGCACAATATTTCCAGCTTGGCTTGGAGATTCATCATTCTCCAACATGACAGTCTTGAGGTTGGAAAGTTGTGAGAATTGCACATCCTTGCCTTCTCTTTGGCTGTTAAGCTCGCTCAAAGATCTCACCATCGTCGGCATGAAGAGGTTAAAAAGTTTAGCTTCTGAATTCTACGGAGAAGGTTGTTTAAAGCCTTTTCAATCATTGGAGATTCTTAGATTTGAGAATTTGCAAGAATGGGACAGTTGGGAAACTACGAAAAATTCCGAGCATGTTGAAACATTCCCTCGTCTTCGTGAACTTTCAATCAAAAATTGCCCCAAACTCTCTGGCAAGTTACCTGATCATCTCCCTTCACTGGAGAAGCTTGTGATTAGTAAATGTGCACAACTTGTGGTTTCATTGTCTAGCCTTCCGGTGCTGTGCAAATTGGAAATAAAGGAATGCAAACGCGTAGTGTGGTGTTGTCCAAGTGACTCCCAGTCATTAAACTCCATGACTCTCTCAAACATTTCAGAGTTCGGAACCTGGTCAATGCAAGGGTTTAAGAAAGTGGAAAGTCTAGAGATTGTTGGTTGTGAAGAGCTCATTCATATGTGGCAGAATGAAATGTCTGTTGAGAAGACACCAAAAGAGTTGCATGCTTTCAACTCCATAAGAAAACTCTCTGTTTTTGGTTGCCCGAATCTTGTTTTGTTTCCAGAGATTTGTTTTCTTCCCCTTCTGACTGAACTCAGAATTAAAGATTGCAATGCTTTAATGTCCTTACCTGAGGGAATGAAGCAGAAGAATGTACACCTGGAATTCTTGGTTATTGATGGCAATCGTTCACTGTCATTCATGACAGGAGGACAGCTACCTTCATCGCTGAAAAAACTTGAGTTAAGTAACTGTGAGAAACTGCAGTTTGTGTTTGCTGATGCAGAGGAAACTTGTACTTCTTCTTCTTCTTATTCGGCGATACAAGAGGAGAATATCAATGATCTCAACATATTTCTTGAAAGGTTGTCTGTGAGTTCCTGTCCCTCTCTCACGTGCTTGTCAACAAGAGATCAGTTACCGGCCACACTCAAGTATCTTTACACATCCTTGTGCTCAAATCTTACGACTTTATCGAGAGGCCAGCTACCGGACTCGCTTCGCGAACTCACCATTCATTTTTGTCCAAAAGTAGAGTCGATAACAGAGAGGTTCCATAATAGCATGCTTCTCGAAACAATTACCATCAATGATTGTGGAAATTTTGAATCCATACCTGAGGGCATACACAAACTTAGCCGTCTTTGGAAAATTGATATATTTGGATGTCCAAATCTCGTTTGCTTCCCAGAAGGAGGGATTCCGAACGCCAATTTAAGGCGGTTTTCCATCAGTGATTGCAAAAACCTCAAAGCCATACCCAGAGGCCTGCAAACCCTTGATTACCTTCGCATATCGAGATGTCCAAGTATCAAATCCTTTCCAGAAGGATGTTTTCACACCAAGCTAACAGCACTTGTAATTGGAAATCTCTATTTGTATGAGCGACTAATTCAGTGGGGATTGTACAAGCTTACCTCTCTCACATCACTCTTCTTCGTTGGTATCCCAGATGTAGTGTCTTTTGAGATAGGAATGAAGTTGCCCACTTCTTTAACTCATCTGACCATTTCACTGTTCCGGAAATTGAAATACCTAACTTCAGATGGTTTCCAAAACCTCACCTCTCTTGTACGTTTATCAATATGGGAATGCCCAAATCTCATATCATTTCCAAAGATAGGCCTGCCGCCCTCACTAATGCAATTAGATATTCTTAATTGCCCTATGCTGAAAGAAGGGTGCAGAAAGGATAGAGGTCAAGAGTGGCCCAAGATAGCCCACATCCCTTGTACGGAGATAGATTACAAACTCATCCATGATATAGAGGAGTAAGAATAAAGATCAGCTCATTCGAGGCTTGTACTCTTTCCAAGGTCAGCCAATTTCTAATGCCTGAGTTATAGTGTTTTTGTAATTAGTCCATTGTATTCGTAATTGAAAGCTTTACTGATCTATTTTCATATTTTATCTTTCCAGATTGTCTCAATTTGTCTCAATTTGGAACTAAGGTAAGTAATCGCTACCTCAATTGTTGCTTTATTGCATTTGGTTAAGTTGTAGCAATCTAAAGAAAATGTCAATTTAGACTGTCCAGATTGGATCTTGATCAATCTCAAAAAAAAAAAATAATGTCCAGATGGAGACGCGCTCATTTCCACCGTCAAAAAATGAAAAGAAATTTTCATATGGATTTTCTTACATTTTCTTTTTTTTTTATTTATTTAATTTTTGATGTTTTAACACATATTTTGGAAAAGGAAAACAAAACCAAAATTTTACAAAATAGCTCTGAATATTTTTTGTGTTTTACATTTTTAACACATTTTGTTTTCCTTATTTTCATTTTTTTATTTTTATAAAAACGGTTTGGAAAATAGTTACCAAATGTGAATTAGTTTTTGTTTTTTAAGAAAATATTTATTTTTATTTTTACCTATTTTTTGGTGTTACTGGACAGCCCTTAATACTTTGCATCTGGATTTTCACTGGAATTACAGATGCATTTGTGCAAAGCTACTAATGTGATCTCTGTGAGGATGGGCAGCACATCATGCAAATTAAATGCTATTCGTAAGTCAGGAAACCATTTATTGCTTCATTTTAGTACATGAAAATTTGATATTGAATCTTTTAGTTTCGAGAATCTTTTTGCTTGATATTGAATTAATTAAGCATTTGTTTTAGTGATAATGCATCACATTCAGCATTTGCATTTGCATTTGCATATTTTTGCTTCATTTTTCAATGTCATAAACATTTGTACTATTTTTAAACTTCAATATGACTTTGAGAATTGATGAACAATATACCTCTGTTGATTTCTGTTTCACAAATCTAATAGATGTTTGTTGCTAATTGGTTATTTTCAAAATTGTTTCTTTTGGGAATTGGTTTGTGCAAAATTATGGTTTTTGTTAAGAGAGAATCCGGGATTGTTATTTAGATTGTTTCTTGTGGATACTCATTTGAACTTTCTATTTTGTGCATTGAATTTACTAGGAAAGTGTCTTTGATTTACAACTCTTCCCAGGTATAATTCAGTTGGTTTGCATGGACACGTTGTGTCTCACAGGTTCTTCCCCTTTGGTGTTCAAAACTTATGAGGATCGCGATTTCTGGCTCTGTTATCAATTGAAACATTTTGGCATAGTGTAAATATTATCTGCATGTTGGACACACAAGTCCTTCACGGGTTTGTTTTCGAATTTGCAACCCAAAATAAGTCTACAGCTTAAGGAGCGAGGAAGCTTATAAGGTTTTTAAACTAGTTACGACCCTCTCTCGTTAATTGTTATTTTGATTAATATCTACGTGTTGCTTTTGTTTTGCACGCATAGCTAATTCCTTGGACAAACTTTCTTGTTAAGGATATTGGAGGTAGTGTGACATTCAAGAGCTGAAGCAGAGGAGTTATCATTGAATCACCCCAATCAATTTGAACAGTAATACAAGCTTTGCAGCTTGTGGAGCAATCTTTAGAACCTCTAATGGTGAGCTTCTCGATTTCTGTTTTCTGTATTCTCTATTGTGGTTCCTGTTATTCAAACTGCTTATGCTCGAAATCGGTTATTGTTGTCCTTGGAGGTTGTGGAGTCTGTGGTTTGACAGTCTGGAGGAGATGCATTCTATCAAAATTCACTTTTTGGGATGGAAATTGTGCTGCTGATTATCTTGCCAATATAGGTTTTTGGTCTCAATGGGTTACACTTGGTGGAATTCTCAACTGTGTCAAATTTTCAAGGTTTGTTGCTGCTTAGAGAAGAAGCCTGGAGTCTACACCAGTGTAGATTTGCTTAATTTTCTTTTTTTATTGTTTATGTATATCTTTTAGTGAGCATGCATTGCATTTGTTTTTCAGTTTAGAGTTTTTATTTTTCTAGATTGTAATAGATGTTTTTTCTGTGGGTAAGGCTCATTACGTCCCCCCTAATTAGGTGTAATTTTATTATTTATTTTAATAAATTTTCCTCGTACCGTCGAGGTTCTACTAAAAGCAATGGAATCATTTAATGAAAACTGGGATGTTGTCGCCCCTTCTTCACTCATTTCTTTTATGATCTTTTCATCATAAATTGCCTGTCATTTAGTTTGATGATCCAGCAATTGTGTTTTCTTTTTTTTTGTTATTATTTTGGGGCAAAATCTAAAATTTACACATTTGATTCTTAGATGATCTATATACAGTATACCTGATTATATTATTGTGACATTTTAAATTATTTTTATTATTATTGGCAAGATATGTTGATTAAGTAGTTGCTCCTCATATATTAAAATATTATTTTTTAATATATTTTTATCTTTACAACTCATATGGTTCCTAATTTTTTAAAAATATATTAATTTAATCGCTATGATTAAAACTTTTTCAAGTGAAACTTGACATAAAGTATAAATTAATCATTTTATATTTTTTTTATTAAATTATTAAATTAAAATGATACTTTTATCTTTTAATTTTTTAACAACTATCATATTTTACAGTCTAATAAAAATTGATATGTTATAAAAATTTAATTTTTTTTAAAAACACTTAAAAAGAATAAAATAAAAAAATAAATATGATTAAATTTATTAAAAATAAAAAATAAAAAAAAACTATAAAAATTTGATCTATTTTTATATTTAAACAATTTGACATTTTAGATAATCCAATAAGAAATTTTTATGTGTTATAAAACTTAAAATATAAAAATACTTAAAAATGATTAAATAAAAAATAAATATGATAAAATTTATTAAAAAATATCATTTATTAAAAATAAAAATAAAACTCAAAGTTTAGTTAAAAAAACTAAAATTACTTTACTAAATTACTAAATTTTACAAGTAAAATTACTAAATTACTTTACTAAATTACTAAAATTAGTTTACTAAATTACTAAGTTTAGTAAACTAAAATATTTTTTAAAAAATATTACTAAGTTTACAAGTAAAAAATAAATAAATTTTACTTTACTAAAATTAATTATATATATTACATTATTAAATTTTGAGTTTTATAAATATTCGATCTTAAATTTTATTTTATTTTTAAGAAATCATATTACTTTTAAGATTTTTAAATTTTATAATATTTATTGTTTAGTTTTTATTTTTTATTTTTGATGAACTTCATTATTTAATCCTTTTAAATGTTTTTAAAAAATTAAATTTTTATAACGTATATTAATATTTCATTAGACTATCGAAATAGGTAAAGTTGGTAAAACGTTAAAGGGTAAAACATCATTTTAATTTAATAATTTAATAAAAAAAATATAAAATGATCAATTTATACTTTATATTAGGTTTGACCGTTAAATTTTTGATCATAGAGATTAAATTAATGTATGTTAGAAAAGTTAGGGACCATATGAGTAAAAAATGTAAAAGCAGATCAAAAAGTGATATTTCATAATACGTTAGGGATCAATTGAGAATTATCCGAGGTACTCCATTGTAGTTTAAGTAAAAGTATAATTTTATTGTAGTATAACCAAATATCAGTGTATTCTATTGCAATTTGTTCAAAAATATAAAATACAAAATAAGATATAAGAATTTTACATTTTCTAAAGGTGTAATTATAATATTTATACACCAAATTACAGAAAATATGTTTTAGAGTAGAAAATTACCTATATATACTGGTAAATATATATGGTAAGACTTACATCCTCATTACTGAGGTGGAAGGAAGGTATACTAGTCATTGAAATTATGAATGGATGGACAATTAGAGAACTTAATTAAAAATTAACTGATTAATTTTACATATTTATTTATCTTATTTTTATCTAATAAAATATTTTAAACTTAACTTATTAAATATTAATGTCATGAATATGAAACTTTATTGATTATCTATATAATTGGTATTAAGTAGGTCTAAATTTATAATTTTTTTAAGAAATAAATCATTCATAAAATTAATATACATATTTTTTTTTTATCAAATATTAGACTATATAAAAACAATTTCCCAAATGATCTTCGTTGGGTTACAGCTCAGCAAAAGCCCATGGACAGAGAAGGCTAAGCCTGTCCTAATAAACTCTTAACACATTCAGACTATGTTTTTTTACCTGGATTTAATAAAGAATTGAATTAAAAATAATTCAATCCCTTATTTGTGAAGTGTATAGAATTTGATTTCTCCAATCTTATGCACTCATTTATCTTGACTAGGCAAGACTATTGAGTCCAGCCGGGGAGTACGAGACAAATTTATCTCATAATTCCTCTTTTTATATTTTTATATATTAAATATATATTATTAAAATATTATTTTTAATAGCAATAAAAATAAAATTATTTATAATATAAATGTAGGGGGAAAAGGGGTGGGAGAAATGTTGCTGTCTAGGTATGTAAGAGGAGAAGACTCAATTTTTGGGCATGCAATGGAATATTCTTTATCCACTCAAAGACAATAATATATGAAATGTAACCAACATATTAAAATTCTATTTGACTTCTTTTTTCCATGAAATATATCAGAAATTGGCTGTTATCTTGTCCCTTTGTCTTGTACGTTTCTATATTCTTTCTAATTTTATTATGTTTTTGTTATTCCCTATATATAACCTTTTTCTTCTTTTTACTTCTAATGACTTTGCTTTGTAAAAGGGCAATAAGAGACTCGGTAATAATACACGCTCTCTTCCTCATATAATATTATCCGAGTTAATTACACTCAACCTCCTTGAGGTTTGACTAATTACATTCGAAATCAAAGTTTACATTAATGAACACTAACTTCCCCTCACGTTAATGTGGACCGTTAAAATGATCGTTGACTTTTTTCAAATTTTTTAAATGACCAAAATACCCCTGTCACAAATTTTTTTTTACTGTTCATTAAAAAAAATTAATGGTGAGATCCAGATTGGATCTCCACCAAGAAAAAAAAAATTTTAAATCTTCATCTTCGAACCCAAAGGGTTCGAATCGAACCCTTCTGGGTTCGATCTCGAACCCAAAAGGGTTCGAATCGAACCCTCTGGGTTGGGTTCGAGATCGAACCCTTCTGGGTTCGAAGAACGAACCCTCTGGGTTTGTGGAACCCAGAAGGGTTCGAAAAACGAACCCTTCTGGGTTTGATGAATATCAAACCCATAAGGGTTCGAAGATCGAACCCTCTAGGTTCGATCTCGAACCCAGAAGGGTTCGAAGAACGAACCCTTCTGGGTTCGAGATAGGTTCGAAGATGAAGATTCAAAATTTTTTTTTTTCTTGGTGAAGATCCAATCTGGATCTCACTATTAATTTTTTTTAATGAACAGTAAAAATTTTGTGGCAGGGGTATTTTGGTCATTTAAAAATTTTGAAAAAAGTCAACGGTCATTTTAACGGTCAACGTTAACGTGAGGGGAGGTTAGTGTACATTAATGCAAATTTTGATTCCAAATGTAATTAGTCAAACCTCAGGGAGGTTGAGTGTAATTAACTCAATATTATCCTCTATTACTCTCTTATTTCATTTTATGTTGTCCGTACGTGTTATTTGGGTTTATTATTTAATTTTCATCTTATTTTCTCTCTTATTTATAATACGTTATCAGCATGATTAACTTATAATTATACTCTGTGATTGTCATACTGTTGGATCTTCCACATCAGAAAAATAAATCTAGTTCTATTTTTATTTATAGTATTGCAACATGAAGATTGCAAAACTAAAAGAGTTAGAAGCTCTAAATATAAAGAATTTCAGTCTAATGAGAACCTAAAGCTCTGATTTAATGATATTTTTTTTAATATGCATTAACTGTTATTCATTTTTAAGTTGGTTATGCCGACCATATTTATTTACTATTTATGAATATTTACTGTTTATGCATTTTATTTTAATGTTTTTTTCCTTTTATTAAATTTTGTGTATATATATATATATATTAAATTTTATTATCAAATCAGAAGTCTTAATTATATAAATGATTTTTAGACCAGAAGTTCTGATTTTATATCTAATTTTCAAACTAGAAGTTCTGATTCACTTTTGATTATATATTCAGACTAGAAGTTCTGATTCACTTTTAATTATATATATATATATATATATATGTATGTATGTATTACTATTTTGAATTTTGTTTTAACAGATCAAAAGCTTTGATTTTATATGTGATTTCAGATATAAAAGCTCGACATGGCAAAACTCAAGGATTTGCGATTTGATGCACTCACAGTAGATGGAGATAATTATTTGTCCTGGATTATTAATTATGAGTTAAAATTGAAATCTGAATGCCTTTATAATACAATAGAAAAAGGAAACGAGTCATCTGAGAAAGAAAAATCTACTGCTATGGTGATTCTTCGCCATCATTTATACCAAGATTTAAAGGCCCAATATCTTACTATTACAAAATCAGAAGTTTTGTGGCGATAGCTAAAATACCAATATAACCACCAGTCGGCCATAACCCTTCTGAATGCTAGGTACGACAACATTTGAGGTTTCAGGATTATAAATCTGTTTCAGAATATAATCTGCTATGTTTCTAATTACTACAAGATTGAAATTATGTGGTGAAGATATCTCTGATAAAGACATGCTGGAGAAAACATTTACCACTTTCCTGTAAAATATTTATGACCAACATGTTTATCTTTCTTATATTTATTATTGTTTTAATTAGTTTAATTAATATATTAAGAGTTAAAAGTACATTAATCAGTTTGAGAAGTAATTTTCCATCCGTTGATGGAACTTATGAATAATTGATACTATCAGAAAACTGGTCCTCTCTCTACCTATATAAGTGCGTCTTCTCCATCATTCAACGCATGTTAAAGAAACTAAAGAGGTTTAGAGAGAGAAATACAATTTATTCAATATTTAATAATTTACTGCATAATTGGTTTACTCGAATTGTATATGGCTCAAGGTATGTTTTCTCATTTATTGATTAACATGTGAAAATCATGAAGTTCTAAAATTATCAGCAATTAATATTTTTGCCTAATTGTTTTTGCATAATTTAAAGGATTTTCCTACATGTGGTATCAGAGCGATGGTTTAGGAACTCATGATTTTCCATTTAAGATAATTGGTTCTTTTATTATTTATGAACACTAAAATTTAATAGAGAAATTTAAATTTATGTTTCCGCTGCTTATAATTATAATTATGATCCCACACTTGAATGACTATGTAGAGAAATATTGTATCGTATCAAAGATTTAATCCAATCAAAATTATGTTTCTTTATTTTCATAAATTTATTTTTAATGCCGACTTTTATTCGTTTTTCGATTGAAGTATACATTTATATATATATATATATATATATATATATATATATATATATATATATATATTGCACTAACAGAAGGTTTTGCTTCGTATAATAGTATACATATAGAATGAATGAATTTTCTTATTAACATACATACATAATTTACGATTGACTCAAGATTGCAAAAATGATGTGAGTCAAAGATACTGTTTTATTGAAATTATGAATTTCTTAATTGATTTAACCGTGATTGTACAAATATTAAATTTAACACAATTTGGAATATGTTATATATAATTTGTAAGTCACCAAAGTGACCAAATTTGTTAAGAATGATAAATTTCAAATTGTAAAAACTATTTTCAATTACCCATGAATTTTGATGCTTATAAATGATATAATAATATTTGATGGTTTATTTTATGGGTAAATTGATGTTTGTTATTATAACATATTTCGGAATCGCGCAAAGGTTGATTAGTTGTTCTTATGAATAATGAATAATGTTGGTAATTAATTTATTATATTAGTTTTGTTTACATACCCAAAGATAGTAAACACATCTAATTAGTGAATATATGATTACCAAAATCGAATGAAATTTTATTAAAAGAGAACATCGAGATAGAGATATATATATATATATATATATATATATATATATATTAATATATTGTTTACCTTAATCGTTTATTTGAATTTGTATTATATGTTTAAGTTTACAACTCAAAGCATTAATATATGAGTACTTTTTTAAATTAATTTTGCAGTATCTATTCATGTTTCTCTTCATTCGCAAGCTTCGTCTGTTTCAATCTGTAATGGGCTTAATTTCTCTGATTGGTGCAAACAAGTCCAATTTTGCAGTATCTATTCATGTTTCTCTTCATTCGCAAGCTTCGTCTGTTTCAATCTTTAATGGGCTTAATTTCTCTGATTGATGCAAACAAGTCCAATTTCCCTCAGTTGTTTTGGATCTTGATTTGGCACTTCACGCTGAGAAACCTGCTGCTATTATTAATACTAGTAGTGGTGAAGAAATTTCTTTCCATGATGCTTGGGAAAGATCAAACAGACTAAGCTTAATGTTTATGCGAATGAGTGTAGCAAACAACATTAAGTCTACACTTCCCAAAACTGAAAGTGCTAAGCAATTCATGAATTTTAGGGAAGAGCATTCCCAAACTGCTGATAAGTCACTTGCTGGGACATTAATGGGTACTTTAACCACAATGAAGTTTGATGGTTCTCGTACCATGTATGAACATGTCATTGAAATGACAAACATTACAACAAAACTTAAGTCCTTGGGAATGAATGTGGATGATAACTTTCTCGTACAATTTATCATTAACTCATTACCTTCTGAATATAGTCTATTTCAAATGAAATATAATACCATGAAAGACAAATGGAATGTGAACGAACTTCACAATATGCTTGTTCAGGAGGAAATGAGGCTTAAGAATCAAAGAACTCATTCCATTCATCTCGTAAATGATTAAGGAGCTAGAAAGAAAACTAGAAGAAAGCATGGTAAGGCCAAACAAGGACCACTTAAGATGAATGAGTCTTTTGTCCAAGTCCATAAGAAGGAACACAAAAATTACAAGTGTCGTTTATGTGGGAAACTTGGACACTTTCAGAAAGATTGTCTGTGATAAGTTTGGGCTTTGTGATTGACAAAGAATTAAACTCTACTTTAAAAATAGAAATGCGGCCACTTTAAGTATGGGCCCAGCAATAGAAATGGTAAGTATATGATTGAAAAAATGATAAGTTTGGGCTACTTTTAAGTACGAGGCCCAGCAATTTAGGCCTACCCACCAATTTAACCTATTTCTCTCTCTTCCATCACAAGTTTTTTTTTTCTTTGATTCCCTCTCTCTTTCTCTGCACCTCACGACTCACGAGACAACAGTACAACACTTATTCTTTTCTTTATTATTTTTCTTCTCTTTATAACTTAAAAATCATCCTTACTTTTTTTGTCCACTTGTGTTCCAAGGATCACCATTCTTTTTTCCCTCTTTCTAAGTGTTTTTTTTAATTATTTATTAATTCATTTTATTTTAATTATTTATATCTTTCATTATTTTTTTTATGTACTTCATTTTATTTTAGTCATTTATTTATTATTATTTGATCATCGTTGTTATTTGTTTATTTATTTTTACTATTATATAATTTATATTGTACATGCATATAATTTTATGACATAGAATTTATTTACACTAATTAATTGTTATTGTTTTTCCTAATTTTATTAGTATTTAATTTGTGAGATTATTTAGTAGTTTATTTAAATTTATACTAATTAAATATTTATTCTTATTATGCACATCTTTTATAGTTAACAGTTTTTTAAGGTTAGTAGTTTCTTTATGAACATAATTTTAGGAAATTAGAGATTTTTATGCTAATTAGTTTTTTGAGGATAGTAGCCCACCCAGACCGTAAATCCTGACTACGTCCCTACTTATAATACTTAGTGGATTGATTCTGGTTGTACCACTCATGTTTCAATTACGATGCAGGAATTCCTTACGACCCAAACCATAAATCCAAATGAAAAGATTGTTTTCATGAGGAGCTGAGTCAAAGCTCCAGTTGAAGCTATTGGAACTTATCGTTTGATTTTAGACACTAGGCATCATTTAGATTTATTTCAAATTCTCTATGTACCTTCTGTTTCTCGCAATTTAGTTTCTTTGTCTAAACTTGATATAATTGGATGTTCTTTTAAGTTTGGCAGTGGATGCTTTAGTTTGTTTAAGCACAATCATTTCATTGGTTCTGGTATTCTTTGTGATGATTTATACTGATTGAAACTTGACAATCTTTTTGCTGAGACCCTTTTAACCCTACATCATAATATTGGTACTAAACATGATTTAGTGAACGAACGTTCAGTCTACTTGTGGCATCAATGTCTGGGTCACATTTTCAAAGAAAGACTGGAAAGATTGGTAAAGAATGTAATCCTTCCAGACTTGGATTTTACCGATCTTGGTATTTGTGTGGATTGCATTAAAGAAAAACAAACCAAACACACAAAGAAATGAGCCACAAGAAGCATGCAGCTTCTTGAAATTATACACACCGATATATGTGGGCCTTTTGATGTTCCTTCTTTTGGAAGAGAAAAATATTTTATCTTCTTTATTGATGACTTTTCACGTTATGACTATGTCTAATTATTAAATGAAATATCTCAATCAATAGATGCCTTACAGGTGTTTATTAAGGAGGTTGAAAGACAATTAGACAGAAAAGTGAAAGCTGTCAGATCTGATAGATGTGGTGAATACTATATAAAATATTATCAAAGTGGACAATGCTCAGGTCCATTTGCTAAATTTCTTGAAAGACATGGCATATGTGCTCAATACACAATGCCAGGTACACCACAACAAAACGATGTAGCAGAAAGACGTAACCACACTTTATTAGATATGGTTAGGAGTATGCTAAGCAATTTATCTTTACCCATATCATTGTGGATGCATGCATTAAAGACCGCCACATATTTGTTAAACATGATTCCTAATAAGGTAGTTCCAAAGACTCCTTTTAAACTGTGGACTGGTAGGAAACCTAGTTTAAGACACCTGTATATTTGGGGTTGCCCGGCGGAAGTAAGAATTTATAATCCACATGAAAAACGACGTGATGTGGTAATTCAAGAAGTTAGAGTATAAGTTCCTTTGTCCTTAACTTCTTCTAAACCTCATATTGTTGAACAATTTAACAACTTGCAAGGATAGCAAATAAATGATCAAACACCTCACAATAAAGACGTTATTGATGAACCTATGGTAAATTAACCACAAGGAATAGTATTAAGGAGGTCGCAGAGATAAAGAAAATATGCTATTCCTAATAATTATGTAGTGTATTTACAGGAGTCGGAATTTGACTTAGAAATAGATGAAGATCCAATTTCGTTTTCACAAGCCATTGAAAATGTTAATTATGTGAAGTGGGTAGATGCTATGAAAGATGAGTTAAAATCTATGGAACAAAATGACGTTTGGGACTTTGTTGAATTGCCTGAAGGTTGCAAAAGGCTTGGATGTAAATGAGTCTTTAAAACCAAACGCGACTTTAATGGTAATATTGAACGACATAAGGCTAGACTTGTTGCCAAAGGTTTTACTCAGAAAGATAGTATTTGTGAGACCCAATTATTGAAAACAAAATAAATTAATTAAGTTCATATTGTAAGATTCGAATATGGAGAAAAATTGGGATAGTTTCGTAAGACCCGACATGGAAAACGGAATTACATTCGAGACGCCCACTTACCACAAATTAAACCCACTTTCTTTATGCCCATTCAAACCCAAAATGGTGCAAATATACATGCTAAAATACTGTTGGAAATGGATTAAATCAAGAAGGAACATCAGCTACTTCCCTTGTTGAAACTATAACAGGTGGTAGCAACTTGTGAAGAGAACAACCAGCTGCCATACAAACATTTCCAACAGCAAAATATGCTGCCAGGCAGCAGCTTGCAAGGGCTGTTTGGCATGTTTTTTACACCTTAAAATCAGAGTTAGTGACTAGGAAAATGGTGGAGTATAAGGTAGTTGAAGAAGGTGACAAAACATAAAGTTTTGGCGAGTAAAAGTGAGAGGAAAACTGTTGGGACAGCAAGTAAATTGTGAGAGAAAGCTGTTGGGACAGCAAACAAGTGAAGAAAAAATATTAGCAAAAATACTTGCTAAGCTTTAGGGTATTCTGAGGACTTCAATCTTAAATTCTTCTATAGTATTTTCATTATGATATCTTATGGATTCTAATTAAGTTCTTGGTGATAAAACTTCAGAATCCATGTAAAACTTCATGTATGGATGTTAGATATTTAGATATGTTTTGTGTAATCATATTCTTTGTTTATTTCTCTTAATTATATTTGTATAATATGTATTTTTCTTTATGCAAGAATATGAATATAAACAAATGGCTATAAATGAATCGCCTGTTGCATACCAGAAGCATAACAGACTACTTATCTCATGAGGTACAGTTCTCTGGAAGATGAAAGTAAATTATCTTGATTCTAATATAAATAAAGCTCGGGTTACAAATAAATCCATTTTCACTAAATCAACTCCAATAGAGTAAAACGCCTCTGAAGAGACAAGTTCCTGAAGCGACAAGTCCCTGGAGAGACAAGTCCCTAGAGCGACAAGATCCCTAGAGCGACAAAAGTCCCTAAAGTTACACAAATCCCTGAAGCGACAGAAGTCCCTGAAGCGACACAAGTCCTTCAAGCGACATACAAGTCCCTGAAGTGGCAGAGGTCCCTGAAGGATTTAAAATGCAAGAAACATATAATTTGAGATCTCGTAATTTGTATTCGGTAAAGTTACAAAGATCCTTATATGAATTAGAATAATCTGAACGGATGAGATATAACCATCTTAGTGAATATTTGATAAAAGATGGATATATTAATAACCCTCTATGTCTATATGTTTTTATAAAGAAAATCAGAATCCGAATTCACAATTGTATCAGTATATATAGATAATATGAATTTAATTGGAACTCCTGAAGAGCTCTTAAAAGCTGTTGAATATTACCTTAGCATGGAGATCGAGAATAAATCAAACAAAGTACTTGATCCTGAAGTATTATATTTTAATGTGATTGATGTGTTATTATATCTTGCACTTTGTAAAATCAATCAGGGGGAGCAAATTCTTGAGGAAATCAATATATGTGCACTGTACTCTTTTTCCCTTCGACAGAATTTTGTCCCACTGAGTTTTACCGGCAAGGTTTATAATGAAACAGTTTTTGAGCACATGAAATATCATTTATGATCTAGAAAATCATGGTATACATTTTAAAGAATGATACAAAAGATTATTATCTATGTTTTAAGAATAATCCAAAAGATAATTATATAAAATTTGCTAAGGTTTTATCCCACTGAATTTTTCCTAACAAACACAATAAAGTGGTGAAAATTTAAGATGAAGTGCTGTAAATATTGGTGAATTATCACCACACACGTGTCAGTTTTTTAAAGCACCATTTACACATTTATGTTTTTCTTGTGGAAATGTACTTAAGTGGTGGGGTGCCTAAATATACTAATGACTTTGCTTTGTAAGAGGGTAATCAAGAGACTTGGTAATAATACACTCTCTCTTCCTCATATAATATTATCCTCTGTTCCTCTCTTATTTCATTTTATGTTGTCCGTATATGTTATTTGGTTTTATTATTTAATACTGATCTTATTTTCTTTCTTATTTATAACAGGTCGAATTATAAATGAGAAGACCAAAGTAAAAAAAAAAAAAAAAAAGAGTATTAATGTACTTTTAACTATTTTGTTAAGTTTAACTATTAACTATTTTGTAATATTAACTATTTTATTATGATTTATTGGATTAATGTACTTTTAACTTTTAAAGTTTTTGACTTTCAGATAAGGTCCAAACAATAGATTTTAGTTTAAACACAAACATATTCACATTCGTCCGTATATTAGACAAATTTAATAAAACTGGCTCAAATCATACCTAAATTTCTTATCAAAATTGGTTGTGATGTTATGTTAGTTAATTAATTAGTTTCATTAATCTTAAGTTTATAAATTAGGATAATAAAAACTGTTCACACATGATACATTTATTTTCGATTGAGTTGTTATACATTTCATCTTCTTATTTATAATAGGTATTCGAATCACACCTTACTTATAAAAAGAATAAATAATAGGAGATCCGAATTCGAATTCTACCTTGCCCGTAAAATGGTAAAAGTGGGGAAATCTATCATTCATACCATGAAAGTAGTTTTTTTGGACCTCTTTTGGTGTCAATTTTTAGAAAGAAAAGAAATTAAAAAAGAAATATTCATATATCATAAATAGAAACAAGAAACAATGAGAATGAATATATATTGAAAAATCATAATCATCCACACTATAAAAATAAAAAAAATAAAAAAAGAATTAAAGGGTCCTACACTATCTAATTTTGTGGGTCCAAATTCATGAGGCTTGACCTAATTGATTCAAAAACTATGTACTCAAAAGACTCTAGAGTCTTTTTAGTGGACCTAACATGTGGCTTTATTATGCCTTTAGACAAAAAAAAAAAAAAAAAAAAAAACTTTTTTTATAGTAATAACCCACAAAAAGTCATATAATAAAATGATTGTGAGAAATTCTTGACTTCCATTCCAAAATTCAAAATAAATAGTAATATTGTCAAACTGAATGTACACCATTAATTACATTTATTGTATTTGATAATCATATTAGATCTTTTATTTTAAAAATAAAAATAAAAACAAAGAGTACGATAAATTCTAATTAAACCCTTCTTTTATTCCAACTATCAAATCTTTTTATGAAATACATCATTATCATATGACAAAGTAGTGTAAAAAAAATATTAGAGGACTTTGATCATACAAAATATATATTTTTTTAAACTTTAAATTGAACTTTTTTTTTGTCTTTTTTTTATATCGGTTATGAGTGCTATCAATAAACAAAAAATAAGATATAATTTTTTTTAAAAAAAAAATAATGAGGCATAAATTGATATTTATTCGTGAGATATATTTTTTTAAAGAAAAATTAGGTATATTATTTGTTTTCACTCTTAATAATAGCATGTTTATCAATATAAACTTTGAACAACGATAGAGTTTTAAAGTTGATAAGTCATTCTCGAATGTAAGTTTTCACCGAGTTTAATAGTTAATGAACATTTTAATTAATTAATTTTAATATAATCTCTTTGAGAATTCATAAAAAAATTATTAATTATGTTGTATGTTGCAACTGTTTTCTTTAATTAATTCTTCTTTTTATTCAAGAAAAATATAATGGTTATTTATGTATTTTTTTAATTAATATGATGATGTAATGATTAAATTGAGTGTATTAATAATTTAAGATGGTTTACAAATAAATTATGTGAGAATAAATAAATTGATTTTAAATAAAGATACTATAGGTATTAGATTAGGGAATTTCATAATCAGTTTCTTAGATATAAAAATATATAAAAGATATTCTAAATAAGAGAACATATTAATAAGCTCATCATTGGTAATATAATAATAATATTAAATGGAAATAATAAACAACTAGTAAAGGTTAATAGTAATATCTTAATTGAGGTGACTCGTAGTAAACTCTTCACAAGCGCACATTGAGATCATGTAATGAAGTCATATTTCCCTTCATGGATGAATTTAAAAGAGTGATTGTGTGCGTGAAGAGAGAGAAAAAATTCTTGATGATCTAATTAAGACCACACATCTCAAATGTTACCATATTATAACCCTATCAATTTCATTTATTTTTTATATATATGATCTATAATCTTTTAATTATATAAAGTGATTTAATTGAATAAATACACGGATAATATAGTAAGACTAACCCATCAGAAATCGTGTATATAGTAAGATATACTATACATCTTCTATTGTGATAGTGCTCATAACATGACCACAGTAGAATATACAAAGTATATCTCATTGCAAGGTAGAGTCTCTCCAAAAGTCTAATCTTGGACTTTTTTTTTATGGTTACAACCTTAATAGTTAATTAATTAATCTTAGTATAAAGTCAATCTAATTTTGCATGATCCAAGGTACAAGAAAACTTATTCGTTACTCAATTTTGTTAATTTAATATTGTCTTCAATATTTTATCATTCAAAAAAATGATTGCATTTATAGCTTGCTTTCAAAGCATCCAAGAAATAGCAATTTTCATTTGAAACAATAAAATGAACAAATTTCAACCAACTCTTATTTCAATTTTACATCTCGAAAATTAGAATAATAATTAATTTGGTCCCTAACTTTTAAATAATTATTAATTTTTTAATATAATTTTGTTTATTAATACCTTAGGCTCTAAATTTTCATTGATATATGAATTTGGTCCTTTTGACCAATTTTTTAACAGTCAAACTAATTGAAAAATATTAAAAAAACAGTTCTACCCTTAACTCTATTTAAATGAATTAAAATTATAATTGTACCAATAAAATTTTAAAATATTATTAATAATTAGAAGGGTAATATGGTCATTTATATTAATTTTAAATTATATTTTTAAATGGGAGAACCATTTAAAAAAAATTTAAAATTTTTATTTTTTTAAAAAAATTAAGGATAAAATTATAATTTTAATTCATTTAAATAGAGTCAAGAGCAAAACTGTTCTTTTAATATTTTCAGTTAGTTTGACCGTTAAAAAATTGGTCAGAGAGACTTTAATTGATATGTTTATGAAAACTAAGAGCCCAAGAGTACCAATAAATTAAACTGGGTTAAAACTGATAATTCTCTAAAATTTAGGGACCAAATTGATAATTATCCCAAAAATTATATCTAAATTACTTGTCATACAATCATTATTTTTTAAATATATGTGATCAAAATTCGATAATTGAGATGTAAACTTAGAATAAAAAATGGAAACAATTTACAAAATTATTCAAAAATCTTTTTATATATTACCAACAATGGTGATATTGAGCTTTTAAGAGTTAGAGAAAGTTGATATATCATGACAATAAAGAGTTAAAACTTCTCATTCATGGAATTAGGTTGGATGTTTGAGTAGTTAAAAGTCAAATTAGCTTCATTGGAAGATTTGAACAATAATTGAATGGTTCAAGTAGAACTTTTTATGTTGGCAAATTTAAGATTTCATCAATCTTAGGTATCACTTAGCATTCAACACATTTCATTAACCAAAAATAGCTACAATAGTACAATTATAAGATTAATAATAAAATTAATACATAAGAAATATACTCCCATAATAGGAGACATCTACTTCTACATTAAGGAGAGAAAACTACTATATATACTGGTAAATAAGCATAGTGAGTTTTAAACTTTCATTACTAAGGTGGAAGGGAGGTGTACTAACCACTTGATTTATGAGGGGATGTAGAATAACCACACAATCTATTTCTTTCAATATATATATATTGTTAATGCAAATTAAGATTATGCATTTATTTAAGATGGGTTATTGACAAATATTATAGATATAGTATGGTGATAATCAATTAATGTTAAGATTCCAAGTTGAAATTCTCAAATCAGAGAAAAAAAAAAGTTGGGTTAGCGATGGTTGGTTTCCTGAACATTAGTTGAGAGATCCGTTTACCGTTAGATTATATATGTAATCACATATCACTTTCGATAAATAAAATTCAATACAACAAACTATCTGTCATTTAATATTATAAATTATGTATATATATAATGGGCCATAGATCCTAACCCTTTGTTAAAAGGGTGTCATTTTTTTTTCTACAAATATTTTTAATGAGTTACTATATACCATCAATATCCTATAAATCTTGATCCAAATTCAAGTAGTTTAAGATAATTTTGTAATTCATTAAAAATTACTTTGTAATCAAAATCTTTTTTTAAAAAAAAAAAAAAAGATCAATGATACTAGCCCTCCTGTTATTTGTGATTATATTATCATCTACTAAAATAAACATATATATTAATGATATAATAATAACAATTTGGATATGAAGAAGAAGATTAAGGACTCATCATCTTGATCCAACCACTCCATTTATTTTTTAACTACTCAACCACCCCCACCAAACTTTTTTTTTAATTTTCTCTTCTTTGTATCCATGCAATATGGATTCTTTCTACTAATGATTCATATTCATGAAATCTATATTTATTTATTTTGTATTACTTTACCTCAAAAGATTAACCCCGAACTCAAAAAATTTTAAAACTTTTTTCATAAACATATCTCATCAGACTTAAAATGGTTCTCTCTCTCTCTCTCTCTCTCTCTCTCTCTCTCTCTCTCTCTCTCTCTCTCTCTCTCTCTCTCTCTCTCTCTCTCTCTCTCTCTCTCTATATATATATATATATATATTATAAGATGTAGGATCCACAATACAGAAACATAATTTATTACATATGAGACCATGCATTGAATATTCTAAAACTTATTAGGTAAGCCTTGCCCTAACTACTCATATTCACTCTTTATCAAAAGAAGAAAGAGATAGCTATCTAGAAGTTGTTCATGCATTAATTGAGCTAGAATATTAATTGGGGTTTTCAATATTATTAATTTGTTATCAAATATTTAATTCTATGTTAATCTGAATTTACCTATCCATCGAGAATATTAATTCTACGTTAATTTAAATTTATGTGAAGATTAAAAGACTTTTTGAATTTAATTATAAAGTTGCTATCTCGTTTGATTTCAATAACAATAATTCTTTTTTAATAAATTAATTACTAAAATAACATTAGAACGGATACCTCACAAGTCAAATTGGAGTGAGTGGGATAGTGAATGAGGTAAGTAATTGTATTCCACATTGTTCTTACTTTCATTTATTATTATTATTATTATTATTATTATTATTATTATAATAATAAATTAATATAAACTAAAATTTTCTTCATCCTAGTTTAGAAAATATAAATTTTTAACCTTCAAGGATGTTGGGTTGCGAAGGTTGAATCAAAACAGTTCTACTTCGCACATAATCAGAACAAATAAGACCAAGAACCGCGAGCAGGTTCGCTAAACTAAAGCGAGCAAGTCGTGTTTCAATGATATTAAAGTATAGAAAACGGTGTCTGATTGAGGAGATTCAAGAGCCGAGCAAAAGAATAGATTCAAACGAATGCAACAACACAAACGGCACCGGCAACGGAGGCCGAATGAGTCCTCACGCGCAGTCAGAAGCGGCCGGTCCTGCAAGACTAAAAAGTGTGAATTCATGACCGAGAGCCGCACGACCTGGGGCGCGACCTAGAGGTCGCGTGTGTAGCTCGTGCAAATCCGCCTTTCCTATTTTGATCAGACTTCTTTTTCAATCTAAAGTTTGACCATTTTAAAAAGTCTTTCCTAGGTCGGTTTTGTCCTAATTTTTCATATAAATACCTATGTAATATTAGGGTTTTTTTTTATGGTGGCAAAATAGGGTAAGAGAAAAGGAGAAACACTATTGAAAGAAATTAGTAAAGAGAATAATACATAGAGAGGAAAACAATGTGAGAGTTTTTCCAGTATCTTTGTAATTATTCATTTCATAATAAATTGAGTGCAGGTGCACTTTGTGGATGTAGAAAAATTTTTTGAACCACATAAAATTACTATCTTAATTATTCTTGTTTTCCTGTGTGTGCTTTGTCTTTGTTTGTTTGCATATACATGTTTTATTTGCTATCGTTGTAAGAGGAATTCTCAATAAATTCCTAACAACTGATATTAGAGCCTAGGCCGAGCCTAAAGGTTTGTAAATATATGAGTCAGTCAGCCTTCTCTATTTCAGCAGGAGTCACGGGATCAGAAAGAGAACAAATACAAGATCGAGAAATTCAATGGTGAGAATTTCAGTTTCTAACGAATGCAGATGGAGGACTATTGGTACCAGAAGGATATTTTCGCTGACTGGTGTAAAGACAGAAGATATGAAAGAGAAGAACATATGAGTTAAGAGACAACAACAACTCTCATTAACCACTAGAGGCTGGGACACATGAGTGTCAATGGGCAAGAGATTGTGCTTTCAAATGGAAAGCAAGCAGGTTCGAAGTCAGATGACAACGATCTACATTATAGTAGCAATTTTGGGGAAACATAAAGTGGTAAATTTTTAACAAATTGGCAGAACTCTGAGAGAAGGTTCAACCGGTGAGGTTGAAAGTACAAGTCAGAAGACCAAGTCCAGGGTATCTCAGAAGCAGAGGACTGTGAGATCAAAACGTGTCATACGTCGTGAGTTAGCCACCAGAATTGGCAGTATGTGTCAGAAGACAAAGTCCACGGCATCTCAAAAGCAGGGGACTGCGAGATCAGGACGGGCTAGAGGCTGTGGATCAACCACCAGAGATCGACATAAGCAAGGGGCCAAGAGATCAAGAAGTGCTAGAGCTCATGGATCAGCCACCAGAGATCAGCGCAAGCACAGAGCCTCAAGATTTGGTAAAGAACGTGAATGCTATGATAAGGTAGGTCGAGGGAATGCGAGCCATTGGGAGCTTGCAGTGAAGGAAAATCGCTATAAAAAAACCATAGGCAGAAGGCTCACGATTGTCACTCGCGAATGCTTATTAACCAAGCCAGTTGCGGCGGGGGAATTAGAGCTGAGAGGCAACTTCAATGGATCTTCGAGGCTGAAGACATGTTATTTGGGTGTGTTGTTTTCACTAATCATCAGAGGATGATGTTTCCTCATGCTTCAATCTTCAAGTGGGAGATTTTTGGGTTGTGAAGCTTGAATCAAAAGAGTTGCCCTTCGTATATAGCCAGAACGAATCGGACCAAGAACCGTGAGCATATTCGCAGAACTAAAGTGACCAAGTCGTATTTCACTGATGCGAAAGTATAAAAAATGATGTTCAATTGAGGAGATTCAAAAACCGATAGAAAGAAGAGATCCAGACGAAGGCAACGACACAAACGACATAAACAACGTTGGCAACGGAGGCCAGACGTGCCCTCACGCGCAATGGGAAGCGGCCGGTCTTGTAAGACTGAAAAGTAAAAATTTGTGGCAGAGAGCCGCGTGACCTGCAGGTCGTTCGAATTTGCCTTTCCTGTTTCGATCAGACTTCTGTTTTGAATCTAAAACCCAACTAGTTTGGAAAGTCTTTCCTAGGTCGGTTTTGTCCTAGTTTTTCCAATAAATACCCATATAATGTTAGGGTTTTGTATAGTGGCAAAATAGGGTGAGAGAAAATGAGCAATACTAGTGAGAGAGATCATGAAAGAGGATACAAAGAGAGAAAAACAATGTGAGAGTTTTTCGAGTGTCTTTGTAATCAGTCTTTTCATAGTGAATTAAGTGCAGGTGCCAACCGTGGATGTAGGAAAGTTTTTCTAACCACGTAAAATTGTATATTGTGTTTGTCTTTGGTGTGTATTTGCAAATACATGTTTTATTTGCTTCCGCTGTAAGAGGAATTCTGCATAAATTCCTAATAAAGGAGAGGTTTATAATATATTTTTTTTCCTTTGTTTTGCATTTGCGTTTTAGCTTAATCTCAAGGCTTTGTTTTTTTTTTTTTAAAAAAAATCCCCATATTTGTAATAATGTATGATTAAAACTTTTATTATTATTTTCACTTGTTTTACAATCTTAATTTATACTCTTAAATAACTATTTTTTATTGCAATAAATATTAATCAAAACATCACTTGAGTGTAAACGGTATTTGAATTCAATATCTCTTATATAATTATAAAAGATCTTACAAGTTAAATTAATTAGTAACCAAGCACCGAAATTAAATTCAACTGAGATCTTTTCCATCATTTCTCCGGTGTGAACGAGAGTTGAACACAACGTAACTTATATAATAAATAAGAGTTCTTACCGGCTAAACTTTCTAATACTCACGAACCGAAATTAATTTAATTGAGATCTTGTCTATCATTATCATGTACATATTGAAACAGTTGGGAAATTAATTTCTTCAGCAGAAGAGAAGACCACTGCATGACTTACCAACATATCAATTCACACAAATAAAGTGAACAAAAATATATCAATAAAAAGTCTTATTTCTCTACTTGAGGCCATTTTATTGCCAACTACTTTCTCTCCCTCCACATTCATGACTGTAAATGCCTTTCACAATCGCATCTTTTAATGAATATTGCATTAAATTCAGAGATTCTGACTACCAAGATAACAACTACTAAAATTCACAAATTTGTATAAAAAGTTGTCACATTTAATTTTTTTTTTTTTTTGGTTAGGAGCAACAATTACAATATTAATAATTGTTAGGACCTATCGAGATCAATCACTAAATGCACGATTCAGATATTTATTCTTATAATGAGAGATATCTACTCCCACAATAAGGGGAGAAAACTACCCACACATACTAATCAATGTACATGGTGGAAATTGAATCCTTACCACTAAGGTAAAATGGAGATGCGCTAACCACTTAAACTATGAGTGGATGTGCAAGTTGTCACATTTAAATTAACCTCTCATGTTCTTAATATATATATACACACACACGTTAAAAAACACCTTAACAAAACGTTAATGTGTATCTTTAAGGTACATTTTTAAAGAGTATTTGTATCTGTATATAAATTCAAATAAACATAAAATTATACGGATTCTCTTTACATTGAAAAAAGTAATTTTTTTTTCTTTTACTCAAACTTTTATAGATTCATTTAATGAGTGTTCTTAGATCGAATCCTTTAAAAAAATTTGGTAATTGTCTATAGCATTTGAGAATAGACAGAATGTGGTTTTTAAAAAATGTATTATTATAATCAAAATATTATGATTCCACATCCACTAAGTATGTGATTAGTTATTGGTATATAACTTACTAGGCACCCTCCTCTTATAAATCGATTTTTAAGAGTGAATTCTACCTAGTGGGTTCTTATCAAGTAGTATTAGAGTCTGTACCAGGTGTACCCGCACGCACGATGCACGGATGGGACGACCTGGGAGCTACTACCCAATGCGAGATCCAGGAGTCACCCAATTAGGAATAATGAGCCGCTATTGATGTCGGCCGTGAAAATATGGTGGAATATTATAATCTCACGTCCAATAACTATGAAATTAGATGAGTTATACTTAATGGGCTATTATCAGTTTATCACAAAACCTAAAGGAAAATAAATTATTTTGTTGGATGAATAAAATGAAATAAAAATCTATTAAAAAAGGGGATTGTTTTCATACATCAATGAAAAGTATGTAAAATAATTATCAAAGTCAAATGTTAATGACAAACCAATTTTAATATAGTTTTTTTTGTCTTCATATAAATTCTTTATATTAATTTTATAATATATATTTTTTAAAAATCATTATACTTACGTATTATGACTTAATTAAATAACGTATACTAAAATAATCTTCAATAAAATGAATGTTACGTATAATCTAAAAACCTATCCAATATTAATCTACCACGTATACGTCCTTTTAAAAAAAACCTACTAAATTTTGCAATATTTGACATAATTGAGAAAACATATTTTTAGTATAAATTCATCTATGACATTAAATAAGTATAGAGAAAGTGAGCACACAAACTTTTTAGTTGAATTCATCTATGAAGTTTTTCCCTCAAAGCGATTAGCTATTTAAGTCACAATTTTAATGTTTAATCTTGATAAGTTTAGAGAGAAACAATATGTGTAATTGTAATAACACAGAACATAAATAAAAGTCTAAAATTGGTAAATCAACATTTTTTATATGTTGTTTATAAAAAAACATTTTTTACATTTATTTATTAATTTTATATAATAATAATTATTAAAACAGAAAAGTAAAAGTAGTTTTCAACTGAAGTGAGCTGCTTAAAGTGAAAGCCTCTCTCTCTCTCTCTCTCTCTCTCTCTCTTCCAGACAGTCAAAGCCACTTTTTTGCTTCTCTGTGTTTGTTTTCATTTCTTCTTCTTCTTCTCTATTTATTTATATTTTTTAAATTAATTCTTCTGTGTAATCTCCAGCTCAAAACATCTGCTTCAAAACATGCCAGACAAATCCACCACGTGTTTGGAATTTTCGTGCTTTTTAGTGGACACCATATATAATTTAACTCACTCGCTCGCTCGCTTGTAAGTTCACTAATTATAAATAAAAGAACTTGAAAAGCTGGAGCTGGGTTGTTTTCTATTCGAGTCAGAGCTTGAATGCTGGATCTGGGTTCATCAATGCTGATGCAGAGAGACAAGTCTCCGAGTTATGGCTCACCTGGGTGCTTCTGAGTTGAGCCTGAGCTAAGCTAACCCGAGTTGGAGCTTGTCAACTCATTTTGTTGGAATAGAGGTTGGTTTTGGTTTTTCTTTCACTTTTGAAATTTTGAAGCTTGTACATTGTTTGCTTAGTGTGTAGATCTGAGTAACTGAAGAATGTTTGTGGGTTTTTAGTGTTTTTGTTTCTTTTGAAGCTCACACTTTTTAAGTGGTTTTTTTTTTCCTTGAGAGTTCGTGATGTGAGTTTCTTGGAGTGTGAATTGTAGATTTGGTTAGTGTTGTTTTTTTTTTTTTGTTGAATTTATGACTTTTGCTTTTCTGTGTTTCTTTTTTTCTTGCAAAATGGAACAGTCTTTTGGTTTGTTGAACTACTGCAACTATGTCAACAATTTAGATTTGATTTTTATGAGGAAAGCTTAATTTAAGGTGATTTTTACAAATGCCTTTGTAAAACAAACAAAAAAAAATCAAAAAAGTGCTTTTGATTTATATAGTTTTGTGAATACACTTAAGAGAACCTTCTAACAATCAGTTAACAAGTGCATTTTTAGGAATCACTTCAAGCATTTCCTTGATTCAAGAAACTTCAATTAAGTGCTTCTTTTGATTCCAGAAAGTGCTTTCATTTATTTTCAGCCAACCACTAGGAAATATATCCAATTGTGCTTTTAATTATTTAAAAAAGCACATTCTGCAATGCTGATAGCAAGTCCAAAAACACCATTAGACAAAATTTTGAGAGTTTAGCATTTAAGTATGATTTGGTGTTGGAAGGTCATTGTTGTGGAAATACATGTGTTGCTTGCCTTGTTACCTTTTTTTGTTGTTTATATGCATCAATTTCCTTTTGGTATTGTAACTTCCTTTTTTTTTTTTTTTTCCTCGTCCTTTAGCTAGTTGTATATAATTGATAAAAGCAAGTGTATTTCTAATGAGGCCTTAAAAATTTCATAGATAAAGTCTTATTCCATTGCTTTATTCTGTCTAAGATGTTCTTGCCACATGCTTTTCGATAATGCTTACTTTACGTATATGACAATATGTAAATGAACTTTCCTTTAAATTCCCGATTTGATAATGAGATCAAATTACATGGAATTAGCTTTGTTAATGGAAAAGTTGACAAAATGCCAATTGCATATGTTTTGTTATTACGAATATACATTAAGCTCTTGCTGTTTGGTATACCTATTGGAGGTTGAAAAAATTGGCACTACTGCCCTTGTTTCGGTTGCTCCTTATAGACAAGAATTCATTTTTGTTGTTAACTTTGTAAGTATGAACCTTGCCTCTGCTTTGAGTTTCAAATATTGATGATTTTGTGGACTGTTAAAAATGAAGATATTAACCATTTATAGTGGTAGAACAATGCTTCAAGTCTATGCTTTCGTTTGGCATATAAGTGCATCTAACTTGTTTAAGTTAGTTTATAATTGCGGTTATTCATGAATACTTTTCTTTTTCCTTCACATTACTTTGTGCCTGCACTATCTCATTTGTGTGCATAGATGAATGATCTATTACCTCCTAGAATTGTGAGTCTTGTTGTGATTTTGCCCCAAATTTTTCTTGCAAGAAGCGGAAGGATTTACTTTCATTTCTTATAATGATGATTGCTCCTTGTTTTTTTTTTCTTTTTTTCTTTTGAAATATTAGTGGTTGTTGCTTTTCTGTAGCTAGTCGCCTAATGTTGTTTGTGGTCTTTTAGTTGCAGCAGGAATACAACAAGGCCTCCAGATGTTGCATTTCTGTCACTACAGTCCCTTACAAATAACCTGTGTTAAGAAACTCCCCATGAAGTTCAACGTCAATTCGGTTTTTGTTTTCCTATTCATCATAGTCACTCTATTTTCTCTGGCCATTGCTGACCTGAGCTCAGATAGACAAGCGCTTCTCGACTTTGCTGGTGCTGTACCCCATCGCAGGAAGCTCAATTGGACCTCGACCACCCCTGTCTGCAAATCTTGGGTGGGCATCACTTGCACTCAAGATGGTACTCGTGTATTTGCTCTCCGGCTCCCTGGAGTTGGACTTGTTGGCCCTATCCCAAACAACACCCTTGGTAAACTAGATTCCCTTAATATTCTCAGCCTTCGATCCAACGTACTCACGGGAAACCTTCCTTCAGATATTGCCTCCCTGCCTTCTTTGCGATATCTCTATCTCCAACGTAATAACTTCTCTGGTGAGATTCCTGCCTCCCTTTCCCCCAAACTCACTGTATTGGATATATCATTCAATTCCTTCACAGGAAAAATTCCACACAGTGTACAAAATTTGACACAACTCACTGGACTTAACCTCCAAAATAACAGCCTTACGGGACCCATACCAAATCTTAACAGCCCTAAGCTCAGGCATTTAAATTTAAGCTATAACCATCTTAATGGTTCAATCCCGTCATCCCTTCAAAAATTCCCCAATTCCTCCTTTGTGGGAAACTCTTTCCTATGTGGACAACCACTGCAACCTTGCTCCGTTCCTTCACCTTCTCCATCTCCTTTCTCTCCACCCGCGGTAATTCCCAAAAAACAAAGCTCCAAAAAGAAACTTGCATTGGGAGCTATCATTGCCATTGCAGTAGGAGGGTCCGTGGCACTGTTTCTTGTAGCTCTACTTCTAGTATGCTGCTTTTTGAAGAAAAAGGATAATGGAAGCAATGGTGTATCGAAAGGCAAGACTTCTGGTGGTGGCAGGAGTGAGAAGCCCAAAGAGGAGTTTGGAAGTGGGGTGCAAGAACCTGAGAAAAACAAGCTGGTTTTCTTTGAAGGTTGTTCCTATAATTTTGACCTTGAAGATTTATTAAGGGCTTCTGCTGAAGTGCTTGGAAAGGGTAGTTACGGTACAGCATATAAAGCTGTCTTGGAGGAGTCGACAACAGTGGTGGTGAAAAGATTGAAGGAAGTGGTGGTGGGGAAGAGGGACTTTGAACAACAGATGGAAATTGTGGGAAGGGTTGGGCAGCATCAGAATGTTGTGCCACTCCGTGCTTATTACTATTCAAAGGACGAAAAGCTCTTGGTTTACGACTACTATTCAAATGGCAGCTTATCCACACTCTTGCACGGTATGCTTATTTATGCTCCTCTATTTTCTTCTTTCTTGTTTTCTTGGAACAAAAATATTAAATGATAATGTGAATGCACATATTAATTTTACTGTTCTTAAAGGTTATGTATAATGTCTTATTATTACTGGATTTGTGTAAAGTACGAGTAACTAGGGGGAACTAGAACAATAAAATGTTGACAACTAGACTATATCAGAGTTGTCTAGAATTTTGACAATGTCATTAATATCAAGGAGATTTGGAACTTGAATCTTAATCTTAAGAGATGAAATCGCAGAAGGGTTTTAAGTTCGAAAATAAATTGGGACTGGACATTTTCATATTGAATCCAATCCTGTTAAATGATGATTGTGGAATGACGGGATACGTATCTGAGATGACTTGGGTACTAGGAAAAAATGAATATTATGTTTTACAAAGCCCTTTTTATAGGTATGGACGGGCATTGACAAGGTTCAGAAAAATTCAGTGCTAGGAGTGTAATCAAGTATTAAAATAAACAACTTCGCCTTAAGCTGAAGCTGATACTGGGATCATAGTGCCATTGTGACATCGTAAACTTTATTAATGTGGAAGTACTCCTACCATAACCAAATTATTTTAAGAAATTAAGTGTGCAAATGAAAATAAAGGACTCGGTTATACGGGACACTCATTATTTTACTTGATAACAGGAAATAGAGGAGCTGGAAGAACTCCGCTAGACTGGGATTCCAGAGTAAAGATATCCCTTGGAACTGCAAGGGGAATCACCCACGTTCATTCAATGGGTGGTCCGAAATTCACTCATGGAAATATCAAGTCTTCAAATGTCCTCCTCAACCAAGATCTTGATGCTTGTGTCTCTGATTTTGGCCTGACCCCTCTTATGAATGTACCCGCAACTCCATCTCGGAGTGCAGGCTACCGAGCTCCTGAGGTTATCGAAACCCGTAAACACAGTCATAAATCAGATGTGTACAGTTTCGGTGTCCTCCTCCTTGAGATGCTGACCGGAAAAGCTCCACTCATGTCACCAGGACGTGATGACTTGGTCGATCTCCCTAGATGGGTCCAATCTGTTGTCAGGGAAGAATGGACAGCTGAGGTTTTCGATGTTGAGTTGATGAGATTCCAGAACATAGAAGAAGAAATGGTACAGATGTTGCAAATCGCCATGGCCTGTGTAGCAAAGGTGCCAGACATGAGACCAAACATGGATGAAGTCGTTAGAATGATCGAAGAAATCCGGCAATCCGACTCAGAAAACCGGCCATCTTCAGAAGAGAACAAATCCAAAGATTCAAACGTGCAGACCCCATGATACTGTCTAGCTACAAGCTGCTTGCTGTTTGATTTTCAAGTTTGAATACTAAAGATTGAACATTGTTTTCACAGTAAGGTTCTCTTCCCAAGCATTATTTTGAAACTTACATGCATTTTGTGTCTTCATAGTGTGAATCTGTCCAATTCTGTAATTTCTCTTAGGGACATGTAGTTCTATGATTTTTTTCATTTTTTTTTTTATTTTTAATTTTCTAGGTGGGTTTTTTTCATTTTCATGATTTGTTGTAATAATATTTATTTCAATGTTATGAATCAATTCATGAGGTTCAATAAAAAAAAGCACCTCTTTTTCCTTCCGTCTTGGGTGGTTGGGATGCTTGCATGCATTTTTGTTATAGTTTTTGTTTGATGACTAGAGTTGTCAACACTATTTTTAGTTTGATTGGTTGTTTTTTCTTTTCTTTCTTTTTTTTAAAAAAAATATTAATTAACCCAAAAAAAAAAAAAGTGCAACCAACAAAAGAGGTGTTTGTGAAGATGCCAACCCTGATTAACCATAATATGTCTCTCTGGTCCTTTGCAACAATTTATGACAACTCAAAATATTCTAGACATCTAAAAAACTGACATTTGATCTCCAATTTTTATTCTTCTGCAATGGCCGGCTTGCTGCCAAACAAAAACATAAACGTAGACTTGCCGTTGCCATCAGCTCTTCGGCGAAGTTGCAGCAAACGAAACAAGAGAGTTGCCTTCTGTGATATCCCTCCCGAGCAAACCATGTCAGAGGCCATGAGCGACCGCCCTGGAAGAGGGTATCGTTCGCTGTGGTACGCTTGTTGTGTCTGGACATGCTTGGCCGTATTCATCGTTCTCGTGATCACCCTCATCGTCGGATTAGTTTCCATGTCGTTGCTCCGCTCGACAGTGCCCGCAATAGCAGTCGATGCCCTTTCCTTCCCTCAGCTGCAGATTTCCTCCTCTTCAAAACAAAAGCTCTTGACTGCTGATGTTAACATGACTTTTGAAGTCACCAACAACAATAAAAGGGCTGTATTGAACATTCACCCCTTGACGATCGACGTCTCGCATGAAAATGTTAACATCGGACGTGCAAAAACTCAAGGATTCTCCTTAAACACCCAGAAACCGTACACAATGAATGCATACACTTCGGTCGTAAAAAGGAATGTTGATGATTCTAACACAGAGCAATTCGAAACAAATATCCAAGCCAAACAGCTAGTTGTTGATATCGAATTGACGGGAAGTATGGGGATTAGTTACGGAAGGTTGACGCTAAATGGCTTGCCGATGACAGTAAAGTGTGAAGGTCTCCAGCAAGCTGTTTTTAGTTCTGGAGGTGGACCTAAATGTAAGGTTAAACTCTTTTCTTTTGGGTAAAATCTCCCAAAGTAGAGAAGCCAACTATGTATTCTTTTTTTGCTTAATGTCAATTGTGAGTTTCTTTGGCTATTTTTTGTGATCTCCCATGAGAGGTTTGCGATTTTCGTTGTCGACTTTTCGTTCGAGAGAGGTTTCTGACGAATTCTGATAAACTTCGGAGTCGATTTCTAGGGAATGGTACAAGAGTTTTACACAAAATTTCGAAACTTTTACGTGAAGTTATGGACAGAAAATGTAAAATTCGTGTTTGCCTGTATTTTAGCCAAGCCTCAACGGACATTAAAATTGCTCGACTTTCCATTCGAGAAAGGTTTCAACGTGCATGATAAAAATTTATGTGCTTCCATCTATAATCATAAAAAAAAAAAAAAAAGTATAAAAATGTCAGTGGAGTATATAATCGGTTATTGAATTTAATTTGGTCATTCGATTCATAAATTTTTTAACTCGTCTATCTAAGATATAAATATTTGTAAGTTTATCTAAGATATTGGTATCATACGAACCCAATTTAGAATCCAGATAACTCGTATGTGTAAGATATTAATATTCGTCGAATTGTATTGCTACCAAGGTTGTATGATTCAATTGTAGTCCCCAATTTAGATTCCGAAGAACTAAATATAAGGTTTATGAATGAAAAACATCAAGTTTCTGGATGTCTTGTCAATTTAACGATTGACTTTTGTTTTTTAATAATTATAATTAATTCAGGATTTAGAGAAAGGGAATACGACTCGAAGTTATAATCTTAAATGTGTAGGTGTAAAGGCATACCCAAAAATTTGAAAGATTCAAATTTCAAATGTTAAAGATTACTCTCTATTTCTAACTACTAAAATGAAGATTATTTATTCTAAAATCTTTAGGATTTGTTTGAGGTTGGTTTATAGAATAATTTCTAAGACATAAATTTTTTTAAAAAAATTAACATTATGGGAATGAGTTATGCACATAATATCAAAAAAAAGACAGTTATCTAAGAACAAAACTGATGAAAAATACTATAGAATGTACTTTTTTAAATCAATTGAAGAAGAGTTATGTGTTATTTCAAGGTTCATAAATTTTATATTTGTTGAGAGTGATTTTTGGGATTCGACTAAGTCAAAGAATCATCTATGACACGCAGGATGAAAATATGAAAAAAAAAAAAAAAGTCAACAAATCAAAAGGAGAGATTATCTAAAGATAACAAGAGTCTCTTGACGATGCATGAGACCTCTCGAGACTTGAAAGTTTATGATACATCACAAAGATTCCTCGATCGACACTTGTGGTCAAAGAAAATATTGTGATGAGTGTCGAAGTATAGCTAATGTTTGTACTCCGGCAACTAAGTCAATGTGATTATAAAGCAAAATTTTTTGTTGAGTAAAAGGGCAGATTTTCGACCTAGTAAAAATACGTATCTTTTGTTATCAATGGGAACCTTTACTTATAAAAGTTCTTTAGAGTACTCGTTCAGTTAGAGGGCTAACGTCATCGCTTGATAGCTCACCAAGATTCATCATTATCTCGCTTACTCTTTTTACATCAAATTTCCTGTAGGCACTTTAAATACTGATGGAATTGGTAATTAATACTTACTGGTGTATTTATTGTTAATGGAACAAATTTTTAAAATTGATTTATAGCCGAGAGTCCTTTCAGCTATATAAAACAGAGTGAAATTGTCTAAAAAGATCACCGATGGTTTTCGACGAAGAGGGTGAAAAATATTGCTTTATTCAGCTCTATGTTAACCTGCGGCTCCTCCGAGAAATACCCACAACAATATTTCTTAAGTTATGGATCAAAATATAATAATAAATCACATTTTAATCTATTTTCTGATTTCGTAAAATAGGAAATGGATTTTGAAACAAATTTCTCGTTATGTGTATTATTAAACAAAAAATAAAAATTATCGTAAAAAAGTATTGGACCTCGTGATGGCAATTAATCATATCAAAACTCACAATCCTAATATGTAAAATAATTGTGTATGTTGTTTTCACGAGTTGTACATAAAATTACTCTTATTACTAGCTGTATTTGTGTCAATTCGAACATAATTGATTTAATAAATCAAGCTAAAACGCTCAATCATAATCCTTTAAAATTGTTTTGTCTTCCTTTTTATATCAAAATAATTAACATATATACTATATGGCGCATTTAGAATAAAAATCAAAGGAAATTTGATTCCCTATGTGGGAGAGGAATTAAATTCCCTTTTCGACGAGAACTTAATTTTCGATTTGTGTATAAAGTCCACATAATTTGATTCGAAAAATTATATTAATAAATACTATAATCATGTATCAAAAATTAGATTAATAAATACTATAATTATGTATCAGAAACAAAGTTCTATTTTTCTTTATTATGATTCATTATTAGTAAATGCGCTCTTACTTTTTTTCCCTCTTTGTATTAGATAGTTGCCTAGGGGATTGTCATTTGAATCTTTAAGTCAAGAGATATATGGAGTTTCTCTCACGTGGATATCGTAATATAATTTTTTTTCTCTTAGCAATTTGAAGCGTTTCAAATTCGTTAAAAGATAAAAATTTCTAGCAGAATTGTCTGTCATATAAATTATGATATTTTTCTTAGAGTTATATAAATATAAAAATTGTACCTTAATTTTTTTTAACAAGTGAGTATTATTAGGATGTATGTTCTTGATGTTATTCTTCCAACAATAATATAGAGTTAGGTCACAAAGAGAAAACGTAAGGAAAAAAAAGTGAATTACACTAAATTAAAATGGCATGCATATTTTTTACCGTGTTAGTAAAAGTTTAATTTTGGTAGGTCGTAATAGTCCTCTAACCCATAAAGTGAGTGATAAAAAAAAATGGCAATACATATAAAAAGACAAAAATAAATTAATTAATAAATAAACCAGGGACATAACAACAAAAGATTGGATAAAATTTGTACTCTATTACAACTATTTTAAATGAACATAATTATAGTCTCATGTATGGCATGTTTGGTATAGGAAAGATTATTAGATTATTTAGTCCTAAATTTTAAAGTAATCCCATTGTAAAGGGATTATATAAACCCACCCATCACCATGGTATTATATAGTCTCATACTCTTGGGATTAATTTTTTTAATATAATATTATTAAATAAATTTAAATAGTTTATATAAATAAAATATATTTTTGTATTTAATTAGTAATTTATATAAATTAAAAATATTTTATTTAAATATTCATTTAAAATAAAAATGGTATAATAAATAATTCATTAATATATATAAAATAACATAACACATGATTTGTTAAGAATAAAAATTATTATTAACTATATGAGTAAATGCCACATTTCTTTTTTTAAAAATAATTTAACTATTTTATTTTATTCAAAAAATAATTTTTTAACTAAATTTAATTTAAAGCATTTTATTTAAAATTAATTATAAATAGTTTTATTTATTTCTAGAAAATAATTTAAATAATTTATTTTTATAAAATAACTTTTTAACCTAATTTAATTAAAAAAATTAATTTTTTTAGTTGATCTAAAATGATTTTAATTTAATTTAAAAAATTATTTTATGTGAAAATTAATTTTATTCAATCTCATAGTACACCAAACAAGAGACAGTATTATTTTTAGTCCAATACATACTGCACCAAACACATCATTGTACTAATTTAGTTCAATTCAATCTTATTCTATCTTATCCCATAAAAATAGTTCAATCCAATCCCATGCACCAAACGCACCCTTATTCTCTTAGGAAAAATTGCAATAAAGACCTTAAGATTTTTTTTTTTTTTTAAGCAACTATCTAATATTAAGTTTTGATGAAAACTTTCTTATTGTCTACTAGAAATACCTTATAATTTCAAATTTTTAGTTAAAAATCTCTCTAATTTTATACTCTAAACCCCTTTATTAGGAATGTCAAACAAATTGAATGGATTCACGTCCAATTAAAATCCGTACAATTTAATCCGAGCTGATTCAGGGTACTTATTTTAGTATTTAAATTCTACTAATACCTTCAAAATTAATTGTTTGAATTCAGTTCAATCCCATCCAAATAGTAATTTTTTACTATTCATTTTATATAAAAATGTAAAGTATTAAGAAACAAATATTTGGATATGAATTCGACCGGTTGAATATGATCATAATCATTTTTTTTGAACCAAATTGGACCTTTTAAAAAAAAAATTAAGTATACCACCGCCCAATGTGGTTCAGTGGTAAAGGCGTTCATTCAGCCTGATAATGTTCCAGGTTCGAGTCGCCAGCACTACAAGTGGTATGTTAAAAAAAAAAAATTTGAATACCAACCCAATCAAATTGAAATTCGATAAAATAAAAAATAAACTACTTTTTTCGAACAGGGCGATCCAATTAACATCCTTTGATCTTATACAAAGTTTCCATCTAGGATACCGATATCGTCACTCACAAAATTCAATCCCTAAATATTCTTATCTTTAATACTATTATATGACTTAAAGAGTTTTTATTTTCATTCAAATAAATCTCACATGAATGGGTCAATTCATGGAAGTTGTAATGGCAAAAAGATACTTAACCAATCATGAATCATCATAAAATTATGGGTTCCCAGATCAATTTTCTGTGCTTCTTCTAATGGGAAGTGTTGCGATCAACAAGTAAGAAAATTGTGGTTTGATGTTTGATATTTGATATTTAAATAAAGATGTAAAATAGAATTGAATATGTTAATTCAATAATTTAGCTTTATGATAATTTGATATACAAATAGTGTTATGAACCTATGAAAGAAACTAGAGTTGTTTTAAGATGGAGATTCAACTCGAGGCATTTTTTTTTATTTAATCCACGAGGTGGTTCCCATATATATTGGTATAGTACTAATTTTCGTTCGGTTCGGGAGGTCAATAAAGTTCTGGTCACAGGTGCACTCCACCAATATGGAGATTACATCCCCTGATAGTCGAATTTGAACATTGCCGAAACGATTCGCTCCCTATTTGATGTATGGTGACCAACCACACTAAATCAAATGACTATTTTTAATATATGAAAGGCTGTACAAAGTATATTTTTAAAGGGTCAAAATTCAAAATTATAGAGTTTGCTTTTGACAAATGGTCAAAATTCAAAGTCGTTTTCGGAATCTTCTATTTTTTTTTTAATATATAAAATATAAATAAGAAATAAGAAAATTTTGAAAAAACTCATGAGGTTTAACTCATTTTCAAAACCTTCTTATTTGATTTTGAGTGTAAACCCTCTTACAATTAAGTTTTTATTAAAAGAAACTATTGTGACATAAAAAATAACTAAAATAATTGTTATAACCTTAGTTTAAAATAAATTAAAAAAAAACAAGTAAAAAAATAAAATTTAAAAAAAAATCATTTCAATTTTCTAAATTTTAAATTGGATGTTAAAAATCAAAATGCCCTCTGCACTATTAGATTTAACGAAATTTAATTGACAATCAACTAATGGTAGGAGGTTTTTTTTTTTTTTATAAAAAAATAATGATAGGGTAGTTTTTACACATATCCAAAATTAGAGGGGTTGTTTTTTGGAGATAGTCGAACCTTAGGGGTATTTATACAAATATCCATAATAAATAAATAAAAGATGGACGTGGATGTTACGCTAATGAAAAGAGAGAGAGAGAACAAATTCTAGAAGCGTCTCTCTCTCATCTATAATTAAACCATCGAATCCGCTTCATTCTCTCTCTCGTTTTCTCTCTCTCTCTCTCTGCGTCATCCAAGGTAATTCTCTCTCTCTCTCTCTCTCTTCGTATCCTCACACGAATCGCACAGATCTGGCTTTTTTTTTTTGCGGTTTTTATTTTTGCTTTTTTTCCGCGTGAAATCGATCAGATTCTGATCTGGTGTGTTTATTTTGTTTCGTTTTTCTGCAGTTTGAATTTTTTTTTTTGGTTGATTTTCGAAGTCGTTTTTCGAAATGGCGTCGAAACGTATCTTGAAGGAGCTCAAGGATCTGCAGAAGGACCCTCCCACCTCTTGTAGCGCCGGTATCAATTTTTATTTTATTTTATAAATATAATTATTATTGTTATGATCCTTGCCACTATTTTGAAGGATTTGTTGTATTGTTGTTATTTCTTAAAAAAAAAATATTTGTGTTATTAAAATTGTGTGGTTGAATAATGTAGGTCCGGTTGCGGAGGACATGTTTCATTGGCAAGCGACGATAATGGGACCTACCGAGAGCCCGTATGCCGGCGGTGTGTTCCTCGTTTCCATTCATTTTCCTCCTGATTACCCTTTTAAGCCTCCCAAGGTAAAAATTTTTTTCGATATTGCATAATGTTTTTGCCGTACTGCTTGTATAGTATCGTATTCGTTACTTGGTAGTGAAATTTTGGCATAATTTATGTTGAGAGTGTAGTCGTTGTTGATAATTTGTTATTGTTGAGCCGTGGTTGTTATATATCGTATAAGTTTAAGGTCTAGACATGCTAATTCGTAGATTATCAATGTTTGAATATAATCAGGCTAGTGTGTTATCTCAATGAGATGGTGTTGTGGGTCAGTGAAGATGGTGAGCATTATCGATTTTGAATGAACTGTTTTGTTGTTATTGGCTACAGTGTTTGTAATTGATTTTGTATCTTTTAAGCGGGCGAGGTTAATATACAATGACATATGTTCTATGGAAATGTGTTCATTGTTCAGGGAAGATGATGTGCATTATCGATTTTGAATGAATTGTTTTGTTGTTATTGACTGCTGTGTTTGTAATGGATTTTGTATCTTTTAAGCGGGTGAGGTTAATATACAATGACATATGTTCTATGGAAATGTGTTCAAATTATGGATCTCTTATGTTGTCTGTCCATTGCAACACAGAAGTGATTGTATATAAAGCTTAATTCAAAACTCGTGATTGTAGTTGTTGAAATTTGAAGTGAAATCGTATCTTATTATTGATTCTTTTATGGACATCATATGTAGTTTTGATAATTGATGAATGCTTGCCTTAGCAAATTCCGTAATTACATTACATAGACTATCCGAAGGAGATCAAAACATGAAAGCTAATGGAACTACCTCATATCTTTCTCGTGGGACTTAAAACTAATTTTAGGTTTAATGATATATAATTTTTGATAAACTACATGCCATTGCAATGGTTTGTCAAGTCATGAATTAGTAGTTAATTTATGCCATTGCTATTCATTGGACATTATTATCTTGTTAAGTTACTAATTTTGTTACTTTTAGAATAGGATTAATATTATCATTGAGTTAATTTGTGTAATGTGGTTGTAGCTGCAAAGAAAACAGGGGCTGTAATATGTGTTCAAATATAGATTTTGAATTTGATATCACATATATATTCATGACAGAACACCACATCTTACTTATATATCTTTTTTTAATAAGCTTTCATGTATTTGAAGCTAGACGAGGTCATTTGTAACAGATGTTATGCCAATTGAGAGATGAGAGATTTGTTGAGGATAGGGGTGAAGAGAGAACTTTCAGGAAGAGTTACAAATCCTCTGTTAATTTTTATGATGTGAGGGGAGGGAATAAAAAGCATGTATAAAGCATTCAATTTTATTTTTTTTTAACTAAAGCTTTTAAATTCATATTTTCGTGATTAAGATCTTAAATTGCTTCATTGCAAAACTTTGGCATATGTTTTTTTTTTGGTCATTTTAACTAAATGAGGAAGAATTTGCAAATTGACAAAATTTGGTAGGTGACGTTTCTTTCTCAAGGACATCCATTTTAATTTTGTTGGACTAATTGTCGGTTCTTCTCTTAGGGCTTTAACTCTTGATTAAACTTCTTGTTTTGGCAATTCAAAAGTTAATTATTTATCTTTTGTTTAGCTTATTTGAAGTTTGTTGTTATCTTACTGTAGAATTCCTAAGTTTATACTAGTGTTGCAGAAACTGTCGCTTAACGGTGATTAAGCGGCAACGAGGCACTAGGCGACGCCATGCCGCTGCGATTTGGTCCAAAGTGGTCCATTAAGCGGCAGGTTGGCGTCGGCGGAGGAAGAAGAAAAAGAAAAATACAGGTCGTGGCGGAGGAAGAAAATAAGAAGAAAGAAAAAGAAAGAAGATGGCTGTTGCAGAGGAGAAAGAAAGAAAAAGAAGGAAAAAAAAAATTTAAACCTAAACTCCCAATGACGCCCCCTAAAATGGCGTCGTTGTGGGGGTTGTTTTCATTTTATTTTTGTTCCTCCTTTCTTCTTCTTCTGGCAAACAGCTATATTCTCTTCTTCGTTTTTTTTCTTCCACACCAGTAGCTTGACTTCTTCTTCACTTCTTCTTCTCTTTTTTTAAAACTTGGAAATTACACCAATCTGCCTCCGACCGACCTTCAACCAGCCGACCGGCCGACTTCTGGCAGACTGCTTAATCCCTGCTTAAACGTTCTAGGCGCTAGGCGGTGGGTCACCGCCCGACTAGCGCCTAGCGCTTTCTGCAACCTTGGTTTATACTCGGGATTCTATCATGATTTAGTTTGAATTGTCCACTGTTGTGCTATAGTTTAGGATCATTTGTATAGATAAATTGTTTAGCAGTAGAAAGTTAGAATAGTGACTATAACATTAGTTCTCTACCCTATATATATTGTTTGTAATTCTCATTAAGAAATAAGAAAACAACATATTCTTTCATATTTCTTCATAGTATCAGCGCACTCTCTGAAAACCTAATTCTGCAACTGCTCATTCCAGCAGTTATTCTACACTATTTATTCCAGCAGTGATAGAAATCTTAGCTGCTTATTCCGGCCGCCGCCGCCATTGTCTATTTCCGGCAGTCACTAATCTCACTCATTTTTCTTTTTTCCGGCCCAATCTTCGATCACTAAGCCGTTTTCAATCAAGATTTGACCTTTTTCGACCGTCATCCAGCCTTTTCTGGTCTGTTCCGGCCGTTACCTAGCCTTTTCCGATCTGTTCCGGCCATTTCCAACCAAGATTAGACCTTTCCGACTGTCATCCAACCATTTCCTGTCTGATCCGGCCGTTTCTAGCTAAGATCCAACTTTTTTTGGCCTGATCTGCTATTTCCGGCCCTATTTGCTATTTTCGGCCAAATCTACTATTTTTGGCCAGAGCTGCTTTTTGCCGGTTAGATCTGCTTTTTTTGGGGTCAGCTGGTAAACTTACAGTTTATGTCCCTGTTGGTTAATTACAGTTTATTCCCCTGATTGGTCAATTATAGGTTCTACCCCTTGGTTAATTACAGTTTCTGCCTCTTGGACATTTTTTCGACAGCCTTGGACATTTTTCGGTTGCAACAAATATTTAGTTTTCTCTTTTCAACATGTGAAAAGAAAAAGATTTTTTGGACTTTGACCATTTTTCTGTCACGACCCGGGCCCTAGGCTGTGGTAGAATCGTAAATAAAATCAATAATTTTTTACTTGACTTTATAAAATTTCATAAAAATCACAATTAATTTCTTTTTATAATCTAGAGTATCAAACAAAACGTAAATCTGCTTGCAAACAAAAATCTTTCAAAAGTTCAGTAATATCATCATAAAATAACCCCACAGATATGTGATCACCTGTTAGAATTTATGGATTCAATTCCAAGATAATAATCATAATAAAACATGTATCAATCATGAAGTCCTGATCATCCACAAACTAAAAGGTTTGCACGTGAACATACATAACCCATAAATTGAGTCATCTTTACATTGTTATAGGTCCATAACAAATGTAAATCCTTTTAATTAATACAAATCTTAAGTAACATAAATTTAATCAATAATTCCAAGAATCTAACCTTTAGGTTTCACAAGCCTCCATCCACTTCAACTAACGGTGCTCTAATCCGCATTGGGCGCGCCCTGAAGGGGAGAAGAAAATAAAAAGGGGTGAGCTAAAGCTTAGTAGGGTCTCATCCCCGATGGTGTGTGTGGAAAACATCATTTTAGAAAAATTATGGGATATTCCTGCATGGTTAAATACGTTGACAAAATTTAAAGTAAACAGTAACACTTTCTTTCGGAAAGTAATATCAACACGTCCACTAGTCATACTCGGTGGCCTATCATTTTAAATAAATCATTCATACTTGAGATAAAAACATTTGGCTCACCGTGACCCTGGTACCAACCTCACATACAAGGTGAACGTACCAGAAAATACCCTGCGCAGTACCTCGACATAAAGTCGTATAATAACATATAATATAATATAATGACTAGGGTGGTTACCATTTCAAAATCACCAAACAATTTAAATAAATCCACCATGCATCCCATATGTAAACTCATAATTAGTTTTAATAAAATTTTGGCAGCATAACGGCTGTATTTATAAAAATCCCAAAATGCAAAACCTACATTAAACACATATTTCCAACACAATTCTCAAATCAATTCCACAATTTAAATAAAAATTTTCTCAAACTTTCACAATCAATTTATATCCAAACTTTATAGGGAAAATATTCTAAAAATTTAAGTTTGAAACCCCTACCTCGTGTAAGCTACTAGCTATTCGCGGTGACCTCGATTTCAAGTTTAATTCTCCCAATCGATAAAATCTACACGAGAATATAATTATTTAATTTTTATAAGGTTGTCATATCATAAAATTAACCTTAAAATAATATTATACATTTTAAAACGAGTTCGTAAACGTGTTCGGAGCCAAATTATGAATTCAAGAGGTCAAAAACTTATCTCCGCCGTACATGGCAGCGGGCGGTGACTTTTCGGCGACCTCTAAAGATGGTTGGGTTTTGTTCGCCTCGTCTCACTCGTCAAAGTTTATATCGGTGGCCGGAGTTAGAAACGGCTAGAATCGTCAGAATCGGAGAATTTTCGAAATTGGAAAATCACTTACTTCCTCCACAAAATCGGAGACTCAAGTGGCTACGAAAATCTTCAAAGTTGGTACCAATAGATTCTATGTCGGGAGAGCTTTCTATTGGTACCAAGATCGGCCAGAACGGAGGCCGGATGTGGCCGGAGTAAGAGGTTAAAGTTGAGAAAAAAAATGGAGAAAAATGGAGAAAGAGAGAAAACTCGGGGAAGAAGATAAAGGTATATATATAAAATTGTACAATTTTTGTTTTGTCCTTTAACTTTTAGTAAATTACAATTTTAATTGATAACTTTTAAAATATATCTTTTAAGTATTCATAAATTCTTCAAAAGTTTTTAAAAAAAATTCAAATACGCCCTTAATAATAAATTAAAATAAATTTTGAAAAGTGAGATTTTACATAAGACATCTTAAGTGCATATGTTCCGCTTTATCACTAGTCCAACCACCATCTTTATTATAACTATAAACTGAAGAACTCAAATGGGGAAGGTTTATTTTCAGTTCACAAGAAATTAAAAGAATCGACCTCATAGAGAAGATTAGAAGTATCAACACGGCTTGATTCACACATATGCTTGTCTTTAAAAGTTTTATAATCATCGGCCAATCTGCTAAGCCAACAAAACTGAAACTCAAAATACATGAAAAATAAATTCAAAACCGAGACAATTTAGAGGGACTTAGAATATGGGCGTTGATATATCTGGATGGTTGGCAAGGCTAATAAATTAGCCAATTACGATGAACGACACCTTTCACGATGTCATTACAGAAAAATTTTGAAGCAATGAAAAAAAGAAATAGATCCAAAGAGAGATCATATTTGACGATTAAGACAAGAAACCTTAGGCAAAAAGGATAATACAAGATTGAGGAGAAAAAGGCTACTTGTAAAATGAGTGGTGTACATACTGGTGCTTATATACCTTCGTCTTCTTCACCGAGCTTTCTCTCTCTTCCTCCATTTTCTCTCCATTTTTCTCAACTTTTAATCTCTCACTCCGGCCACATTCAGCCTCCAATCCGACCGATCTTGGTACTAATAGAAAGCTCTTCCGACATAGAATCTATTGGTACCAACTTTGAAGATTTTCGTGGTCGTTTGAGTCTCCGATTTTGTGGAGGAAGTAAGTGATTTTTTAATTTTGAAAATTCTCCGATTATGGCGATTCTAGCCGTTTCCAACTTCGGCCACCGATATAAACTTTGACGAGGCGAACAAAACCCGGCCATCTTTGGAGGTCGTCGAAAAGTCGCCTCCTGCCGCCACGTACGGCGGAGGTAAGTTTCCGACCTCCTGAACTCAGAATTTGGCTCCGAACACGTCTACGAACTCGTTTTAAAGTGTAGGATATTATTTTGAAGTTAATTTTATGATATGGCAGCCGTATAAGAATTAAATAATTATATTCTCGTGTAGATTTTATTGATCAGGAGAATTAGGCTTGAAATCGAGGCCACCGCGAATAGCTAGTAGCTTACACGAGGTAGGGGTTTCACACTTAAATTTTTAGAATATTTTCCCTATAAAGTTTGGATATAAATTGATTGTGAAAGTTTGAGAAAATTTTTATTTAAATTGTGGAATTGATTTGAGAATTAAATTGAAATGAATTGTGTTGGAAATATGAGTTTAATGCGGGTTTTGCATTTTAGGATTTTTATAAAAACAGTTGCTATGCTGCCAAAATTTTATTAAAACTAATTATGAGTGTACATATGGGATGCATGGTGGATTTATTTAAATTGTTTAGTGATTTTGAAATGGTAACCGCCCTAGTCATTATATTATACGACTTTATGTCGGAGTACTGCACAAGGTATGTTCTGGTACGTTCACCTTGTATGTGAGTTTGGTACAAGGGCCTGTTGAAAAGAAAAAATTAAATATTTGTGGCAACCGGAAAATGTCCAAGGGGCAGAAACTGTAATTTAACCAACCAAAATAAAACTGTAATTAACCAATCAGGGGCAGAAACCGTAATTTTACCAGCTAATAGGCAAAAAGTAGATCTGGCTGGGAATAGCAGATCGGGCTGGAAAAGGTAGATTTGGCCGAAAAAAGCTGGATCTTAGCTAGAAACCGCCGGATTAGACCGGAAAAGGTTGGATGACAGTCGGAAAGGTCCCATCTTGGCTGACAACGGTCGGAACAGACCAGAAAAGGCTAGATGACAGTCGAAAAAGGTCGGATCTTGGCTAGAAACGGCCGGAACAGACTGGGTCTTCGCCGAAAATGGCTTTGTGACCGAAAATCGGGTCGGAAAGTATAAAAATGAGTGAGATTAGTGGCTGTCGAAAATAGACAATGGCGGCTGCAGAAATAAACATGGGCGGCGGCGGTCGGAATAAGCAGCTATAGCAACTAAGATTTCTATCACGGCCAGAATAAGCAGTGTAGAATAACTACTGGAATGAGCAGAGAAAATATTATTTTCTTATTTCTTAGTTGAAAATGAGATTTACAAATAATATATATAGGCTAGAAAACTTTATAGCCACTATTCTAACTTTCTACCTCTAAACAATTTATCTATACAAAGGATCCTACACTATAACACAACAGTTGACAAATTCAAACTAAATCATGATTGAATTCTGAGAGTATACACTTAGGAGTTCTACACTTCCCCTCAAGCTGGGTGATAGATGTTGATCATCCCAAGCTTGGTACTCAATTCTTCAAAGTTTGTTCGAGGTAGAGCCTTAGTAAGAATATTAGCAATCTGAAGGTGAGTTGGAGTATATAGCAGGTCCAATGTCTTATCATCAATTGTTGTGTTAGGATATAATTCAAGGAGTATACCTAGAGGTGCCTTGAAGCTTAGCACTCGAGAAGACATCCTATTTATGAGATTTGTAGCAGTTACAACTGCTTCTCCCCAAAATGTTTGGGGACATTAGAGGTGAACATTAGGGAGCTAGCAACTTCAAAAAGATGCCTGTTCTTTCTTTCAGCTACCCCGTTTTGTTGAGGTGTGTCAACACAAGAGCTTAAATGAACAATTCCTTGACTTAACAGATATTTACTAAGAATGGAAGCAAAATATTCTTTTGCATTATCTGTTTTTAGTATTTGGATTTTTGTTTGGAATTGTGTTTGGATCATGGTCTTAATTATTTATCTTTTGTTTAGCTTATTTGAAGTTTGCTGTTATCTTACTGATTAACTTGTTGCAGTATTTAAATTTGTAGCCAAAATTGTGGCTTGTTTTTCATGTATAAAGCTCACAGAAGGCTAATCGAATTATCTTATCCAGGTTGCATTTAGGACTAAAGTCTTCCACCCAAATATTAACAGCAATGGGAGCATATGTCTGGATATTCTCAAGGAACAATGGAGCCCAGCACTTACCATTTCCAAGGTTTGATTCAACTATTTACTTCCACCTTGTTTTCTATGTCATTTATCACAATTGAGCTGTTGAACTTGATTGGCCTTTTAAATTGAAAAATATTACTACATGTTTGGGTCTCGTGCATTTCAATGCATGTCTAACTTGAGAGGGTACTTCAAAGATAATGCTTTTTATTTGTGAATTGTGAGGAAACCACCCACAGTTATATAAATATCTTGGGGCAAGATCAGCAGGCCCTAAAATTTCACATATTCTAACACAATTTGTTGACCCTTGGATTATGATGGGTAGGATGGTTGATATGCACTTATATCCGTAATTATCATCATATGCATACATCTCAAATACATGTGTTTTCTCTCCCCTCTCTTCTTTCATGCATTTTCTTTTCTCAACCATAATTAATAAAAAATGCTCTACTTAATTTTTCTCTTTCTTCTCTCCCAACATTGCCTTTGATAAAAAGATAATAAAATGAAGTTCTCTCTGCATCATCATCGTCCATTCATGTCATATGTGAGTGTCTTCTCAACTTCTTGAAATGGTGAGCTTTAGTTACGTAAGTCCAACTCCCTAACTTCAATTCAATTCTGTTTAATTCTCGTACATTTTTGCATCTTTTCCTCAACTGGGTATTGTTCAGTTTTGTAGATGTGTTGGAATCTCTCAAGGTTTATCTTGGCCTTGTTGTTTTAGTCCACTTTTTGTCCATTTTAATCTTTTTCTTCCTTAACTTCATAATTTAAATGTAAAAAAGGTTGTCCCTTTCTATTAAGGTATGATGATTTATAACAAGTTAGGACGAGTAATTTTAAAAAAAAAAATTTACTGAATTAAAATTGTATTAGATAGGGAGAGAGAAGAGCAATGGGAGGAGAGAGAAAAATTAATGAGCAGTATTTTTTATTAGAATGCATTGAAGAAGAGATAGGAGAGAAAACACATGTATTGGAAATGTATACATATGATTGTAATTAAGGATATGAGTATCTCTACCATCCAACTCATCGTAATCCAAGAGTCAACAAATTGTGTTAAAATTTGTATAATTTTTAGGGACTGCTAATCCTGCCCCAAATACTTTCACTATTTTTGTTACTTCAACAAGATAACAAGCATCTCATTATAGTAAAACATTTGTTAATAGTGATAATAAATTCAAACACATGTATCTTGACTATAATTTTGGTAGTTGTTATGACAACCACCCAAAGTTTGTGTACCTGCACCATAGGTGTATATGTCATGGGACCAATACACGGTCATGTCTAAAAAATGGTTTGTTCATCAGTTGCCCATACTCAGGGGGGTGGGCATTTATCCGTCCAAACAGACCAAAAGCCTGTCCAACTAACTGGGTTGGGTTTAAACTTGTAACTAATCTTATTGGGCTGGGTTATGTTATATAGTATATAACCCATATAATCTGTGATCCAACCTGATAAAAAATTAAATTGAAAAATGTCAAGTTCACCATTTTAGCAAATGTAATCGTGGAAGAATATTTTAAAACTATTTCAATTTAGATTTTGAAAAATATTAACTTTCAGGGTTGTTTCAAGAATTGTTTCAGTAATTGATTATGAATGTAAGTGTCAAACAAATTGATTTTTTGGCCTTAGTGACCCAGTGCAATCAACCTTTTGGGCTGGATTTTTTCCAACCTGATGACTATTGGATTGGGTCAAATTCCGAATTGACCCAACCCGAATTTGTCTACCCCCTACTTGCTCATTCATGGTTATATGTAATAGAACAACAGTTCATTGGACATTGTTATGCACTGACCAAATTAGGGATGAGCAAAATTGGGTTGGGTCGGGTTGGCATTCAACCCAACCTAACTAACCTATTAGACATTGGACTGGAAAAAACCAACCCATTATACATCTTTAATTAATTCAACCCAATTGTTGATTGAATTGGGCCAATAAGCTATTTGATATTATTTTGTAACAGTTTAGTTTAATTAATGGATGAGAAAATAATACTCGGATAAAATATATTAAATGATATAAAACAGAATTACATTTAATGGTTAAGATTTTAGCCTGATTGTCAGGTCTGGTTGGTGGGTTAAATTCTCAAAGCTGCTGTTATTGAATCCTTCATATTAACTAAGATGTATTATTTGATTGTAGGTGCTGTTGTCTATATGCTCTCTTTTGACGGACCCAAACCCTGATGATCCACTCGTTCCTGAAATTGCCCACATGTACAAGACTGATAGGTCCAAGTACGAGGCCACAGCTCGCAGCTGGACTCAGAAGTACGCTATGGGTTGACGATGATAGATCCCCAGGCGATTCAATAGAAAATTGAGAGTCCATATTTCTCACTGCCTTTAGGTAAAAAAAAAAAAAAAAGAGTAAAAGAAATATTCAGATTGCTCCTCTTTTCTGTTTTGTCTTTGTCGGGACTGATAATTGGTAACAAACTTGGTCGTTCATTTTTGTGAATAGTCGTTTGAAGAAAGACGCTAGAAAATTTGGGGGAAATCAACTGTAATGTAACGATTGTCGTTGTGTTGTTGTCAAGTGAATGATCTGCTTGTTAAATTAAGTTTTTAAGCTCTTGTCTACCGTTGAGAACTTCAAATTGAAAGTGATAATAATGTGAAAATGACTGGTGGCAATTATTTAATTATGTGAACGAGCAGCGGTGATAGTGTGTTGTCCCAACCTTTTGATAGATTTGGTGAGTGTTTGGTCCATTTCGATGGCGATTGCTAGTTAAAAGTCGCATTAGACAGATCTGGATTTGTCTTTTTAAATAAATTCTTGCAGGTTTAAGTGTCTTAAATCTCTTAAGCTTCTGGTCTCGCTGATCTTCAAAAGTGCATGGTCAGTTCTATGAGAGAGGTAATACTATAATTTGACCGTAGTAGTAGATGTATTGCCGGTTGATTAGGAAGTATCTTTTGAATATTTAAATTTTAGTCGAAACGTGACTCCACATGCATATGTTGGGATATGGTTGGTCTAGTGTTAACAAGATGTTTGAAATCTAGACGATTTATATCTATTGAAAGTTCGGAGAAGATGATAAAAGTGTGATGGAGATGGTGGAACCAAAATAAAGACATAATTGGTTGGAAGACCTTTTACAATGCGTGAGATTGAAGCATGGGGTCTTTTGGGCATGTTCTAGGCAAGTTAAACATGAAGAAATTTATAAGTGTATCTTTGAAGGGGGCAAGCAAAACTTTTTCCATCCTTATTGGCTTAAAAAAAAAAAGGAAGACTTTGTGGTTGAAAAGGGGATCTTACGGTCCTAAGGATTGTGGTTTGAATGGAGTTAATAGGGTCCTAAAGAAGAGTCCCTGTTTCGGTTCTATTAAATATATATCGTTTTGAAAAACCTTCTTGTATTTGAATTAGAGACGCCGCCCGTTAAGTAAATCTAGTTCCATTCGAAAAGGTATCGTTTCCAAAGTGTGTTTTCAAATGTGGTTTTAATTCTTGTCATTTGCATCAATTGTGTTAATCTAGATTTATTAAATCATAGTCTTATTTAGTAGGATAAATATATCACGTCGTGTATAATTAGTATTTTTTAATTAGAAAACTTCTTGTGATAAATTTTTTTTTTAAAACGAGCATTAGATAGGGGGATGGAGGTTGAATGGAAGAATTAGAATTATAATTTTTTAAGGCAGAAAGTAATGATACAAAGTATAGTAGGTCAAAATATTAATGATATTCTTCATTTAATTAATAATAATTTTTAGAAACTCTCAATTCTCAATAAGATAATTTATATTTAATCAAAGCAAAAGGAGATGGAAATAAGTTCTTGATCACTTGGTTGACAAGCAATGAGGGGGGCCATCACATCACTCACTCCTCTAATTCAATCAATTTTATTGCATGATTGGTTGCTCATGTGCCAACTCCATAACCATAAGGTTTCTTTACTTTGCTTCACATTCAAGTCAAAATAATAATAAAAACAAAAACAAAATAGTACAATAACACACTTGTTCAACGTTTTGGTGTTATTTTAACCCCATTAAGATACTACCTACTTCTATTTCTATTATTGATTACTAGTTTTACGTTTTAGATCGTTAACGAACCTAAAGATTGGAAATTAATTTATATAATTATTGTCGTATATAGATAAAAATTCTCGAGAATTTTGGATCCTATAGGTTTTCTCAATTTATAATGTTTAAAAGTAGATTTGTTATATGTAGGTAGTTTCTATAATTCAAACAAAACCATTGAAGGTGAAAAGGGTTGGTTCAAAACTTGAAAGGAGATAGAAATTGATTTGCTATAAAAAGTGGTGTGGAATGATTGATCCCTACACAAGAGTATTGGAATTTTTAAGAGAAAGAGATTGTCACATCTTATAGTTATCATTGAAAGATGAACATGAATTAATTTATAAAAAGCTTGCATATGTTACTTCAATCAAGCATAAACTTGTTGAAAAGCAATATTAATTTTTTGAACTTTGTTTCATTTATATGAATCTTTCGAAGTCTTTAATGGAATCCCAATCAAGTTAATAACAAATAAGTCAGCATATCAAATATATAATATTATTGATCTAATAATAACTATCTTTCATATTAAATTACACAGAATAAACGTTTTTTTTTTCTTTAAAATTTGACACTAGCTGGATCATGAATCTGTCGAAATAGGGTGCACTAACTATTTAAAATAGAAGTGGATGTGCATGTAGAGGTAATGTTTCTCTATAAACATTGTTCAACTTCCTTTATAAATGGTTTAACGATTTTAATGTTCAGTTATACATATATATTTACTATAAGAGGCTATTCTCATTAAGGAATCGCAACAAATCCTGAGCCTAAATTAATAGATAATCTCAAATCTATGTAGAAATTTAATGAATCAAATATAAAGTTGACACACGCGGAGAACTAGCGCTTTTAATTTTGAAAGAGAGATATAATCATGAATCCCAAATTACATGAACGAAAGACCTAAAGAAAGTTTTAGTGCATTAATAAATAGTGTACTCGATCACTAAACACATGATATGCAATAAGAAAATCACATATATCATATTTTTAGTAGCCTAATACACCATTCTAAATGCATTAAAGGTGTCCCAACCAAATACACAGCACCACAACAACAAGAATAACATGAAAAACAGCATTGCTTTTTTACAAGACACGACAGTAAAGGGAAAAAATAAAAATAAAAATGGACCACGTTTTGTCACTGTTCTGAGATTCGAATTGCTTGGTTGATTTTTTGAGCTTTTTGACAAACTGTGTTTTCATGGCATGATATATATCCTCTCTCTCCTTTCTTTTCTTTTTTTTTCTTTTTGAAGCTTTTAGCTGTGTGTTGCATCATTACCGCAATCACCTATGCAATCAATGTGACCCATCTTTAAAGTCTTTTTGACCACAAACTTTTCCAAGTTACCATAGTAGTCTAAAATATATGGTCATTTTCGTGTGCGAAGTTCGATCCAATCTGTTCCGTCCCATTTCGAAAGGTGCATGTTAAAGGGAGACTTGAAACGTTTGAAATGTTCGAAGTTCCGAAAACAAAAATTTTGTTCTTCTAGAACCTTCGAACGTTTCGAGTCTGTCTTCTAAGGGTACACATTATTATAATCGTTATATCTACATTTTATTCTCACAAAAAGAAATGTGAATTTGTACATGTCTAAAAAAAAATTCATTTTTTCATTTTTATTAAATTGGAATTTAGTCATTGGATGCATATAGTACAACAAAATTTAGAATCTAATGAATGTTAAAATATGATAATAGATATTTACATTATTTTTTTTTTTGTAAGATTGAGACTTACTTTGCTTGATAATCAAGTTGAAACTTATGTTTTAAAATATTTTTTATTACAATAATAAAAAAGTCAAATTTTTTTCCATCCTAGTATCAATTCGAGAGTTGAATGAAGAGACTATACTTTTTTTTTTTTTTGTGAGAATCAACCGGTTCCAATCTATCACAGAAACCCTGACTATTCTAGATTTCGAACCGAGAAATACTCGTTAGAACGGCAAAGCTCTCCCAATAATTACAGTTGCGTTCCCAAGACTCGAACTCGAGACCTTGGTTAAGCTAGCACAACGACTTACCCACTGAGGTACGACCTTGTTGATTACTATACTTTTACTTTACAAAGATAAAAACGGAGTTTAGTTATTAAATATATCTAATGATTAAGAATTCATATCCAGATTAATGTTAAAATCTTATTATTGGGATCAGAAAATTTTATAACTGACTATTCAAAGTTTCATATTCTATGTAGAATAAATTGAAAGACATTTCGAGTTTGTAAAATAATAATATAAATTTATAGGGCATGCTTTTTCGTTAAATAAAATGATTGGATTGAAATTGAATTTAAATATTGCCATGATTTCAAACTATAAGTGGTGTGGAACAAAATTATAAAATTCGAGGTTGGGAGACTCTTCCATATATAGTAAAAGTAATTTTTCTGATCGTACATGTAATTATTGATCTCATTAAAATTCAATAAACCCTAAATAATTAACATCACTCTTAAAATATAAAATAAAATAACTCTAAAAGTATACGTATGTATATACCATGTTTTTGGAAGCTTCTTAAATATAATTTTACAAGTCAAAAAAGAGTCTCTGGACTCCCACTACTATTACCAAGTACAAACACAGTGAGTGGAGACGACTTTTAAAGAAATTACCAATATAAAATAAAATAACGTGGAAATTTTGGGTTGTTTTGATAAATTGACAAAAGAACTATTCTCCATTTGACACGTCAATATTGGCAGCTGGATTCATTGCTCCGTCCAAATATTGACAACGACTCGTGCCCTCTAATAAAAGTCTCAATGGACGGACGCACGAATCACGTTACCTTGTATTATTATTTGATCATATTCATAGTATTATGTTTATATTTTAAAGAAAAATACATATATATATATATTATATTTAAATTGATATCGGATCAAATCAGAACCGTTAAGATCAATTATTATTAGAATATTTCGAAAAATTACTCTCAATATATAAGAAAAAAATCTCTTTATAATTAAATCTTTTACAAGTAAAATGGATTTGAATCCCTATAATAAATACCGGAGGAGAGATCACGATTAGTTAATTAAGGGTGATTCTGAAACATCTACTAGTTGATCATTATTAATCAAAATATTGTTTGTATTTTATAAAATGTGAATCTTTAAATCTCACCCGTCAAATTTATTTAACGGTCAAGAGTTTTTTTTACATAAGGAGCTTTTCTATCTATACAATAAATTACGTCCTAATATTATAAAATGCACACCGAACTGACTTAATAATTAGTAAAATACAAACTTCTACAAATATTTTTAATTCTAAATTTATTTTATAAATATATTTAATTATAATAAATTTATAATTGAACGGACACACGAATAACTTAATAAATAAGTTCAAACTAAAGATACATGCCTTCTCACCCCATGACCAACGACAAAGAAAAAAGAAAAAAAAAATATCAACACACTCACACTCCATACTAATATATATTCACTCTCTTTCTCCCACTTTCCCCACAATTTCCTTTCCTTTTCCCTCTGTCTCTCTCTCTCTACACCTCACTTTCTCTCTCTAAGAGTGGAAAGTCTATCACTTTCCCGCCAAAAGCTCTTTGCTTCTTACAACTTGGAGAGAAATTGAGCAAAATGACTTTTTTTTTACAAAAATAAATAAAAAATAAATATTTATTTGCTTTTTTTATTTTTCTCTTTGTCTCCTTATCTTTCTCTTTTTGGTCTCACTTTCTATAAATTGCACTCTTCTCTCGAACTCAAGACTGATCTCTTCACTCTCACTTTCTACTGATTTTAACGTCTCCTCTCAAACCACCACCACCACCAACACCACCTCCTCCTCCTCCTTCTCTCCGGATCCGGACTTCCAACCTTCCGTTTATCCGATCCCGATAAAAAAAAACAAAACAAATACGTAAACGAAGAAAGATCGGAAGATTTTTGAATATCTATTCGTAAAATCTGAAACGACGACGAAAGGTCCGGAGATTTCTAAGCATCCTTCCGGGTGATCCGTATTTTAAAAAAATAGTCATAAAAAACAGGTTGCGGATTTCCGAGTACGTATGCATACAAACGAAGCGCTCATATTATCATATCACTCAGTCTCTTGATATGACTCGATGACTTAGATTTTGCGAGTCTTCAAGACCCGACTCCACCTCCGCCATGATCAAGTTGACAGAGCACGTGGTCACTACAAACAAGCTTGTGATCAACCCGGGTCGCCAGACCCGCCCGACCCAGAAGCTGGTAAGGATTACTCTAACGGACGCCGACGCGACGGACTCCTCCAGCGACGACGAGGAGGAGGAACATGGGCGGCGTCGCAGCTTCGTGAGGAGAGTGAAGCGGCACGTGCGGGAGATCAAACTCGAAGCGCCGTCGTCGTCCCCGCCGCCGTCTACGGAGACGGCGGCGGCTGCTGTTGTTTGTAAGCAGGAGCCGAGGAGAAAGAGACCGCCGAAGTCGTCGGCGGGTAGTGACGTATCTCGGCGGAAGAAATTCAGGGGGGTCCGGCAGAGGCCGTGGGGAAGGTGGGCGGCCGAGATCCGGGACCCGACGCGAGGAAAACGGGTCTGGCTAGGGACCTTCGACACTCCGGAAGAAGCCGCCACCGTGTACGACAAAGCGGCGGTTAAACTGAAGGGAGCTAGCGCCGTCACGAACTTCCCTAATCCCGTCGTAACGGAGGAGGCCGTCGTTGAGTGTCAACGTGACGGCGTCGAGGAGTCCTCCTTCGACTCGCCCCACAACAGCTCGCTGTCCATGTCGTCGCCGACGTCAGTCCTCCGTTACGACGAGCTGACGATGCCGTTTGATGATCACGGCTTGGGTCACGGAGATGTTGACGTCTTCGGTTTCGAGATCGACGTGCCGTTAAGTCTGCCCGATTTTATGTTGTCGGGGATTTCCTTCGCCGAGGAGGACTTCAACGACTTTGACATTGGCGATTTTTTGGTGGAAGTCTAGCATTTATTTACCCACGTTTCTTATTGAATGATGTTTTTGTCGCATACTGATAAGAGAGGATGATTGGTCAGTCATTTTGGAAGGTTTATAAGTGAAAGTATTCGGTGCAACGGGTATAGGACGCCATCCGTTATCGTAATATGTAAGTATTCGTAAAAATTTTGAATTCGAAGCGTATCTATTCCGTCGTTTTATTCGATGCTAAACGGTTTATCGAATAAATAAGTGGATGATCTGGTACGTCTGTCCAGTTGAAGTGCTTCTTCCCGGCTAGTGACGTGGCATAGCGTGATTTTGCCATTATAAGAACCAAGTAGAATGATAAATTCCAATAATGACCTTATAGTGAATTTGGTATTAATCAAACTATCGGAGTGTAATTATTATTATAATGAGTTAGGCTATTTTGACAAATTATAAGGCAATTTTGTCTCCTCTAATGAGGTTTGTTCTTTGTAATTTTGTTTAAGGTTGTAATAATACTTATTTATTTAATATAATTGGTGTTACTTTGATGTAATTTTCAAGTTATTTTAATGATATTGGACAAAAGAAGAGATTGAGATTGAGTATTAATATTTATATTTATAAACAATTGATAGTGTCACTTGTTTTTGTGATAAATATATTTCTTTCAAAATTTAATTAATCTTTTCTATTATATAAGATACAAATAATTCAATTAATACTAAGATTTGTTACAATTTTTTTTTATTTTATAGTAAATATTTACGTATCATAAATTACATCAATTTATATTTTATATATTATAATTTTTGTCTTTATCTAATAACTTTTTAGGCCTAATGATTAATAATATAGTATAATAGATACGATGTTTTAGTGCATTCGATATTCGTCACCTATTTTTATATTACTACGTGAATGAACATATAAACGTATCATAAATCTCATAAATTTATGTTTTAAATATTATAATTATATTTTTACTTAAACGATTAAATTTTTAAATCTACTGATTAATATCAGTAAACTTTATTTATATTTAAACTTATTAAATTTTTATTTGATATTGAAGATAGTGGTTGCATTCATATCTATATTAATAATTATATTAAGAGAAAAACCTTCAACAGCATGCCGTTTAAAAAAAACACACGTATGCATATTATAATTTTACATGTGTCACACATACGTACGTATGATATGATACATTTTTCGATCTAGATTTTTCTATTGTATTGATGAGTTGACTATGCTAACGATTGTAGTGACGATTACACAAAGCAAGTGTGCATTTGAATGTGAGCAATTCCTTGAACATCACGCATGGAGTTGAAAAAGCAAATAGATTTTTTTTTTTAAATAAAAGTAGGCCACAAAACATTAAAAATATATAATTGTATAATAATAAATAAATAATATATATTTTTGAATAAATCTCCTTTGCCTCGTCACTATTAATAGCGGCAATTTTTAAGTGGATGGAATAATTAAATAATAATACTTGGCGGTATAGGGAGATCGACACGTGTCGAATATATAGACCCCTCAATTATCAATTTGTTCATGACAGTGAAGGTTGGCCTTTGCCCTTTGTTGGATATTTTGGGCTCCACCAAAAATTCTAGTTGCTTTCCTATTCAAAAGAGAAGATCCAATGATATTATTTTGTTTTAGATTTTTTTTTGTTGGTTTTAAAAAAAAAAAAAAATTAAAAGCATGTGGTGAAAAGTTTTCTTCCTGCATAGATATTTTTTGATTATGAAAATAGATATATAAACTATGCGTTTAGTAGTTGATCTCAGTAAATTATTCGTATAGATGTATCTAGATTATGGAAGTATATATCTAAGCTACTCCTTTAGTAATTAATCTCGCAAATAGCTTCTATAGATGTCTCTCGATTATGGAAGTAGATTACAGGACTATGCATTTAATGATTAATCTCCGAAAATTCCTATATAAATGTCTTACAATTACATAAGTAGATATCTGGTCTAAGCATTTAATGATTGATCTCGATAAATTCCCCGATTATGGAAGTAGATATTTGGGGTGCGAGTTTAATAATTGATCTCTACCAGTCTCAACAGTCTTGTAATTAATCTTATAATGTTATAATTAAGAAAAATTAGAAAATTGTGTATTAATATTAAATTATTAATAAGTTGATGATTTTGTTAATGAAAAAGGCAAAATCACTCTTGGATTGAAAAAAATGAATCCCCTAAATCATAACATTTTGGGACCATGTTATAATTATTTGTTTACATTAGGCCCTAGGTCATGTTATAGTCTCTATTTTATTTTATAGTATAAAAAAATTAAAATAATATATTTCATATTATAATAATTAAGTCAATCTATTTCATTATCCAAATCAAATATTTTTGTAACTAAAAACTCCTAATAGAAATTGTATTTGATTAGGTGGTATCTAAAAATAGTTTTACATGAATTTAAAATAATAAAATGTTGTTAATTTTTTTATGGTTTTTCTTTTTTGGAAATATTTTCAATCATTTTTCGAACTCGAAATTTTGTTTTAATTTATTTTTTTCAAACTATTCTTGAATCACAAATCAAATATTTTATAAATGTTGAAATGAATATGTAAAATAATATTAAAACACTTATAAATGTAGTACAAAAAAAAAAAAACTAAATTCTCATTGTGCTTTTAAAAAACTTGTAACAATCAAGTTTATTATCAATTTGTTACATTAGTTTTATTATATATATATATATTAAAACAATCAATTATAACAAATTTTATATTAAACAATTTAAAAAAAAGAAAAAAAAAAGATAATTAAAAGGATTACTCACAGGATTATAGATTTAGTAAGGAGGTTAGAGCCACCACACCATCCCACCACCACAAGGCGGTGCCCGGTGATGGCTAATAATAATAATAATAATAATTTTCAACACGCACCTAAAATACTTTTTATAATTAAATTACAATTTGTGGGTTTTTTAATTAAAAAAATAAATAATAACAATAATAATAATAATTAATAATAGTTGAAGTAGTTATTAAGCGGCGGCTCACGGCTGCTGCTAGAAAAAGCACCAATTTGGAAAGCAAAAGTGGAATAATCATAAATGTGGGGATTTATAAGGATGAGGCCAAACGGGATTTTGGTGGGGACCCACAGTGGGTGGCCAACCAGATTTGATACTTCAAAAATTTATGGATAATTATTAATTTGGCCCTTAATGTTCAGAGAATTATTAAAATGTTTAATGCAGTTTTATTTATTATATTCTTGGACCCTTAATTTTTATAAATGTATCAATTTGATTTATCTAACTAATTTTTTAACAGTTAAATTAATTAAAAATATTAAACAGATAGTTTTACCATTAACTCTATTTAAATGAGTTAAAATTATAATTTTACTCCTAAATATTTAAAAATATTATTACTAATTAGAAAAATAATATGATCATTTTATATTAATTTTTTAAAAATAAAAATTAAAAAAAATTAAATGGATCTCCCATTTTAAAAATATAATTTATATAAATAACCATATTATCCTTCTAATTATTAAAAATATTTTTAAAATTTTGAGAGTAAAATTGTAATTTTAACTCATTTAAATATAGTCAAAGGTAAAACTATCTTTTTAATATTTTAAGTTAGTTTGACTATTAAAAAATTAGTCAAAGAGATCAAATTGATACATTTAGGGCCTAAGGGTATAATAAACGAAATTGTGTTAAAAAATTAATAATTTTTTAAAAATTAGAGATCAAATTGATAATTGACCAAAATTAAAACCAAAACTGAAATTTGGAAACCTCACGACCACCGTCACCACCACTACTTCCAATTCCCACTTTTAACACAACTGAAAAAAAGTCTTCAAAAAAATAGAAATATCACATGATTCTCTATGTTAATTTTTCAATGTATTGGTTTTACAATCATGTTAATTATCATCATAATTTGATGGTTTTAGGACCTATTATTTGAATGGAAAGTTTCAATAGATGATTTATGCCGGTATCGATTAATTTATTAATTGATCAAAAATACGGTTGATATTATCACCACTGAAAAGAGAGAAGTGTATCGATAAGGATCATGCTTCGATAAATAAGGGTCCATTTGAAAGAGTTTCTTCGAGTAAATATTTTAGAAGTAAAATTTTTAAGGAAATATCGTTGACCGTTTGATTTGTAATTAAAAAAAAAATATTTTACATGATTTTAAAATTAGATTCAGAATTTATAATAATAAAATGTTGTTATTTTTTTGGAAATATGTTCAATCGTTTTTCGAACTCGAAATTTTATTTTAATTTATTTTTTCCAAACTATTGTTAAATCACAAATCAAATATTTTATAAATGTTATAATGAATGTGTAAAATAATATTAAAAACACTTATAATATATATATTCTCTGATTCTAATTAACAATTATAATAAAATTTTAAACATGTTTAGATTAAAGTTCAAATTTATAACAAACTTTATATTTAATAATTTGAAAAAAAAAAGAATAAGAAAATTAGAGTAATTGAAAAGATTGATCTTCGAGCTATAAATAAGTGGGGGAGGTCAGGGCCACCGCACCACCCCACCATCACGAGGCGGTGGCCGACGGTGGCTAATAATAATAACAATTATAATTTTCAACACGCCCCTAAAATACTTTTCAATTTTCATAATTGAATTACAATTTGTGGGTATTTTAATTAAAAAGTAATTAAAATAACAATAATAATAATTAATAATAATTGAAGTAACTATTAAGCGGCGGCCGCTGCTAGAAAAAGCACTTATTTGAAAAGCAAAAGTGGGATAATCATATGGGGATTTATAAGGATGAGGCCAAACAGGATTTTGGGTGGGGACCCAGTGGGTGACCAACCAGATTTTGATACTTAAAAAAATTAAAACCAAAACAGCTAATGAAATTTGGAAACCTCACCACCCCCACACCACCCCCACTACATCCAAATCCAACTTTTAACATAACAAAAAAAAGTCTTCAAAAAAATAGAAATATAACATGATTCTATGTTTTATTTTTCAATGTATTGGTTTTACAATCATGTTAATTATCATCATAATGGTTTTAGGAGCTATTATTTGAATGGAAAGTTTCTATTGATGATGTATGATAGAATCAATTAATTTATTAATTGATCGAAAAGACGGTTGATATTATCGCTATTGAAGAGAGAGAAATGTATCAATAAGGATCGTACTTCAATGAATAAGGGTCCGTTTGAAGAATTTCTCTGAGTAAATCTTTTAGAAGTAGAGCTTTTAAAAAAAAAACGTTAACCGTTTAGTTCTCAATTAAAAAAACTATTTGAAATTATTCAAAAATGATATGATTTTACGTTAAAAAGTCATTGTAAAATTAATAAAATATAATAGAGTTATATTAAACATTTTAATATTTTTAAAAGTTTAAAAAGATCTATTTGAAATTTTTTAAAATCTGTGCTTCTCCGAGTAGATATAAAACAGGTTTTTTAATCGTCTAAAGCTTTACTAGAGCGGCAACCAAACAAAAAAAAAACCTTAAAAGTGCTTTTGAGATTAAAAAAATTCTTTTGACCGGTAGATAAACTTTTCCAAATATATAGTAAGGGTTCGTTTGAAAGAGTTTCTCCGAGTAGAGTTTTTAGAAGTAGAGCTTTAAAGAAAAAGTTATTAGCCGTTTGATTATCAATTAAAAAAGCTCTTTAAAATTATAGGATTACTAAAACAGACATAATTTTAAGTTAAAAAGTATTGTAAAATTAACAAAATATAATAGGGTTATATTAGACATTTTTAATATTTTAAAAATTTTAAAAAGATCTATTTGAAAATTTTCACATTTAATCTTCAACGATTAAACTTAAAACATCTTTTTTAATCGTTCAAAAACTCTATTGGAGCGGAAACCAAATGACAAAAAAAAAAAATATTAAAAAGAGCTTTTAGGATTAAAAAAAATAAAAAAAAGAGACTATTTTAGCCTATAGAGAAGCTCTTTCAAATATACACTAAGTCAGTCTAGATTTAGAATCGTTTATTTACTTTTCTTTATTTGAAGACCGAATAATTCAACATTTTTCTGTAAACCGAATAAGAACTTGAAGTTACATAAATTCACCCTCCTATACATTCTCGAAGACACCAATCAATAAATTACATATACAATCTTAATTTTGATTAGCTATTTGACCCTAACTTCTTTCATGTTGAGATGAACAATCTTCCACATAACAAAACAAAGTTATTAACTTATTATCGACTAAAAGATTAATTAAGAGTGTACTTATATCAATTCATAAGATATAAATAAACATTCAATAGTTTTAACACAACATAATATTATTCGGTCCGGACCCGGAAAACCATTCCGTCCAAATCTATTTTCTTTCTAAATAAGATAACATATTAGTCGTGATCAATTATAACATTTATCCACGCATTACTATCCCACACATTCCGATTGGGCAAGGTAGTCTTCAACATGGCCTTATATTAATTGTCTCCTTTGAATTATGTCATCTATTACAATATTAAGGATCTTAACTTGAATCATCACTTACGATAATTTAATATAAACAACATATAATAAGTGAGATATATTATAATTAATGTATATAGTTATTATATTATATATATATATCATAGATGTATTCATGTTAGTTTAATGTATAGAGAGAGAGAGAGAGAGATCAGCTTAGACTTTTCTGCCTCCACCAGCACCACGAGATCTTCTCCCGCCAAAGAAGAGCTAGCCGCCTTCCACTATCACCACCTAAGGGCCCCATCAAAATATATATTATCAAATTAGAATTTGTTGGTTACGTGTTGTTTAGCCAATCAATTTTAGTCTACATCAAAATATATTTCGAAAACTGATATCCCATGTGCGCTATTTAAATATATATACTACTATAATTAAAAAATATATGTTCTCACGTAACAAAAGGCAATATCATATGAGTTATAAATTTATACTGTTAAAATATATATTCTTATAATATAGAAGATATGTAATTCTATATAAAAGAGCAAAAATAATCTTTCCACGTTCTGTTTATTGTGCATGATCGAACTTGAACCTCATTACTATTATGAATTAGAAAAATATATACTACTTAAGTTATAAACGGATATATAACGTTTCAAATATAAAGATAAATATTTGTATTTCTCAAATTATGAAAATATGTGCAATTTTATTTTTATCTGAATTTAAAACGTTGATAATTTTTTTCTCAGAATATTAATCTAGGATCCCCTATAGTATCTTATTAATAGTAAATAGTCTTCTCACAATTGAGAGGGGCCACAAGCATCATCAAGCAGATGGGGTGTTTTTTTTTTCTTTTTATCAGTTCGTTACTCTTATAATCATATCATATGTGCACAGACTACAGCGAAGATGCATGCATGCACTGTTCAACCAATCAATGCTTTATTGGGGTTGTAATTTATTGAGCATACAAAAAAAATTTTGGGACCCTTGTCAAGGCTATCACTATTATTAATTGGACTGCAATTTGCATTATCAATGATGCATTTCGCAGTTGTTGTTTCCGAACAGCTCGGAACTAATGAGACAATTGAGTTGTTATTAATACATTATTGATCAAAGTAATACGGAAACCCTGACCACTTTTATACTGAGTACCAAAGGGATTATTGCTTGAAAGTATACTAAGGGATAGAGTCCGAATGTGATGAGAGGGTTGCGAGATGTTATAATAACACGAACTTATGTATACGTAACTACGGTAAGTAGCATGTGTACGTGTCATTAATTGCATATGTAAAACGTTATACGATAAGTGATTTATAATCTTATTAGATAACAATACGATTGTTTATAAGTTTATGAGAGTGGATAAACAAATTCTTTATATTAAATTCATAGATGAACGTGATTTTATAAAATAGACGTACATACGTTATATTAAGTATGCAATTTCTTAAATTAGTAGCTAGACGATCTAAACACTATTAGATAATAATCGGTAACCATATGGAATCCATTAAGGAACAAATCAAGTTACTCTGAAATAGAATAAACGTGTTGAAGTTAGTTAATCAAAATATATTTAAGAAACGTAATTATAAAAGAAATATTTCACATATAAAGCGCTTTTAGCACCGTCTAATTAATAAGCTAGAATAATAGCATTGGATCTTTTTCTAATTAAGAGGCTATAAATGGAAAAATAAATTCTAACAAACAGGTTTTTTTGACAATGGCACTGTTCTTAATCGTGAAAACATGTACAGTTGCAGTACTGTATGGGTTGCCATCCAAAGAAAGAAAAACAAGTTCTCAATAAACAAATACACACGTACATATAAAGATTGTTAGGTGTAACTTGTGGGGTATTCTAGTTTTGTATCGTTACAAGACCGATTGATAGATGTGATGTGATAAATTGTTTTGTAACGATGCAAAATTGGGATCCCATACAAAATTAGATGCGGGAGCTCGTACTTAAAAAACCTTCCTTATACATATAATTAAATTCTCTATTTATAACAGTCCAAAATAATTGATTATGACTTGAACAACTGACTTTACGTTATCCTAACAAATTTATTACGAGTAATTCTATACACAACTTAAAAATCAATCTAAATTACGCGGTAATTGATTTATCTTTATGATAAATATGATATTGAATAACTGACTTTGTCTTATCCTGATCAATTCGTTTAGAGTAGACGATAAACAATTTGTCCTTATAACATAAATTATAAAATAATATAGTAAACAATAAGGTAATATTAAATTACTTATCTCGTTATTTAGGTAGTTTAGTATTACTCATTGATATTATGATCGGAAATTGGTAGACCGAAATATAATATATATTAAAAAAATGAAAAGAAAAACTAGTGAGTGGTGAGGTATAGTAGATGTCATAGTAGCTATAGAGCCTCCAATGAGGAAAAATTAAGATAAGATCAAAGTGAAATATATAGATCTTATCAATACATCATGCACTTAGATGGCTATGTGGTGGTGATGGATAGTGGGTGTGAGCCCCACATTGATGATAAAATGTTTATCTTACCAAATTTTGAAGCAGCCATTATCATTGATGATTTGTGAGAAAAGTAATTGATGAAAATGTGTGTGTGCGCTTGAAAATAATTGAAAACAAACAAGTGATTTTCACATTAACAAAAAAAAAAAAAAAAAAAAACGTGTTTGAGTGTTTCCATCAATTATGGACATTTGAATATTTTTCACCTTCTACACATTAGTAGAAACTAGAAAGCATTTGATTACATTATTCAAAAACCTTTTTCAAAAATTAGAAATATATTTTTTTAAAAAATTAAATTCTTGGATTTTTTAGTATGTGAAATGTGTACTTCGATATAAGATTCTGAAAAAATCGAACGATAGTATTTATGTTTTTATCATCATGTTACAGGATCGTAACTTGTGATATTTATAAAAATCTATAAAAAAAAAAAGTGACACATCATAAATTGAAATTAAAGTTGAAATCCCTAATGTTACTCGAATTTTTAATATCTAAATATGTTTGATGTTTTAAAATTCCAAAAACTCATATCATAATTTTTTTTGTTCTCTAACTTGACTTCTAAAAGAATTTGAAGTAAATATCGAATTATTAATGTTAAAATTTAAATAAAAAATTAGTATTGAATATTAATTTATATATCTACTTATAGTTTAAGTGGTTAATACACATTTTTTATTTATTTTAATAATGGAGGTTCAAGTTCCATAATATACAATTACTTATAAGATTTTTTTTATTATATTATGGGAGTTGATATTCAAACCGTATACATAATAATTAATGTCTCGTAAGATTTCCGAGAGACTTATAATATCTTTCCACCCTTTGTTGATTCCCATAAAGTGGATTCAATAACTTTTGATTCTCAACATAAGTCATGAGCCAACATAGAATATCAAGAGAAGAAAGAATTGTGGCTCATAAAATTTGTCCAAGATTTTGAAACCAAAACCGAGCATTACAAATAATCAAATAACAATAAAAACAAAAAAGAAAAGAAAAGTCTCAAAGACGTGTTAGAATAGAAAACATTGGCAGACCATATCTTTCACTATAGTCTACAGTATTTATTTATTTATTACCAAAAAATCTTTTGAGTTCAATTGTTGTGGTCTCTTCAAGTCAAAAAAAAAAAAAAAAAAATGCTGGAGATGCAAATGCAAAAGTGAAGACCAAAACACATCCAATAGTTTATGATATTTTTAAGTGAGTTTTTGTGTTGTGTGTCAAATACAATGCACAAACAAATTGATTAGCTCAAACATCAATGTCCTGGTGAGGTGAGAATTGGGAAAAAAATTAATATTGGATTTGCTAGCTAGGTGTCTTCCATTAATGTTTGAAATGTCAACAATTTCATATTGTTACATCCAAAAACTTTTTTTTTTTTTGGTTGTATTGGGTATCCTAGTATGTCTTTCTACTAATATTTAACAAAAATGATAATTATAGATGTTGATTGTTTATTCGTGTGTTTTGTTCGGTCTCACGATTTGAATTATTAATTCCACAATCTGAATAATGTTCAAGATCTAAACAACCGGTAATTCTTTCACCTAAATTCTTATAAAAATAAATTACGGTTATTTGCAACTCTTATCAATTAAGAGTTTGTTTTGAAGTTTTTTTTTTTTTTTCTTAAGAGTAGATATCGACAAGATCTATTTTAATATTATTTTTTTGATAGAATTATACTACTATATAAGTCTTATAACGTGATTGAATAGTTAATATTTGATTATACAATGGCGTATAGATAGTAGTAGTACTATACTATCACATGAAGCATAGTAAAATATACATATATATATATATGTATATATGTATATAACACATATATGAAGAGACAAGAAAAAATGAAAATGACAAGAGAGACGGAAGAAAATTCTTGCACATGGTGCAGGCTACTATCACTTTAGGGCAATGACTTTTCTCGACCAAATTAAATTTAATTAACAAATTAAAAGTTTTATTTTATTTTTTAAAATATACATAGAATTTATAAAGATTAATGACAAGATCTCAAAGAGTCAAAAGAGTTAGAATACAAACAGATTTGGTGGGTGAAATGTAGTTGGAAAATGTGAAGCAATTAGAAGAACCAGTCAAGAGGTGTTTGACCAAAACATTGTTGCAAAATTCTAATAATCAAGGTTTCCTAGAAATCTTTTTCCAATGTTGTCTCTCTCACACAAGATCAAGAACACTTGAAATCAGTGTACAAATTTGAAATTTTTTTAAGTAATTATACTAGAAAAATTTCGATCAAACAGTACTGGTCTGTTTAGCAGAGCTTTTAGAAGTATACTTTTGACTTTTTGGACTCACAAGCTCTTTTAGGAGTATTTAGATATTTCCATATAAGAGTTTTTAAGTTTTTTCAGTTAAAGCCAAAATATATAATTTTTACAGGAAGAGCTTCTAAGAAGTCAAAAGTTCAAAGTAAAAACCCAGATAAATAGGATCGTACTAAATTTGTTTTATAGTAGTATTAACTATTAAAGGGTGTTTGGTAAATATATCCCGCCTACTTTTTAAACGTAACCGTAAAACTATTTCAAAAAATTGCATCTCGAATGATGATGGAGTTGAGTGAAAACTATTCTTTAGATAACAAAATAATGCGGTGAATGATATGTTAAGTTACATCATTTGCGATGCACCTTTCGGGAATTTTTTGGGTTCATGCAATATAGGGTGTGATTAGAAATTCTCTTATCCAAATTCTATGGGATCAAATCCGAGCATGAAAAAGAGGCCCAAAAAGCAACATTATTTAACAAAAACATCTCATGCGTGATTTATTAGGGTTATTAGAAGCCGATGTGAGCAGGATTTGATTACAAAATCTTTTTAAAAAAAGATAACTGACAACGCGATACGCGGTAAGAAATAAAATTTTACGAAAGAAAATAGACATGTGTTAGTCACATATTGCATTATCAGTGACCAAGTGCATTGAAGCTTTTCTTAAGATCTTTCGTTTAAGGGGTTCAAGTCCCACCGTTAGTATTTACTAGCATGTATATGTAGTTTTCTCTCTTATTATGAAAGTAGTTATCTGAACCGCACATTTAGTCATTCATTTCGGTAGGTTCGAACAGACTTATAATTAATCTTACTCTTAAAATAAAAAAATAAAAAAAATTCACAACTTAATTGTTACTTTTGTGAAACTTTTGGTTATGTGATAGGTGTCTTTAGAAATAGATGATAATTATTTAGCAATACTATTGTCCAACACTTCATAAATTGTAAAGCCCAAGAGTCTGAATAGGCTCGAAAAATGGGCTATATTGGGCCTATTTAGTGGCCCAAGAAACAACATTAGTTAGCAACATCTCATGTGTGATTTATGAGCTTTACTTTATGCGAGCAGACTTTTGGTAAGATGATCAAAAATGGATCCAGATAATATTTTTCCCTTTATATTAAAATCCAATTAAAATTAGATTAGCCTAATATCTCGACCCGCGATCCCATGGACCATACGAACTAGCTCAAGACCCTCACCTATAAATAGAAGTTTCGAGCTTAGGGGTAAGGGGTCATGTATTACCATCAAAATATCTCTATTTAATTGATTACTAAGATACTCAATCATTGTAGACCTCACAATCTACACTCCCCCACGAATCGAAGCAAAGCACAAGTCGACCTCAATCAAACTGTCATATATCATTATTCTAGTCATTACATTTTACGACTATATCCACAATTTACTTTCGACATAAGGTATAACAACCTTACGGTCGACACCTACAGGCCCCGTAAAGTTTTTCTACCCTACGTTTTACTTGATACACTTCATTAAGTCAAACTCATTGCTAGCTTGAGCGTTGAAGTACATTTAACTGACATCACTCCGGTGACCGAAGTGTCCTATATTCACCTTTCCCCTTTTTGCAGGTTGTTGGTCTTACTCTCGAATAGAGACCTAGATCCCATAAGCTCAAATTGTCATAAAATACCCTAATTATATACAAATTCCAATGCATACTTTTGATTAAAACTATTGAACAAAAGGGCCCAAAAAGAGATCCATAAACAAAAAAGCCCAAGACGTGATCCCCAAGATAGAGTGATCCCCAAAGTCATGAGTCAACTTAGAATAATCAAAAATTGTGGCTCATAAAATTTGTAAATAATCAAACTACAATAAAAATAGAAGAAGAAGAAGAAGAGAAGTCTCAGAGACGTGTTAGAATAGAAAACATTGGCAGACCATATCTTAGACCATATCTTTCATACCAAAAAAATCTTTTGAGTTCAATTGTTGTGGTCTTTTCAAGTCAAAAAACAAGTTGTTTGGAGATGCAAATGCAAAACGTAACGACCAATAACGTTCATTATTGTATATATTTGTTCTATTATTATATATAAAAATATAATTAGTGTGAACAGACTTCTTTCGTATTAAAAGTAAATGGCTTTTTGTATTAGGAGTAAACGGTTTTCGTTATAAAATTAGATATCTTTACTGTAATAGTAGGATTTTAATCTCCATATATTCCGATAATACACTGATTCTACAAGGTATTGGATCTTAAAAAAAAAAATCGTTTATATTTCAAGTGAGTCTTTGGTGTTGTGTGTCACATTCAAAGCACTGACAAATTGATTAGCTCAAACATCAATTTCTTGGTGAGGTGGGAAATTAATATTGGATTTGCTAGCTAGGTGTCTTCCATTGAAATGTCAACATTTTCGTATTGTTGCATCCAAAAACTTTGTTCTGTTGTAAGTGTATCCTAGTATGTCTTTCTACTAACTTTTAATAAAAATAACAATTATTGATGCCGATTGTTCATATGTGTGTTTTGATCGGTCTCACAATTTGGATACTTGGTTCCGCAATCTGAATAATTTTCGAGATCTAAATAACCGGCTCATTCCCTTAAATTTTTATAAAAATAAATTATAACATTATAGAGTAATTAATATTAATTATACATTAGCATCCTGTGTAGTGACAAAATTGATTAGTCGACTACTACCAATTCAATTCAAATAATCACAATTCAGGACCGATTCATAGTTTTTTGTGACCTTAGAAAAAAAAAATATTGGACCCTCAAAATTGTTGAGAAAAAAAATATTAGGCCTTCAATATTGTTGGACCAAAAAAAATATTAAGCTCTCAAAATTATATATATATATATATATAATATATAAAAATATTGGGCTCTCAAAATTAATAATATATACTTCCAAAATTATTGGACTCTGGACGCCTACTCTAACCAGCGTCGACGGTATCACAACTAATCCCATGAATGCATAGATAGTAATTGTTATCACATTAAGCATGGTAAAAACTTTTTCAAAGATTGGAAGATGGCAATTCAATTATATATGTGAGAAGAGACAAAAGAAAATGAAAGTGGCAAGTGAGATAAGAGGAAAATTCTTCCACATGGTAGGCTAATATCAATTTAGGGCAATGACTTTTCTCCACCAAATTAAATTTAACAAATATTCTATAAAACGGACCTACAAATTTTGTTTTATAGTAGTCTTAACTACCAAAAGGTGTTTGGTAAATATATTACGCCTACTTTTTAAGTGTAATCGTAAAAATTATTTCACAAATTTGAATTTCGAATGAAAATGAAGTTGAGTGATAACTATTGTTTAGATAATAAAATAATACGGTGGATGATATGTTAATTTCGACGGGATGGTTGTACCATTTGCAATGCACCTTTTGGGAATTTTTTGGGTTCATGTAATGTAGGGTGTGATTAGATAGCTTAGAAAGTGTTTAGAAATTCTCTTATCCAAATTCTATGGGATCAAATCCGAGCATGAAAGAAAAGAAGAAGAGCCGAAGAGTCTTAATAAGAGTGGAAAATGAGCTTTATTAGGTCTGTTTAGAGGCCAAAAAACAACATTAGTTAGCAACATCTCATGTGTGATTTATGAGCTTTACTTGAGCACAATAGTGGTTGTAAACGGATCGGATTCGGATTATTCGAATCCAAACTTTTTGGATATTTTATATTTTTGGACTCGGACTGGACTTTATTCGAAAATATTCAGTCCGGATTCAGATTGATTTTTTTTTAAAAAGTCAATCTAAACGAATATTACGGATCAGATTCGGATTTCGGAGTTCGGATCGGATTCGAATATTTTTAAATTTCGGACCAAATTCAAATTTTTTCGTACTGGATTTCGGATTTTTTTGGGACCGGATTTCAGATTTTAAATCGGATTCGGATTCAGATTACCTTACATTAATATTTAATTAGTTTATTCATTTATTTTATTATTTTATCTATATGTAATTTGGATTCAAACCGAATTACATATCGAATTCGGAATTGGACCGGATTTGGAATCGGACCGAATTTTGAATTACGACCGAATTCGAATTCAGACCGAATTTGGATTCGTACAATTTTCGAGCATAGTAATTTTAGATTCCAATATATGGAAATCAGATTCGGATACAATCAGATTCAGATTTCTTTTTGTTTGATTTTTTGGATCGGACCAGATATCTGAATCTGTTTGCCACTTCTATAGCATATTTTTATTTGTTTGACATCAACATCAAAAAATATTTTTTAATAGGGCTAATTACACTATCCCTGTGATTTGTCATAATTACATAAATAAATAAGGTTTGAACATATTAACACAAATTTACTTTGACATTTAATTATTGTTACGCCAATATCCCCAGCCGCTAATGTTAATCCATTAACGTTAGTTTGACAGTACAAAAGTAAGGGTAAAAATATAATCTTGACACCCAAATCAGTAAGTATTAGGTACATTTAATATAAAAGTATGTTAAATATATTATTTTAAAAAAGTAAATAATATAATAATAGTTGATATGTTAGTAATGATAAGATACGGTGAATAGATTATTTAATTAATTATATTATTTAATAAAGTAAAGGATGTAATAATATTTTATTTGTTAGTAGGTAGTTTTGTTTTTTCTCTTTTAAGACACACACGTGTTGTTTTTTCTCTCTTAAAACACGCACACACACTTATTTTTTTCTTTCTTCTCTTTTTCCTCTCTAAAAATTTTATATTCTTTACATTTTTTTCTCACATACACTTTAAAGACTCTACATTTTTTTTCTTTCTTCTCTTTTTTCTCTCTAAAAATCTTTTTTTTTTCTTTCTTCTCTATTTTCTCTCTAAAAATCTTATATTCTTCACATTTTTTTTCTTTATTTTCTGTTTCCTCTCCAAAATTCTTTTTTGATTCAATCAGATACTGAAAAAACGAAGTTTCTGGTGTATTTTTTGAGTTAGGAGTTTGTTATCTTAGCAGAGTATGAAGATTTTTTTTTTTTTAATTATTTGATGGGTTTTGCTCAAAGTTAAAACCCAAATTCTAAATTCAATGAGATTTTGAAATATTATCCAAAAAATTATGTTTGGAAGCCCAAAAAATGAAGTTAATCAAACTAGAAAAATCTTTCTCGCAAGGTGGTATTAGGGGACTGAGAAAATGTAAGAAAATAACAGAGAAAAGAATTTAGAACAGAGAAAATAGAGATTTGATTCTCTAAGAAAAGTTGGACTTCAAGTTTACTTCAAACAAATTGAATTAAATCAAATAATAAAAATAAATTGAAGTGTTTGGCTCCGTCTCTAGAAATCTCCAAATTTCTCCACCATTAGTGTTGATAATTTAAACTTTTTTTAATAAATTATTTAAATATATTCTTATCGTTTTCAAATAGTTAAGGGGCAAAAGTGTCAAAATTAATGACCATTATACCTTTACCAGAAAAATAAAATGTCGTGTCAGAGTGATTATTTACTTTTAGGGACATTTTAGTCTTTTACCGCTTTTTTATACTGTCAGACTAACGTTAACGGATTGACACTAACGGCAGGGGATGTTCGTGTAACAATAATTAAACATTATGATAAGTTTGTATTGATATGCCAAAACCTTGTTTATCCATATAATTATGCTAAATCACAGGGGATGTCAGTGTAATTAGACATTTTTAATATCAATAAAACTCTTCCATTATGTATGGTAAGATGTAGTGATCCGATAGCATTTTTCCTTTACATTAAAATTCGGTTATCAAAATATCTCGACATGCGATTCCAGGAATTATATGAATGAGCTTAAGACCCTCACAAATAAATAGAAGTTTCGCGCTCAGGGATGAGGGCTCATGCATTACCATTAAAATATCTTTATCTAATTGATTACTAAGATAATCATTGTAGACCCACAATCTATACTCTCCCACGGGTCGAAGCGAAGAACAAGTCGACCCCAATCAAACCGTCATATATCCTTGGTTCCAGCCATTACATTTTGCGACCATCTCTACAATTTACGTTCAACATTAGGTATAACGACTAGGCCCAAGTAGACCCAAAAACGCTAAAATACCAAATAGATCCAAGCGAGTCACTAAAACCCATATGAGTTTCGACGAAATAATAAAGCCTAATGAGCGAAAGAAGTCAACGAACGACGATAGAACGGATAGGCCCTAATCCGGCGACTGTGAAAGAAAATAAAGCTGTGTACTAGTGACCATCATGTAAACACCCGAAGAAATCATCACCTCTCATCAACAATCTGGTCACAGATCGCACGACATTAAGCTCGCAAGATATGCAGCTCGAAGCCCCAATCAAAGAAAAAATCCCGATAATATAGGGATTCTACCTGGTCAACTAGCAGACTCCTAATCAATCTCAAATTTTTTTGGATTCCAGCGGTTGTATTCAAATCAAATTATGATTTTTAGGGATAAAATTTAGTTCCTTAATTTGTGTAATTAGTTTTCATGTAAAATAGAATGACTCCTGTCCCTTCACATTATAAAAGGGACGATTCATCACTGTTACGAGGGTTACGAATTTTTTCAGAAAGAACACACATAAGCGAGCTCTGCGTATCCTCTCAACAAGCTCGACTTGAATACTAAGAAGTAGATGTAGGCGTTCCTATAAGCCGAACCACTTTAAAAATCACTGTGTCAACCCGCTTTATTCACTTTTCACCCCTCAAATTACTGTTATTCACTATTAATCCAGTTGACCAGATTCGCACGTCAACAGCGACCTTACAGTCGACACCTACAGTCCGCATAAGGTTTGTCTGTCTAATGTTTTACTTGATATACTTCATTAAGTCGAATTCATTTCTAACTTGAGCGTTGAAGTACATTTAACTGGCACCATCTAAGTGACCCAAGTGTCTTACGTTCACCTCTATTTTTCTTACAGGTTATTGGTTCCACATTCGAACATAGAAGTAAATCCCAACATCTACATAGGAGAAGCTCATATTTTCATAAAATACCCTTGTCATATACAAATTCCAATGTATACTTTTTTAATTTACAACTACTATTTTTAAATCAATTTTTTTATTTTCTAAATAGTTATTTCTAAACGAACCGTAACCTTAAAACTATTGATCAAAAGGGCCCAAAAAGGGGTTCCATAAAAAACAAAAGCCCAATACGTGATCCCCAAGATATAGGGCCTCTATAAAAACCCATTTTTTGCAAAATTAGAAAAAACGCAGACAAACGAACCAGAACCCAAAAACGGCGTTTGTCATTTCTGTTTATCGTCTCAAGAGAGCGAACGAGAGCTAACTCCAGCCACCACCCAGATCTCGTCTCGCAACTAAATTGTACGGTCTCTCTGATCTGATTTTTGTTAGGGTTTCCGTCATTTCTTGAATTTGATTAATATCTAATGACGATGAAGTTGTTTGTTTTTTGTTTTTTTTTTTTGGATATGTTCTTCGTTTATTGTGATTGTTAGGGTTTCGATCTTCGTTTATATGATTCAAAGTGATTAAATTTGTTTTTTAGCTGAAACGCACCGTGTTTTTGCAGTGGATATGGCGGACGAGCCACAGAATGATGTCAAGGACGAGGTGGCAGAAGTAAGTTTACTTCTTTGTTGTGTTTTTTACTCTTTATTATTTGCATAATGTGAACTATTGGTTCGAAATGGTTTTGGTTGTTTTGAAGATGTAGTTTGGACTGAACAAATTTATAGTATCAAATACTCTTTTTTTTTTTTTTTTAATCGATAAGTTTGCTGGGCTTGTAATCATAGTAGGTTTGTTCTTAATGTATGAAGAAACCTCGCGTGTTCAAAATCGTCTTGATTTGTGTGGGGGTTTGAAGTTGTACTTTGTATATGGTTTGTGGTTATCTTGGATTGAACAGATGTGTAGTATCAAATACTCTTTTTTATTTAACAAAATGATAAGCTTGCTGGTGTTTAAAGCATTATAGGTTTTGTTTCTGTTTATTTGCTGAGGGATAGGTTGTTGGTTGGTTGGTTGAGGTGTTGCTGTATGATTCTAATGATGGGTTTCTTTGTTGCAGCTTGCCCCCTTTGATCCTACCTAAAAAGAAGAAGAAGAAGAAGGTTGTGATTCAGGATGGTGCTGCTGATGATTCTGCTGAAAAATTGGCTGAGAAAACCGAAACATTGTCAGGTATCAGAATAAGAGTAACTAATTTTGTGGATAGATGAGTTGGAACTGTGAATTCTTTATCGTTATGTCCTATACATGCATTACCTCATTTGGGACTTGATTATTTTCTAAACTCTTGCAGTCTCTGAGGGGCTTGAAAGTACTTTCACTGGATTGAAAAAGAAGAAGAAGAAACCAGTAAGTTTGAAGGCTTTTACCTTGGTTCTTTTTTTATGTTAAATGTTCTGCAATTCACACAATTATTTCTGTGGAATTGTAGGCAGAGAACAGTCTATTGAATGAGGAGCCCGGGGAAGCTGGAGGAGAGGATTTGGATGGTAAGAAGTTGCATCCTAAAAGCCAGTGATTAATGTGATAGCTGAGTTTACGAAATGCATATTTTCTTTCAACTTACATTTTCTGTTTGTTATGGAATCTAAGAATTGCTAATTGTTGTGCATTCAGATCATGCTGGGGAGGGTGATGAAGGAGAAGGGATTGTCCTGCAACAGCGTTATCCTTGGGAAGGAAGTGATCGTGATTATGAATATGAGGAGGTATATCGCTTATTTGATTGGAGCCCGTTTTCTGTCTCTATATAACCTGAATAGTGCTTGTCAATTAGCCTTGTGCTTTTGTTGGCATTCTTAATGAACTTTTATCTAGTTGTAAAGCTTTTGGTTAATTTGGGTGAAGTGGCAAATTTTGCGGTCAATGTTATGTTTTATGTCCTTGTTAGCGACAACCTAATTGGGTTTTGTTGATATCGTGGTATATAGAATTAAGGTTTTGCTTATAATTTTGCTATTTTATTTTCTAGTTTTTGAGTGTGTTTGGATGAATTATTGTGGGGCGCAATCCTTTTGCAGAGGATATATATGAGAGAAAGAATCTAGTGAATGAAAGGCAGAGCATCGTTAGTTCTTCGCTTCTTTAGAGTATTTTAGGATCCCTTTTTGCTTGGTGTCATTACTTGTGGTTGGATTGAAGGCTTGTTGAGGTGGAAATATGCTGCTGTCCTTGGGATAGCTACAGTGATACTTGTGATCTGACCTGCATTGTTCTTTTGACTGTTGAGGCTGTTCATGATTATGCTTCCACAAAACATTTGTATTACCCAAGTCTTCCTGCCGCTGGTTCCTGGTTATAGTGGTACTAAATAACATCTTTGATGAGTCATCTATCTACTGGATTTCTTGTTCTCAGGATTTGGTTGTTTCTGAAAACCAAATGCCCTTTATACTGTCCTGCAGTAAATTTTTCAACACCTGAACTTATTAGGTGATGAAGGGTTTTTTCAGTTTGATATTTTACTTAATATTTTTCTGGTCACTATTGGAATTAGGAGTAATGCTGCACAATCCAAAAGATTAGCCCAAAAATAAACCCAAATGATTTGGAGAGTGATTTGTTCTTTCCATGTCACTCACCACATATTCCATGAATTATATGGTAAAGACAACTCACTTGCCACATCGTTTGAGTTAAAATTTTTTTGGGTTGTATAATATTTCTCTAGCGTTAGTATTATTTATTATTTACTAATCATGATTATTGAGTTACTTTAATTGGCTAGTTGTAAGGAACATGATCTCATATCATCTCTCCACTTGCTTTTTGCCGCCTTGAAGATGCATATGCTTATGTTACATATTTGTTTTCTGCTTGTGATGAAGTTGTTTCATGTGATTGTGCAGCTTCTTGGTAGGGTCTTCAACATTCTCAGAGAGAATAACCCTGAACTGGCTGGTGACAGGCGCAGAACTGTTATGAGGCCTCCACAAGTTCTTCGTGAGGGAACAAAGAAAACTGTTTTTGTGAATTTCATGGATCTCTGCAAGACGTATGTTCCAGTCCCTCCCTTAATCTTTTTTTGTAATGACATGCTAGTACTTTTATGGTTCAGCTTCTCTCTCTTATTATTTAATTTCTAATAATATTCTTTGGATTGAACTTTATAAAATAAAAAAAATTGCATACTCAACTATTTTGTGCTTCTTACATTTGTTGGAAAAAATACATAGCATGCATCGGCAGCCAGACCATGTCATGGCATTCTTGCTTGCTGAACTGGGGACAAGTGGATCACTTGATGGACAACAAAGATTGGTTGTAAAGGGTAGATTTGCACCAAAAAATTTTGAAGGGATATTGCGTCGATATGTTAGTAAGTATCTCGCTGATCAATTTTTTCTTCTCTTATATGAATCTGCAACTGGAAAGTTTCTATTGTTTGTTCTTCAATTTGACATCTATTTATTTTTTCCAGATGAATATGTTATTTGCATTGGGTGCAAAAGTCCTGATACAATACTTTCAAAGGAGAATCGTCTCTTCTTTCTCAGATGTGAGAAGGTAGTGGTTCCTTTGCCCTCATACATTTTCTTTTCACCACCCGCTTTTTCTTCCCTACTCTTATTAAATGAATGCATAACAGTTTTGTGGTACTTGATACGATTCTTTTGCGATTTTCATTGTTTTTCATGTGTATGGTGGTTAGTCTGGATTTCTTTTAAAAAGGTGCAAAATTTTCAGTGATATTTATTAATAATGCCTTTATGTCCTCTATATTGTCGTGGATGGGGCTGAAATATCTGCTAATATTTCTACTGTGGTGGCCTATGATGATCTATGAATTGCCTACATTGTCATAGTGTTTTGTCAATGACTGAGAGATTGATTACTTATTGAGGCCCCCAGTAGACTTCTCAGGTATTGAGAGCATTAGTGTGCACATTGGGAAAGATTGATGATTTCTTTGTTGGCAGATTGTTCTGTTTTTGCTCTTCTCTTTTTTATATTATTGCGATTTTTCTGTTGAGGTGGTTATGATGATTTTAAAATTGCCTACGTTGTCAGATAACTAACCAATGACTGAGAAAATGTAGTTACTGATGCCTCCATGGAAGACTGCTAATGTGCTTTCTGATATTTGTTTGGGGAACAAAAACTAATGCATTGGCAACTTATAATTTTTCTTTTATTTTTTAATGGAAGGTTTCAAATGCTAATTTATTGCAAATTTTCTACTTTTTTTTGACACGACAAAGTCACAAATCTTCTACTTAGGTGTGGCTTATGATGTTAGATTGCCTACATTGTCAGATTTGTCTATCACTGACTGAGAAATACAGTAATTCTGAGGGCCCCGTGGAAGTTTTTTCTTTTTGTTAAATATTGTGGAATATTAAGGAATGATTTTGACAAAATCCATTGGGTTTCTTTTTAGATTTTAATAATATTAGACTAGAATTGGTTGGATGGATTACCCATAGCCCACCAGAGTAAATTCTACTTATTGTGTTACTATCAAATCGTCTGCTGTCTTGGCCTATGATGTAACATTTGCCTACATTGTCTGATTGTCTTATCAGTGACTGATAAACAAATTAGTACTGAGGCCTTTCTGGATGTTTGCTCTTTTGTTTGCTCAGTGGAAATTGTTCTTAAAATTTCATTTGAATTACTATTAGGGGCGGTTGGCTGCTAACTTGTAGGCAGGCAAATTAAAATTTTACTACTTGCAATATTGCAAGTTTTGGTCTGGTAATTCTTTTGACCATTATTTGCATTTGGGCTTATTGTTATGATCTTGTTCTTGCAGTGTGGCTCTGGGCGATCGGTTGCTCCTATCAAAGCTGGTTTCGTTGCTCGTGTTGGCCGAAGGAATACTGGGACTTGAGCTTGCTAGCCTCTTATCCATTTTGCACCTTGAGAAGCACGTTTTCTGTGTAGTATCTGCAATCTACTGTGAATCTTATTTTTGACTAGAGGTTAATAACTGTGGTATTCGTTTACTTGAAAAAAGTTTGGATAATTTATGTTCATCAAAATTAGTACCCCCTTTCACTTTCCTCACCTTTTGTTGTTTAAGTGTTTTTGGTGAATGCTTGACTTTACTATATACATATACTTCAGAAATAGCTGCTCGGTGTAGCAGTCTCTCTCTCTCTCTCTCTCTCTCTCTCTCTCTCTCTTTGCACGCTCGTGCTCCTTTCCGCTTTCTCCGTCTCTGTTTTTAATTCCCATGGCCCTTTTTATGCTTGATGTTATACATTGAAATTTTAATTAGAAAATTGCTTATGGAATATCTGCTCTAGGTGTTGCTGTTGACTGTATCTGATGAATTTCAAGACAAAACATCAAATGAATACATATTTAGTTAGTTTTAGCTTCTAGAGATTTGGTTAGCATTTCCATTTATGGTTTTTTTTTTGTTGGTTTCCATTTATAGTATATTTACGAACAAAACATATTCAAATGCTTTCTTACCCGTCCTTGCAGGAGGGTTCATTAATGAAAAATATATATCATCTGGATCCGTCTGCATTTTAGTTAAAAATCTAAGGCTAGGACTGGAGAATTTTACGAATTCGGCTGTTGAAGATATCTAGTTGGGTATGTCTGAAAATGAAAATAGAAAATTATAGTATATTTGCTTATTCATTATATTATCTCTTTCTAGAAATTAAAGTACATAATATTTGCTTTTATATTTCTGTGTAATTTTCCCTTTTCCATTGCCTCCAGCAGAGTCCGGATTTTGTATGAAGAGAAAGAAGAGTCTCTCAGGCCTCAGCTATTGAAGAATACTAACATCAATGGCGTCAACAAGATCTCGTTATTCTTCATTGAACTTGCACTGCTCGTATAAACTTGCATTAACCACATAAATCAATGCAATTAACTCAAAAATTAACTAGTAACAAGAGCGTACGGGATTTTTACTAACATATATTCTTAGCGTATATATTAAAAGAGCTTACAGGAATTTTTTTTTTTTTTAAAAAATAGATAATAATAAGTGATAATTGTCAAAAATAAACGTATAGACATATGAAATTTTTTTTTTGATCACATATCAGAAAATAATTGTTATTAACCACTTTTATAAAAACCTCTCAGCAACTTTTGATTGAATAATTATGAAAATTTAAAATGGAAAAATATAAAAAAATCCTTTAAAAATTACATAAAAACCCTTATGAATACTTAAACTGAGTTTAAACTTAGAATTATATTTTTTTTTCTCATTCTTCACATATCAAATTTATTTTTTTCTCTGGTTATGTTGTAAGTGAAATGTCTATTAGTGAAATTTTTATAGTTAAATATTTTCAGTGAAATATTTTTAGTTAAATATTTTTATTGAACTACACATTCCGGAGCTATATATAATATATAGATATTGTGGACAAGTTGAACAAAAATGTTAGAGATCCTACTCATATCTGCACCCAGACGATGAGCATACCCTTCGGTTCCTCTTGCAGCCATTAGAAATTTTCTTCTGCAACCATTACTGAGCTTCACAGATAAGTTTTATACCGTGCATTTCAATATAATTGCGGCCAGTGATGTTTATATTATGTTAAACTATGATATTTGAAAATTTAAAATGTAGTATGATTCTCTTGGTGGGGATATATTGGGGAACGATTTTGACAAAATCCTTTGCGTTTCTTTTTAAAAATTTTAACAACGTTAGACTAGAATTGTTTGGATGAATTACCCATAGCCCACCAAAGTAGTTTTCATGGAAGTTTTCTATTTATTTGTGTTGCTACCAAATCGTCTGCTGTCATGGCCTATGATGGAACCTTTGCCTACATCGTCTGAATATTTTATCAGTGACCGATAAAACATAGTACTGAGGCCTTTTTGAAAGTTTGCTCTGTTATTTGATAAATGGAAATTGTTCTTAAAATTTCATTTGAATTACTATTAGGTGTGGTTGGCTGCTATCTTGTAAGTTTTAGTCTGGGAATTCTTATGATCTTGTTCTTGCAGAGTGGCTCTGGACGATCAGTTGCTCCTATCAAAGCTGGTTTCGTTGCTCGTGCGGGCCAAAGGAATACCGGGACTCGAGCTTGCTAATGCTAGCCTCTTATCCATTTTGCATCTTTAGAAATAGCTGCTCGGTGTAGCAGTCTCTCTCTCACTCTCTCTTGCACGCTCGTGCTCCTGACTTTACTAGGCGTTGCTGTTGACCGTATCTGATCAATTTTTACAAGACAAAATCAAATGAATACTTATTTAGTTAGTTTCAGCTTCTATAGATTTGGTTAGCATTTCCATTTATGGTTTTTTGTATGAAGAGTAAGAAGAGTCTATCAGATACTGAAGATGATCATGAACAATACTAACATCAATGGCAGAGACAAGATCTTGTAATTCTTCATTGAACTTGCACTGTTCGTATAACTAGTTGTATTGATACCTGCCAATTGCACCCACCACATAAATCAATGCAATTAATTCAAAAAGTAACTGATTTTATTAACATATATTATTAACGCATATATTAAAAGAGCCTGGGGAAAAATAAAAATCTTAAATTAGATAATAACAATCGAATGAGTACCACCCAATTGCTAGCTTGGTAAATGAGATCTCTTATAAATCGTTTTGAAATCAAATCTCGACTACTTAATATATATATATATATATATATATATATATATAGTACTTCAACAATACTCATACTCTATCTCTATTTTTAGAGTTTTAAAAGGAATATTCTTCTAATATTCTAACTCTAAAATTTTTTTATTCTAACAACAAACTCTATTACTATCTCTATCTTAAATTTATTATTTTTGTGACATTGTTGCTACAAATTAATTGTTATATCACTTTATTTTTACACTAAGCTTTTATAAATATTATTTATAATATTTTAATTTACATTTACTTAAATTTGTAGATTAATTCATTTTTAATTCAAGATTGTACTTTTAATTTTTTATTTTTTTCATTCATGTTTTTACTTTTAATCTTATGTTGTTTTTCATTCAACATTGTATTTTAATTTAATGTTATTTTCACTAATGTTTCTATTTTTAATTTCATATTTTGGTTATGAACTTCCAGAATATTAATACCTTAAGTATTACGTATTTATGATTCATGTTGCTAGATTAGACTTGTTACTTTTTTTTTTTTTGTTATAGTTATTGTAATGTTTTTATGTCATTTTTATCTTCATTTTAAATTTTAATATTAATGTGACTATTTCAGATTTTATTTTAGTAGTAACTTAAAATTATTATTATGTCTATAATATATAATATATGGTCTTTATTTTAGATTTCCAATTTTGGATGATTTACTTTTGTCCTCCCTCCAACATTGTCCTTGTTTGTGTTACAATGGCCGGCTCATTTTACAAATTTTTTTATATGTTTTCTTTTGTTCTTGTTCAGTTTTTTTCTCAATCACAAAAGAATTGCAATTTTTATTTATCTGTCTCTTTCAAACATATACCAGAAACCACTTTAAGAGTATTATGAAATCAGAAATAACAGAAGAAAAAGATGATGATGATGGTGAAGAAAATTCTTGGATCACATATTTTCAAAAGGAAAAGATCATGAAGCTAATAGAGTACCCTTCTTCTTCTTCTTCTTCTTTTCAAAAGGAAAAGATCAGGAAGCTAATAGAGTACCGAAAAAGATGATGATGATGGTGAAGAAAATTCTTGGATCACATATTTTCAAAAGGAAAAGATCAGGAAGCTAATAGAGTACCCTTCTTCTTCTTCTTCTTCTTCTTCTTCTTCTTTTCAAAAGGAAAAGATCAGGAAGCTAATAGAGTACCCTTCTTCTTCTTCTTCTTCTTCTTCTTCTTCTCCTCCTACCTACTCTTGGGGCACATCCACTACTCCTGTCATGATCTTCTTCTTCTTCTTCTTCTTCTTTTCAAAAGGAAAAGATCAGGAAGCTAATAGAGTACCCTTCTTCTTCTTCTCCTCCTACCTACTCTTGGGGCACATCCACTACTCCTGTCATGATCTTCTTCCTACCTACTCTTGGGGCCTACTCTTGGGGCACATCCACTACTCCTGTCATGATCTTCTTCCTACCTACTCTTGGGGCACATCCACTACTCCTGTCATGATCTTCTTCTTCTTCTTCTTCATGATCTTCTTCTTCTTCTTCTTCTTCTTCTCCTACCTACTCTTGGGGCACATCCACTACTCCTGTCATGATTCCTTTATATGCCCGCATGGCACAAAATAATCGGAGCTCATCTTCTTCTTCTTCTTCTTCTTCTTCTTCTTCTTCTTCTCCTACCTACTCTTGGGGCACATCCACTACTCCTGTCATGATTCCTTTATATTCCCGCATGGCACAAAATAATCGGAGCTCATTAGAATCTGTTCGGTATGACTTTTGGAAGTCTTCTTCTCCTCCTACCTACTCTTGGGGCACATCCACTACTCCTGTCATGATCTTCTTCTTCTTCTTCTTCTCCTACCTACTCTTGGGGCACATCCACTACTCCTATCATGATTCCTTTATATGCCCGCATGGCACAAAATAATCGGAGCTCATTAGAATCTGTTCGGTATGACTTTTGGAAGTCTTCTTCTCCTCCTACCTACTCTTGGGGCACATCCACTACTCTTGTCATGATCTTCTTCTTCTTCTTCTTCTTCTTCTTCTTCTCCTACCTACTCTTGGGGCACATCCACTACTCCTGTCATGATTCCTTTATATGCCCGCATGGCACAAAATAATCGGAGCTCATTAGAATCTGTTCGGTATGACTTTTGGAAGTTCATTTTTCCTTTTTTTCCTGGACCCAAGAGTGGTTTATTAGAGGTGTTTGACTGAACGGTGAAAATGGACCTTAGTTTTTAAAAGTTCTTTCAGGAAAAGTTAGACAAATTATGCTTCTCTAGGAAGAGTTTTGTGTTTGCAGTTTTATCCCATTGGAAGTAAATTTGTGTGTGTAACAAAGCAAGTTAAATAAGAGGAAGAAGGAGGTTGTGATTCAGGATGGTGCTGCTGCTGATGATTCTGTTGATGATTCTACTGATGATTCAGGATGGTGCTGCTGATGATTCTGTCTCTATATAACCTGAATATGTCTCTATATAACCTGAATATAGTGCTTGTCGATTAGCCTTGTGCTTTTGCTGGCAATACTTTTCAAAGGCTGTTTTTGACTTTTAGACTCTAAAAGCAGCTTATGAGATTGTATAGATTTACAATTCAAAGTGCATATAAATTTTGAAAACTCTTCCTCCATAAGCTATACCCAACTGGCTTCCCCAAGAAGAGCTTTCAATGATGTTGGGAAAAATGTGTTCGTAAAACAATAAATTTTACGACCCCAGGATAATTTCCCAAACCAAATAGAGTAAAAATAACTCCAACAATTTTAGCGTGGAAAACCCTCCAAATGAAGGTAAAAACCACGGGACCCGTAGGCCGCTTAAAAACTCCACTATAATAATAATGGGATTACAAACTTCACCCTTGGGTGGATCTCTCACAAATTACAATAACAATGTAACTTCAATTTGTGGATAGAACCTCACAAATTGGCTCACAATTTCTCTCTCAGAAAACTCTCTCTATTTTTCTCTGAGGATCTCTCAACACACACACTCTCTCAATTGTTGTGTTTTTGCTTGATTGATTGATCTAAGAGCTCACCTATTTATAGGTGAGGATTTGTAGAAAGAATCAAACACAATTATGTTGATCCACCATGAAAGAAGCATTTACAACTAGAGTTCATGTGCTTCACTCTTTATTTCACATGAGATGAGCATCTCATGCTTTATTCCACATGAGGTGGACCAACAAATGAAAACACGGGAATGAAATTTTTATTTTATTTACAAAGTTACCCTTATATCAACATATAACAGAATAGAAATGTCCCCCCCATTCTCCCCTTCACTGTCAACCCTTATGTCATGTGGGGAAAAGAAGAAAAGGCATGTGTTGCGGGTCTTCGTTGGATGCTGCAACTTGTGGTGGCTGCTGCATTTATGTGTGTTAGGATAAATTATTGTGGGGTGCAATCCTTTTGCAGATGACATACATGAATCTAGTGAATGAAAGGCAGAGCATCCTTATCCCTTTTTGCTTGGTGTCATTACTTGTGATACATGTGATTTGAACTGCATTGTTCTTTTTGACTGTTGAGGCTGTTCATGAGTCATCTATGTACTGGATTTCTTGTTCTCAGGATTTGGTTGTTTCTGAAGACCAACTACATTTTGTGCTTCTTACATTTGTTGGAAAAAAAATACATAGCATACACAGGCAGCCAGCCAGACCATGTCTTCGCATTCTTGCTTGCTGAACTGGGGACACGTGGATCACTTGATGGACAACAAAGATTGGTTGTTAGTAAGTATCTTGATGATCAATTTTTTTTTTCTTTTAACAATGAATGAGAAAATGTAGTTACTGATGCCTCCATGGAAGATCACTATTGTGCTTTCTGATATTGTTTTGAGGAATGATTTTGACAAAATCCATTGCGTTTCTGTTTAAATTTTTAATAACGTTAGGCTAGAATTGGTTGGATGGATTACCCCATAGCCCACCAGAGTAATTTTCATGGAAATTTTCTATTTATTATTGTGTTATTTATCAAATCGTCTGTCGTCATGGCCTATGATGGAACCTTTGCCTACATCGTCTGATTATCTTAACGATGACTGATATATTAGTACTGAGGCCTTTCTGGAAGTTTTGCTCTTTTGTTTGATCAGTGGAAATTGTTCTTAAAATTTTCATTTGAATTACTATTAGGTGTGGTTGGCTGCTATCTTGTATGCAGGCACATTAAATTTTTGGTGAATGCTTGACTTTACTATATACATATACTTTAGAAATAGCTGCTTGGTGTAGCAGTCTCTCGCACTCTCTCTTGCACGCTCGTGCTCCTTTCTACTTTTTCCGTCTTTTTTTTTTTAATTACCATGGTCCCTTTTTATGCTTGATTAGAAAACTGCTAATGGTGTTGGCTGTATCTGATGAATTTCAACACAAAATCAAATGAATACATATTTAGTTAGTTTTAGCTAGCTTCAATCAGCTAAACGTACAGATTTGGATTAGCATTTTCACTTATCATTCATTTTCATTTCTTCTTCTGGTTTTTGTTGGTTTCTATGGTATTCATTCAAGTTGTTGGGTTAATATTTTTTGACCTTTTCTTAGAAGATTACGAAGACGGATTCAAATGGTTTGTACCCGTCCTTGCAGCAGAGTTCATTAATGAAAAATATAAATCATTTGGATCCGTCTGTATTTTAGTTGAAAATCCAAGGCTAGGGATTGAGAATTTTACAAATTCGGCGGTGAAGCTATTTAGTTAGTGTTATGTTCCAAATTTTATTAGGTCCAAATAGACCCAGAAACATCAAGAAGCCTAATGGACTCTGGTAAGCCAACGAGACTCACTGAAGAAACCAATATAACCTAGTACGGCAAGCGAGCCCATTCTAACAGATGTAAAGAGAAAAACTTTTTGCGAGCTACCACGCCTAAACTACCTAAAAGAGTTAGGCGCCACCTCTCATCAATAACATAACTCCAGCTCGCATGACACCAAGCTCGAAACTCCAGTTATATAAGGAATCCCAAGAATAACGGAATTCGACCCAGTCAACTCGCAGAGTCCTAATCAAACTCAATCTCCTTGATTTCAGTAATCACGTTTTAATTAGAAGATGATTCTTAAGGATATAGTTTAATCCCTAATTTTTTGCAATTACATTTCATGTAAAACAGGTTGACTCCATTCCTTCACACTATAAAAGGGGCGCATTATCACTTTTACAAAAATTACGAATTTTCTCAAAAAGCAAACACATATAGCGAGCTTCGCATACTTACTCAGCGAGCTCGACTTAAATATAAAAGAACAGTGGATGTAGGTATTCCTCTCAACCGAACAACTTTATTATTTTCGCTATTTGATTTACTATTATTTACGTTGACCAGATTCACACAGTATGTTTGAAAATGAAAATAGAAAACTATAGTATATTGCTTATTCATTATATTACAAACTCTCTAGAAATCAAAATACATAACATTTGCTTTTATTTCTTCTCCGTAATTTTCACCTTTCCATTGATTCCAGCAGCGTCTGGATTTTGTATATATGAAAGAGAAAGAAGAGTCTCTCAGATATTGAAGATGATCATGAACAATACTAACATCAATGGCACAGACAAGATCTTGTAATTCTTCATCGAATTTGCACTGTTCGTATAACTAGTTGTATTGATACCTGCCAATTGCACCAACCACATAAATCAATGCAATTAATTCAATAATTAACTTGTAACAACAGCCTACGGGACTTTATTAACAAATATTCTTAACGCATATATTAAAAGAGCATACGGAAAAATAAAAATCTTAAATTAGATAATAACAATCATATGACTAACACCCAGATGGTAGCTTAGTTATCGAGATCTCTTATAAAGCGTTTTGAAATCAAATCTCGACTACTTAAAATGGAAAAATACATATATAGAGAGAGAGAAAGAAGTTTTACGAGTGGTAGTAGAGCATCCTGTGGTGATGGACTCGTTGATGAATTTGACAGGGGCCTTGTTACCAAACCAGAAGTCTCTTTTCACATCATGAATGCATTGTAGCACAACTTTGACATGCTCTGCACAGCCACCACCACAGTATTCTGCTACCTCCTCTTGGGGCACATCCACTACTCCTGTCATGTTTAACTTGTACTTCGCTTGGCATGGATTTGTTTCCTGTACATGCCCGCACAACACAAAATAATCATAGATGTTTAACTGAACGGTAAAAATAGAGTTTAGATTTTAGAAGTTCTTTTAAGAGAAGTTAGACCCTTTATGCGTCTCTCGGAAAAGTTTTGTATTTACAGTTTTATCCTATTGGAAGTAAATTTGTGTGTGGAAGAAAGCAAGTTAAATAAGAGGAAGATATGATATACGTTACATTGAGTATGCATTCATAAGCGCTTCTCCACTCCCGGAATGGAGATAAATTTACATATTTTCTGGGCTTCCACTTTTCTGAAAACATATAATATCCAATTAGATTATATTATAACATATATATATCTTTGGTTTGCAAACCATATATATAACAAATAAAAAAATAAAATGAATTGCAACATTATCACATCACACCAAAAAAAAAAAAGAAGTTATGTTTGAAGCTATTTTTTTTAATATTAATCCGTAATAAATATAATTTTTTTTAATCTTTTATTATAGATTTTAAGTCTTTTAATAAAATAATTTTTACAACAGGTACTATTTGTAATAAAACTTTTTGTCACAACAGTATTTACAACACTCTTTACCGTATATTACAACATATTTGTTCCGCAATAAAAAGTCATTTTTTATAGTGTCATCATATATATATATATAACTAAATCCAAACATCATAAAATTTATAATAAAATATGTTTCTGACGTGATATATTTTCAAAATATATTCGTATGGAAGTGCTTTTAAATATATTCGTGATATATTTTCAAAAGCTATCTTATGTTTATATATATATATATATATATATATATATATATAAGCACTTGATAGAAATTAGTGAACTTGTTTGCTATGTATTTGAGAAGGGAAAGGGGAGATTAATTACCAGCTTCGGTAGAGGAGAAAAGGCAAAATAATATCCCCAAAGAGACCCAAAGAAGAAGACCACCACTCAAATGCTTGTTGTAGATCACCATTCCTGATTAAAAAAAAAAAGTGCTTTTCTAGCTCTACTAATTATTGAAACCTGTATGTTTAAAAGTACTTCTACACTAAATTGTTAAAAACGTGTTTGAAGGTAAGAAGAACCATTTGCATTTTGAAGCATTTAAATACATGAAGAAAGGTTTAATTTGATGAAGAATATAAAACTTTGGAAGATAAAACATATGGGTTTTTTTTAAGTATATGCTGAGAATATATGAGGAATAATTTTGTTTGGGAAAACCAAAGAAAATTATAGCAAGAAAAAAGTTTATCATTCACTGTTTTTTTTTTTTGGAGTAATATGTCGGAAATTAAGAGGTGGAAACAAAGATTACATCACCATTCTGTTGAACAATGGAGTCTCCACAATGGTTAATGGAGTCTCCACAATGTTCAATGTAGTCTCCACTATATTCAATGGAGTATCCATTAAGCTAATGGAGCACTAAAATGGTCCACACATGTTAGTGACAATCAATGTGTGATCAAGTCTTGGCCAAGTGTTTGATGGAAACCTTGACCAAACTTGGCTATAAATACCTTTGGTCCCCAAGCTCAAAACTCATTCAATTTCTAAAGATTACACCATCAATTTTGAGTTTTTAGAGTGTTGGAAGAACCAAAGGCAGAGGAAAAACCAGTGATAAAGCTTTTGTTCCATCAATGGCAGGAGGTAAGTTTTTCTGGGTATAATTGAGTTATCGATCCTTATTCAAGTCTTAATTCCGCATTTAGGATCGAATATAGCTAACATTTGGTATCAGAGCATGGTTAAATTCTTGCCTTGATGTGTTTTGCAACATGCTTTTCCATCTCTGTTTTATTTTTTTTTTTCTGCCGAAAGTTTCAAAAATATTGGACTTTATGTTTTAGTTGTTTTTGATGCACAAACTCATTACAAATCATTAGTATATTGATTTTCTATGAATTTTGTGATTAAAAACAATAAATTCGGTTGCCGGAGGAGTGTTTTATGACCGGGTTTTGATTCCGGGTCCGCGGGTCATAACCGGGTCTGTGTGACCCGGGTGGAGGTTGAAGATGACCCAAAACGCAGCATGTGCTGTCGTTTTGGATCATAATACTGTGCCATTTTATAAAACAGTCCTTCAGGTGTTCAATATTTACGAATATTAGCTTAATTACTGTCATTTTTGCAAAAATACCCTTCTTTCATTTAGTTTTGCAAAATGCGATTTTTATGAACAATTTTTGCATAATTTAATTCTTGGGCTTTTATTTGTGTTATGCCTATTATAAATTTTGCATATGTTATTTTGCATATATTTATGATAATATATGCAATATTAGGATGAATTAAATTGTGAAAATTTATTAATTATACATAACAATAACATGATTGTTTTAGTTATTTTTATGATATTATGTCATTATTTTATGCTTGAATTATTGTTTTTACATAATATTAAGTTTAAATTATGTAATTGTTAAGTTTTATTATGAGAATAGTTAAATGTATAAAATTAACATAATATACAGTAAATTATGATTAAATCATACAATATAGGAATATTCTCATAAAACTTAAAATATATATATATATATATATATATATATATATATTTTTGAGCATAAAAGAAAATAATGTCTAAGTGATCCATATAATTTTGTTAATTAGAGATTAGCCACAGCATCTTTAATTAAATAAAATTATATATTACGATTAATTAGGATCACATAAAGAAAAATTTAGACATTAATTGTAATTAATTATTCTTAATATAATAAATTTTATCCCACGGGAATTTTTATTATATTTAGAAAATTAATTAGGATAAAGTATCAAGTTATTCGTAATTTACCCACAGGAATTATGAATTAAATAACTTGATAGTTTTATTATAAAGTTTAGTCAAATAGAAAATATTAAATTATAATCATAATGTATCCTTGAACTTATGAATTAAGTAAATAATTTAATTAATTCTATTATAAAGTATAATGAATCTTATTGAATTAAAAATTTAGCCCACAGGCAATTTTTATGTCATTTAGATTCAATTTTTAAGCATGATTTACATTGGTAAAACATGAACTTTATTTAGTTCTCAATTTAACATAAGCATATAAACTTTATGCAGCATCACAACCTACAAATTTTTCTGATATCCGATGTGATATTCCCGAATTAAAGGGTGATAACTATAAAGTATGGAAGGAGAGAATTCTCCTTCACTTAGGGTGGATGGATATTGACTATGCTATTAGGCAAAATGAACCACCTGCAATCACGGATACTAGCTCTACAGCGGACATCACGCTTTATGAAAAATGGGAGCGATCTAATCGCCTCAGCGTGATGTTCATTAAGACCAAAATTTCTGATAGTATTCGTGGTTCTGTGGATCAACTAGACAATGTCCGAGACTTGCTAAAAGGTATTGACGAGCAATTTGTCACTTCAGAAAAAGCATTAGCAAGCACTCTAATTATGAAGTTATCATCTCAAAGGCTCACTAGTGTCAAAGGTGTGCGCGAGCACATCATGCAAATGAGGGATATTGCGGCTAAATTAAAGAAACTCGAGGTTAATATATCTGAATCCTTTCTTGTACACTATATCCTGAACACCCTTCCACAACAGTACGGGCCATTCAAAATCTCGTACAACACACATAAGGATAAATGGTCAATCAATGAATTAATGACCATGTGTGTTCAAGAGGAAGGGAGGCTTCTAATGGAACAAAGTGATAATGTGATGTTGGCTACACAAGGAAAGGGTAAGATTCAAGCCAATCAGAAAGGGAAAGGTAAAATACCTCCCAAAGCTGATATTAAGAAAGAATCCAAGTGTTTCTTTTGTAAAAAGAAGGGACACATGAAGAAGGATTGCGCCAAATTTAAGAAATGGCTTGAGGACAAAGGTAAACAAATCTCGTTTGTTTGTTATGAATCTAATATGGTTAAAATAAATATTAACACATGGTGGATTGATTCTGGTTCTACAATCCACATTTCGAATTCCTTGCAGGGTTTGCAAAACCTAAGGAAGCCAGTGGGAAGTGAGCAAAGCATCTTATCCGGAAACAAGATGGGCTCACATGTGGAGGCTATTGGAACATGCTATTTAACTTTAAGTAGTGGCTTTGTTTTAGAATTGGACAAAACCTTTTATGTTCCAAGTTTTTCAAGAAAATTAATTTCAGTTTCAAGACTTGTACCTTTTGGATATTCCTTTAATTTTTCAGAAACATCTTTCAGTTTATTTTATAAATCTGATTGTATTGGGAATGGTACTTTATCTGATGGTCTTTACTGTATTAATTTACAAAACAATGCCACTTATAATACAATGCATGTTCAAACTGGCACTAAAAGATGTGTTATTGATGAGGATTCCTCTACATTATGGCACCGGAGATTAGGTCATATCTCCATAGAAAGAATTAAAAGATTAGTAAAAGATGGAGTGCTTAGTACTCTGAATTTTACTAATTTTGAGACTTGTGTGGACTGCATAAAGGGAAAGCAGACCAATAAGTCAAAGAAAGGTGCTAATAGGAGTTCTGACATATTAGAGATCATACATACTGATATATGTTGTCCAGACATGGACTCATATGGTCAGAAATACTTCATCTCTTTTATTGATGATTACTCACGATATATGTATCTCTACTTGCTTCATAACAAGAACGAAGCATTAAATGCCTTTAAAATCTTTAAGGCTGAAGTAGAGAAACAATGCGGAAAGCAAATTAAGATCGTGAGATCAGATAGAGGTGGTGAATATTATGGTAGATACACCGAGAGTGGACAAGCACCTGGACCATTTGTGAGGTTTCTTCAAGAGAATGGGATTGTTGCCCAATACACCATGCCTGGTTCACCGGACCAAAATGGTGTAGCAGAAAGAAGAAACCGAACATTATTGGATATGGTGCGGAGTATGCTTAGCAGCTCTAATCTTCCTAAATCCTTGTGGACTGAAGCACTTAAGACGACAGTGTATATATTAAACCGGGTTCCAACCAAGGCTGTTCCTAAAACTCCATTTGAATTATGGAAAGGTTGGAAACCGAGTTTGCGACATATGCGCATTTGGGGATGCCCGTCTGAAGTAAGAATTTACAATCCACAAGAGAAGAAACTGGACCCAAGGACCATTAGTGGGTATTTCATTGGATATGCTGAAAGGTCTAAAGGTTACAGATTTTATTGTCCATCTCATAACACTCGGATTGTGGAATCAAGAAATGCCAAGTTTCTTGAATATGACCTGATCAGTGGGAGCGATCAAATCAGGAACATAATTTCTGAAATCGATCATTCAGTATCTCAACCTTCCACTTCAGGTGATAGATTGGTTATTGTTCACAACGCTCCTCAAGTACAAAATGGTGTTGAACAACCAATCATTGAAGTTCCACAAGTTGTTGACAATATTCCAGTAGATCATGTTATTCAAGAGTTTTCTGAGACTTCTGAACGACAAGTTGGACCACATATTTTCCAAGAAAATATTAGTACAACATTAAGAAGATCTACTAGAACTAAGAGGTCAGCAATTCCCAGTGATTATGTTGTGTATCTGCAAGAATCTGACTATAACGTTGGAGCCGAAAATGATCCCGAGTCTTTTTCACAAGCCATGAGTTGTAAAGAATCTAAATTATGGTACAATGCTATGATTGATGAGATGAGTTCTATGAAGAGTAACAAAGTCTGGGACCTTGTTGAGTTGCCTAATGGTGCCAAAGCCATTGGTTGTAAATGGGTCTTTAAGACAAAGAAAGACTCATTGGGCAACATTGAGAGATACAAGGCAAGACTTGTTGCTAAGGGATTCACTCAAAAGGAAGGAATTGATTACACGGAGACATTCTCTCCTGTATCTAAGAAAGATTCCTTGAGAGTAATTTTGGCATTAGTAGCCCAATTTGACTTTGAACTACAACAAATGGATGTGAAAACGGCGTTTCTTAATGGAGATCTAGAGGATGAGGTTTACATGAAACAACCTGAAGGATTCCCCTCTAGTGATGGTGAGCAATTGGTTTGCAAGCTCGAGAAATCCATATACGGCTTAAAACAAGCATCCCGCCAATGGTATTTGAAATTCCACAATGTAATTTCTTCATTCGGTTTTGTAGAAAATATTATGGATCAATGTATATACCAGAAGGTCAGTGGGAGTAAAATATGTTTTCTTGTTTTATATGTGGATGATATTCTGCTAGCAACCAATGATAAGGGTTTGCTACATGAGGTGAAACAATTTCTCTCTGAAAATTTTGATATGAAGGATATGGGTGAAGCGTCTTATGTCATTGGCATTAAGATTCGTAGAGACAGATTTCAAGGTATCTTGGGTCTGTCTCAGGAAACCTATATTAATAAGGTTTTAGAGAGATTCCGGATGAAAGATTGTTCACCAAGTGTTGCTCCCATTGTGAAGGGTGATAGATTCAATTTGAATCAATGCCCGAAGAACGATCTTGAGAGGGAACAAATGAAAAACATTCCATATGCTTCTGCTGTCGGAAGCCTAATGTATGCTCAAGTCTGCACAAGACCTGACATTGCATTTGTTGTAGGAATGTTGGGACGATATCAGAGTAATCCAGGTTTAGACCACTGGAAAGCTGTAAAGAAAGTTATGAGGTACCTTCAAGGAACCAAAGACTACATGCTTATGTATCGACGGACGGATAATCTGGAAGTAATTGGCTACTCGGATTCTGACTTTGCTGGCTGTGTTGATTCACGTAAATCAACATCAGGTTACATTTTTATGATGGCCAGTGGAGCTGTATCGTGGAGAAGTGCCAAGCAGTCCTTGACTGCCACTTCCACTATGGAAGCTGAGTTCGTTTCTTGTTTTGAGGCTACTTCGCATGGTGTATGGCTTAAGAGTTTTATATCTGGGCTTAGAATTGTGGATTCTATCTCAAAGCCATTGAAAATGTATTGCGATAATTCAGCTGCTGTTTTTATGGCTAAGAACAACAAAAGTGGAAGTCGAAGTAAACATATCGACATTAAATATTTTGCCATAAAGGAACGTGTTAAAGAAAAGAAAGTGGTCATTGAGCACGTAAGCACTGAATTGATGATCGCTGATCCTTTGACTAAGGGCATGCCACCGTTCAAATTCAAGGATCATGTAAATAATATGGGACTTGGTTCCATTATGTAGTTTTTCCATTGTATTAACAATGTTAATTAATGAAACTCTTAAATCAATGTGATGTTTATTCTCATATTTATGTGCACCTTAATTTAATTTTGAGAAATTCATCTATGTTGGACCAGAATAAACATAAGGTTTATTCATTAAGAAATATGTTGTCATATAAAGTATAATATTTAAGAAATGAATACATAGTAATACATGGAAGGTAATACTCGTTACTTAGAGGACTTACCACCTTGATTCTTGTATTTATTTCTTAGTATGAATTTATACATTAAGTAAGAAGTGTGGACCAAGTGGGAGAATGTTGAACAATGGAGTCTCCACAATGGTTAATGGAGTCTCCACAATGTTCAATGTAGTCTCCACTATATTCAATGGAGTATCCATTAAGCTAATGGAGCACTAAAATGGTCCACACATGTTAGTGACAATCAATGTGTGATCAAGTCTTGGCCAAGTGTTTGATGGAAACCTTGACCAAACTTGGCTATAAATACCTTTGGTCCCCAAGCTCAAAACTCATTCAATTTCTAAAGATTACACCATCAATTTTGAGTTTTTAGAGTGTTGGAAGAACCAAAGGCAGAGGAAAAACCAGTGATAAAGCTTTTGTTCCATCAATGGCAGGAGGTAAGTTTTTCTGGGTATAATTGAGTTATCGATCCTTATTCAAGTCTTAATTCCGCATTTAGGATCGAATATAGCTAACACATTCACCAATTGTTTTTTTTTTTTTTGGATTTTAGCAGACAAAGTTTATCAATCCTATTTATTTATTTGTTTTCTTTCTAATTCTGAAAATCATCAGATTTGTGAAGCATAAATGTACCACCGCTACCAGAAAAAATAAATGGTCCAGATAAAAAATGATCCCTAAACCATAGAGCTATTAAGAAAATTCACATAGCCATTTATGTTACAGCCACCATGTTGAAGCATGACTTTGCTACTGATCAAGATGTCAAAGGTGTAAGTGGTTTATAGTACTCTATAGATATAACTACAAGAAATTGTGCTTGTAGAAACCAAAATAAATGGTCTCTATAGACCAAAAATGGTTCCTAAACCTTCTAGGAACCAAAACCAATTCGTCATAATATTTGAATCGCAATAGAGCTATTGAGACCAAAAAAAAAAACTTCGTCCCAATAAACTAGCTACAGCGAACCTCCTTGGCATAACAATTCTTGAAATTTAGGGACCAACTTATTTTCGTCTATTGGAATGATATCTTTGTCCATATAGGTGTTATTTTGGGACCAAAATGTTTTGGTCCCAATTGTAATATATTTACTATATCTAATATATATGTAAAATTTTAGTCCCAAAACAACATCTATAGAGACGGTCAAATTGGTCCCAATATATTACATATAGGGACCAAACTATTTTGGTACTAACACAACACCTATAAGGACGGTCAAATTGGTCCTAATAAATTACATAGAAGGACCAAACAATTTGGTCCCAACACAACACCTACAGGGACAAAAATATCATCCCAATAGACGTTTTATAGGGACAAAATTAAACTGGTCCCTAAATTTCAAGATTTGATATGCTAGGAAAGTTAATCGCTAGCTTGTTTATTGGGACCAATTTTATTTTTTGGTCCCAATAGCTTTATTGCGACCCAGCTATTAGGACGAATTGGATTTGGTCCCTAGAAGGTTTAGAGACCATTTTTGGTCCCTACAGGTACAATTTCTTATAATTATATGTGTATATGTATATGTATACATAGAGTATTATAAACAACTTACATTTTTGACATCTTAATAAGTAGGAAAACCCTGCTTCAACATAGTGGCTGCAACATAAATGGCCGTGTGAATTTTCTTAAATCCAAACCTATGTATAGAGTCTGTCAAGCTGTGTCCACCTGCACTGTATCCCACCAATATCACCTGTCAAACAATAATGCTTCATATTACCTAAAATTTTGAGGAAGTTGCAAGCTGATTTGTAGTTATGGTGTCAATTTTAGGATAATGTGATAATTATAAATTAGTTTGATATTGTTAGAGAACCCACATGTGAAGCTAATAAAAGATGGGATAAATCCCATATTGGAAGAATATAAAGCAATTGAAGGGTATATTTAAGTAGTGCCATAACCCAAAAATTCTAGTCTTTTGTGTTATAAGATTATCCACAATATATATATACCACTTCTCATAAAAATATAAAAAATGTAATTAAGCACTAATAATGCAAACTTAGCATGGTATAAGAGTCTTCGACTAACGTCATATGGGGCCTGAGCCGAGTTCTGCCAACTAGGTTCACTTGTGAGGGGGAATGTTAGAGAACCCACATTAGAAAAATATAAAGCAATTGAAGGGTATATAACCAAGTGGTGCCATAACCCAAAAAAGGCTAGTCTTTTGTATTATAAGGTTATCTACAATATATATACCAATTCTCATAAAAATGTAAAAAATATAATCAAACACTAAATGTGCAAACTTAACAGATACACCATTTCGATAAAAAATTTGAGCAACATTTTGGTAACGTAAAGTAGATGAACTCATCTCCGAAATAACTTTTTTAAACTTGGATATTATATATGCTTAAAAAGTTAGATTGGGGTAAATTATAATTGATTATTAATACATTTCCTCTTAGATAAGGGGGTGTATAATTCCCCCTGCCACACTTGTTGTGAGGGTACAAGTCTCACCATATATAATCACTATAAAAAAAGTGAAATTTTACTGCGGAAGAAATATGTAGTAGTTAATGGCAAAAGATGTTGTAAAAAGTTTTACTGTAAGTAATAATTGTTGTAAAAAAAATTTTACCGCATAGCATCTACGACAAGTAGGGATGACAAAAATCCCTGACCCGATCCAAACCTGCGGGTACCCTATCCGTTTGGTGCGGGTATTGGGCAATGAATCCGGGTATCGGATCGAGTATGGGGCAAAGTTTTTGACCCATCCGGGTAAATGGGTCAGGGACGGGGCAGACTAATCTGACCTGCCCCGACCCGTTTACTCGTTATATTTAAAAATATGAGATGACATTTAGCTTTAAAAAAAAAAAAAAGTCAAAAAGTTAAGTAAAAATTTGTAACCAACTATCATCATATATTATTATGACCTTTGTATCATAAACATAGACAACTATCATCACATATCATTATATTCAATTTTAATAATAATAATAAAAAAGAACAGATTCCACAAACAATGTTTGGTCCATCATCAGTTCAACCCTAAAAATTTATCAAACCAAAATTTATCTACCCTTTCATTTTTCTCCCTTCTTCACCATCACTGCTTCTCTCTTGCCGATCCTTATCGGTTGTCTTCGCTGCTCAATCCAGTTTCTTCAAAGGTTAGATTCTCTTCCTTAATTATTATTATTATTTTTTGTAAAGCTTCTGTAACTTGATCAGAAACTGAAATTTATTTGTATTTGTTTTCTTTTCTGTTGCTTTCTATATGCTGTGCATGTCCTATACTCATATATCAGAATCTGTTCTTTTTTTTTTTGTTAAAATTGAATATGATGATATATGATGATAGTTGTCTATTTTTATGATGCAAAGGTCATGATGATATATGATGATAGTTGGTTACAAATTTTTATTCAACTTTTTGACTTACTTTTTTTTTTAAAGCCAAACGTCATCTCATATTTTTAAATATAATGGGTAAACGGGTCGGGGCGGGTCAGATTGGCCTGCCCTGTCCCTAACCCGTTTACCCGGACGGGTCAAAAACTTTGCCCCATATCCGATCTGATACCTGGATTCATTGCTCCATACCCACCCCAAATGGATAGGGTACCCGTGGGTTTAGATCGGGTCGGGAATTTTTGCCATCCCTAGCGACAAGAGACTTAAAATTTATGGCAAAATCTTTATTCAATATTTTCCACGTATTAGTACCCACGAAAAAAAAGTCATTGTAAATATAATATTTTTTTTAGTAGTGAATATTATCATGTATTCCCTGCATTTGTGGGAGTAGATATCTCTCGTTCATGAGAGTATGTATCTAGACTACTCATTTAATAGTGCTTAGTTTCGGTATAGGTCCCGACAAACCCATTATCCATTCAGTGTCAAATTTTAAATAATAAAAGAAGGCAATTCTTTAATAACCCCTGAACCCTAGTATAATTACATTTACTTGTTTCAACCAATTTTATAAAGAGAGTGTATCCACAAACAGAAATCCCCAAAGCATGAAAGCACGCCCACAACCTCTTAGACAACAATTTACTATTGAACTAACTAACACACTCATTACAAATTTTATAATAAAAAACCTCAAAATTTTCTACAACCTCCCTTACAATTAATAATAATAATAAGACAAATTCTCCATCCCCAACCATCTCGAATCTATTGTATTTTAGCCAAAAAGTTTTAGCAAAATGCTCTATCAAATTCACCCTTAAATTATTTTCAACTAAGTTAACGAGATATATACATTCTAGATTCAACAATCAGATCCATCTAGGGATGGTAGTGGGTTGGTTTCGAGCGAGTTTGGCCAAATCCATCCGAACCCGTAATATTTTTTGATACCCAAATCCACCCTCAAATTCGAGAAATATGTGGATTTATATTTGCACCGTGGGTTTAATTCAAAACCGCCCTGCCCACACGGGTTTGGGTTTGCACCAACGGTCCAAATCAATGAAGTAAAAAATATTTTTTAAGAAAAAAAAAATACTTTCACTTATAACATTAAATTATTTTCAAATCTCAAATTTTATCATATTTAATTCTATAATAACAAAATAAATTACTATAAATATTCAAATCCACAGTATTTCTTTTAAAAAATTATTATATATATATATATATTTTTAATTTATACGGATTCGGTTGTAAATTTTTTTAAAATCCAATCCTAAACTTGTATCGGGTTTAAATTTTACATCAAAACCCACTGACGAACCAAATTAATAAAATCTATCGCATTCACCGTGAGTAGAAATTTGTGGGTGACTAAAATTTTGAAACTGATTTTAAAGAAAAATTAAAAATCCGAGAGAGAGAGAGAGAGAGAGAGAGAGAGAGAGAGAGAGAGAGAGAGAGAGAGAGAGAGAAGTGTTCCATTGACCTTTTCATTTTCCGGCAAGTTAAGGAAGAAGTTGACGAGCGGCCGGTTGTAGTCGTCGAAGCTGAGGATGGAGTTGGCGTCAGTTGGGTCGGTTCCGGCACTTTTGAGGTCAAAGCAAGTGACTTTGCAGCTGGAGGTTTCCATGAGAGACCTGATCTTGAACCAGCACCAGCCTCCATGGCCGGCTCCATGAACCAGAACAAAGTGCAGTTTTTGAGCACTTGAACAAGTGATTATTTCTTCACTCAATGTGATTATTTCTTCGTTAGATTCTCTAACTTTCTTGGATTTTTCTTTTGTTTCTTTTGTTGTTGTTTTTGGATTCCATCCGTGTTTTCTCCTTGTTTTCAGCCAACTCATTCAAGTAACTTTTGCCTCGTGAAGCGTTATATGACTTTAAAGCATTCTGCCTTTTTTCTTCTTTTTCTTTATTTCATTTTACCGTTACAAAATTAAATATAAATATGTAGGCACTTAATAAGATCAATATATACAGGGCCTGAATATCTATTTAAGTAATTTGGAGACTCTTATAATACGGAAAGAAAACTTTCTACATATGGGTAGGATGAGAATTAAATCTCACCATTAAGACGAATAAGGAGATGCACTAATTATTTAAGTTACGGGTAGATTTTTAAATTCTGTATTTTTGTTAAGATATGGGTTTCAAAGAGATTATCTTAAATTATGTACATTTTATATTCATTATATTTGATAATTTATTATTATTTTTAAATATATTTTAATCATTCATATCAGATATGGATAGATGGAGATCCATTTCCATTTGATTTTTCAATTTTTTATAATTTATATTTAATAAAATATTAAAAAATAGAAAGAAAGAAAATACTCTACTCACTAACAAGTTTTTTATATGAGTTAATTACACTCAACCTCCCTGAGGTTTGGCTAATTACATTCGGAATCAAAGTTTGCATTAATGAACACTAACCTCCCCTCACGTTAACGTTGACCGTTAAAATGACCGTTGACTTTTTTCAAATTTTTTAAATGACCAAAATACCTCTGTCACAAATTTTTTTTACTGTTCATTAAAAGAAATTAATGGTGAGATCCAGATTGGATCTCCACCGTCCATCAACAATGATGGACGGTCTGGATCTCCACCAAGAAAAAAAAAAAAATTTTTGAATCTTCATTTTCAAACCCAGAGGGTTCGAAGAACGAACCCTCTGGGTTCGTGGAACCCAGAGGGTTCGAAGATCGAACCCTTCTAGGTTCGATCTCGAACCCAGAGGGTTCGAAGAAGGGTTCGATCTCGAACCCAGAAGGGTTCGAAGAACGAACCCTTCTGGGTTCGATATTCATCGAACCCAGAACCCAGAAGGGTTCGAAGACACGAACCCTTCTGGGTTCGTGGAACCCAGAGGGTTCGATCTCTAACCCAGAAGGGTTCGAAGATGAAGATTCAAAATTTTTTTTTTTTTTTCTTGGTGGAGATCCAATCTGGATCTCACCATTAATGTTTTTAATGAACAGTAAAAAATTTGTGACAGGGGTATTTTGGTCATTTAAAAAATTTGAAAAAAGTCAACGGTCATTTTAACGGTCAACGTTAACGTGAGGGGAGGTTAGTGTCCATTAATGCAAACTTTGATTCCGAATGTAATTAGTCAAACCTCAGGGAGGTTGAGTGTAATTAACTCTTTTTTATATATAGTTTGTCTAATTGAAGAGGAGGTAAATGTTAACGTCAAAAATATTGAGGGCACTTTTTTTTTAGTTATTATAATTAATTTGAGATATGGGAAAGGAAATACGACTCGAACTCATAATTTCAATGTGTAAGTGTGAAGGGAAAGAGATTGTTCATTTAACAGTTTGGTGGTGATTAATGCGCCTTCAACTGGTGGAATAATATTGCCAACAACAACATAAACCAAAAAAGTTCGATTAATTAATATTGCATAGATACACACACCTGTACACTAATTATAACGATTGCTATTTTGGAGTTTAATCTCTGACTTATAAGTTTAAACTATTAGGTTTAACGGTTTCTTACATAGTATTAATGCTAATATATAGGACCAAAAACTTCCGCTCAAAACCCTATTTTCCATCAAAACCCACAAATTTGTTACCTATAAACTTAAGCTTTTATGTGTGATAAACTGCCATTTGATTGGCAACAAGTAGAATCAATAAAGCATATATATATAAACTTAAGCTTTTATTAGTGGGATTAAATTGTTATTTTTTTAAGAATTCAAATCTTTTTTTTGTTTTAATAGTAAATTTGTCTCAATTGATAGGTTTAAAGATTGTGCTAAAAGTCTCTCCAAAAAAAAAAAAAAAATTATGTAAAAGATATTTTTACTTTTAAATCAGTTAATTAACAGTTTGTCTATCCGTTAGTCAATGGGTTTTAGAAGATATTTATACAATTATACCAAAAGTTACCGTTGTGTCCAATATTATTTAAGTTCAAGATAAGTTTGTGCAAATTTCCTTTAAATCAATGGAATAATATAGTAAGATGCAAAATGAGAGATTTATAACTCATTATGTTCTTTATTATTATTTTTGTTAACAACACAATTATAAGATTAATTACAAGTCTGTTGAGATCTGATATTAATTATTAAATACGCGCAATTCGAATATCTACTTCCATAATGGGAGACATCTATTCCCACAATAAGAGGAGAAAACTACCAACACATACTGGTAAATGTGTATGGTGTGAATTAAACCCTCACTACTGAAGTGAGATAAACATACACTAACCACTTGAGTTATGATTGGATGTACTTATTCTGAATATTAGTCATTCTTATCTTTATTTAAAAGACATAAACATATGAATACCCTGCTTCTGTAAAATCAGAGAGAAAATGAGCAATTAGAGAACTGACCAATTGTACTAATCAACTATACTGTCTATGTTCCTTGTTGAGCATCTGCACTGTGTATGCTTTAGCAAACTGAACACAATAATCAATCAAAACTGAACCCAGAAAAACTATTATGGTCACGAATCACAGCCCCCAAGCCAACCAAACAATCAGCAGCCCTCAAAGAAGCATCAACGTTCAGCTTAAGCCAGCCCTCGAGAGGCTTCTTCCTACCAATCACAGCAACAACGCCAGAAGAGGGGCCTGGTCTACTGACTTGTAAGTTTAAACTATTAGATTCAACGGCTTTTTTATATTGTATTAAAGCTAATATATATGACAAAGAAATCCCGCTATCAAGACCCTATTTTCATATATATATATGTCGTTTTATATCAGCGCTTGATCCACAAATTTGTTACCTATAAACTTAAGCTTTTATGCATGATAAACTACTTGTATACACTATCAAGATTGATTGTGTAGACAAATGAAACCTACAAAAGCACTTCTGTCATGTGAAATAAAAGCAGTTCTCTATGTGCAAATTAAGTGGTATGGCAACTGCCGTTTCTAACTTGACAAAACATCTAAAGCACGTAACGGATGCTCTTCTAAGTTCAGACTCATTATATGCATACTCATACATTGTATTTTAAATATGATACAAGTTGTTGGATCTCAAGCAATCCCTATTACCAGTTCGTTAGGAAAAACGTTAATATGAAAGTGCTGCTTAATATCCACTACAAGAGCAAATAATATATAAATAGAAAAATAAGAAGAAAGAACTATGAATTCAATCACACAACACAATCTTTACGCAGAAACCCAAAACAGAGGAAAAAAAACATTGGACAATAAGAGAAGAAATATCACTATGTATAAAATTGTTACAAATATACACTTAATATTTTTTTTCTAACCTCAACACCCTAATTACAACTACTCCGCTCAAGCTAACAGCTCTCTCAGTGTCTCATAGATATTCCCTGACGCCTAAATTTTTCCCCGTGAGGGCACGTCCAGTCTCCTTTTCTAGAGAACCGTTTGCTTCGTTGTCATCTTCTTGATCTCTTCTTTCTATTGGTTTTTAAATCACCTCAATTGGACGCCGTTTGCTATACTTTCACATCAGATGATTATGAGTGCACATTTGAAGAATACGAATCAAAATCCAATAACCCTCTGCAAGGATAAGTTTGCTTTGAAGAGTATTACATGATAATATGTCTAGTATAGTGGCCAAAAATAACCCAAAGCAGGTTTGGACCCATAATTGACCCAAATAAGAAATTAATACAGTCCAGAAGCAAGCCCAAAGACTTAAAGGCCCATCAGCCATATATTGGTAGACCAAGTCAGAACTAACCAAGTAAAATTGGCATCTACGTCGGCTTAACTGCTCCGAGATAATAGAGATTCATGATATCTCAGAGTACGATTATCTCGACTAACCTCAACGAGCATCATTCTCCTCCCATATTATGAACCCAAGCTTTAGAAGCAGGGGTCGCGCGAATTCTACTTTGAAATCACTTAGCTATCAATCTATGCTCAAACAGCCTAGCCTCCATTCGACCAAGTCGACACCAAGCTCTGACACAGTGCTTGACTATAGTCAGTTCTATAACATAACACGCAATACTCATACACTCGATATATAATCCATTAAGCTACGCTCGACAGTACACAATTTCAAGTTCGATCTCTCTTATATTTCTTTTCTCTATTCCACTTCGTTAGCTAACTTAAACATTGGAAACTATTTGGCAGGCATCATCCCGGTGTCCTAAAAGTTCAATTATTCTTGTTCATTTTGCAGGTGGTTGGCCCTACTGTTGTGACATGGGTCTATTGTGTACAGTCTGTGACACGTGTCACACAAAGGTATTGTCCCTACAGTCTGGTACTCACCTCCCCACCCAATAACCTATAAGGTCAAGGGTTTGAGGCATGCAGGAGGCGTATTAAAACCTACGGGGACAATACCTTTGTGTGACACGCGTCACAGACTGTACGCAGCAAACTCGTGTCACAACACCTACCATCATCAGATCTTAGATCTCCGGATCTATCCCGTAGATTCCAATATCTACATGTAGATAATTAGAAATTGTAAACGTAGGTAAAACATGTAAAGCACTTCTCATTTGTTAATAGATCTATGGTTCCAAACTGTTGTTTTCCTTAATGATAGCTTGTTGTCGCAATCTTTAAACGTGAACTTGGCTTGTTATTTTGCAGTATGTTTCAAGATTTTGATTTTTTTTTTTTTGAAACAATTGTTTTCTTTTGTTGATCAGCTGCCAAAGAAGCATTTGGTACAGAGAATTCAAGAACAGTCTCAAAAGCTCTTTTAAAATACATTATTTAAACAGTAATTGAAAAGTAAATTTTACTTTTCTTCTACTATTATCAAATAGTCATAAAGTAAACAGATTTTTACTTTGTTTTTTTTACTGTCAAAAGTTAAAAAGTAAAAACTTTTCAAACGAGCCCTTAAACATTAATTGAAGCCACAGCTTTGACTATAAAACCAAAGAGAACAAAGGGGTTGGAGAAGAATGGGCTATGATCACTCTCCATAACAAACACTTGGGAAGGTGGCCACCTTCTGATCATAGCATCCTGCTGCTCTTCTGGTTTCACAACTCGATCGCATGATGTCTTGATATACACACGTGGCACGCGGTCAGCATCTGGTCCCTCTGCGAATTGACACGAGAACGCCCTGGCCGGCGCAGGCCGCAGTAGCATTGAGGCCAAAACCGAGTCCTAAAATGCGTTATCACTTATTGTGAACATCAAATTAGTAGAAATTTTGTTATTTTGTTATATGTATATATGGATAGCTATTACTACTGACCTCCACGGGGCTCATTTGGTAGAGGATTTTTCGATTAAACTCAGTTTTCAACATGGTGCTTGTTGGAGGTTGATCAGGACCCAACCCATACACAAATTCACTAAATTCAGATAACTCTGGTGCTGCCTGTTGCAAGTTTTGAACAATAACAAGGGATAAATATAAAAAACCACAATTATATATAATAATTATATGGTGGTGCGAGGATTGATATATATATATATATATATATATATATATATATATATACACACAAATAATACTAAATCTACCCGAGATTTGTTGAATTATACTCAGAATTAAAGTTTAACTATTAAAATGTAGAATCAAGCCTTCCCTGATTCGCGATCCACGGTGGATCCACCAGAGATCTACAGTGGATCTGTCGCTTTTTTTTCTACTTTTCATTTTTTTTAATAGTCAACCCTATTTAATGATCAAACTTAATGCTAGAAGAGTTTAGTTGAGTTTTTGTAAATTTTGATTTTAAGTGTAATTCAATAAAACTCAAGTAGATTCAGTGTTATTTGTGTATATATATATATGTATATGTATATGTATATGTATATGTATATGTAGAGTACTATAAACAACTTACATCTTTGACATCTTGATCAGTAGCAAAGCCATGCTTCAACATGGTAGCTGCAACATAAATGGCCATGTGAATTTTCTTAAATCCAAACCTATGTATGGAGTCTGTCAAGCTGTGTCCACCTGCACTGTGTCCCACCAATATCACCTGCCAAACAATAATGCTCCATATTACCTAAAATTTTGATGATGTTGCAAATTGATTTGCAGATACGGCGTTGATTATTAGGATAATATGATAATTATAAATTAGTTTGATATTGTTAAAGAACTCACATATGAAGCTAATAAAAGATGGAATGAATCCCATGTTGGAAGAATATAAAGCAATTGAAGTGTATATATAAGTGGTGTCATAACTCAAAAAGGCTAGTTTTTTGTGTTAAAAGGTTATCCACAATATATATACTATTTCTTATAAAAATATAAAAAATATAATCAAGCACTAGGCCCTTGTTTGGTAGGGCTTTTCAAAATCTGGGTCGCGTTCTGCTAAACGGCAACTTAAAAACGGTGGTCAAAGCCAATCGGGCTCACATGTGAAGGGGAATGTTAGAAAATCCATATATAAAGCTAATAAAAGATGGAATGAATTCCACAATAGAAAAATATAAAGCAATTGAAGGGTGTATATATATGTATATATATAAGTGATGCCATAATTCAAAAAGATTAGTTTTTTATGTTATAAAATCATTCATGTTATATATATCATTTTTCATAAAAATATAAAAAATATAATCAATCAAACTTAATAAATACACTATTTCGACCAAAAAAATTGGACAACTTTTTGGGTAACGTAAAGTAAATGAACTCATCTCCAAAATAGCTTTTTTAAAGTAGGATATTATATATGCTTAAAAAGTTTTGATCGGAGTAAACTATAATTGATTATTAATACATCTTTTCCTAGATAAGGTGGTGTACACTTCCCCCTACCACACTTGTAGCAGGGGTTATAAGTACCACCATGCACAATCACTATAAAAAAATAAAAAAGTGACATTTTACCGCCGAGAAAATATATAATAATTCATGACAAACAAAAAATTTTACAATAAGTAATAATTGTTGTAAAAAAAAAAAAAATTTAACATAGAGCATCCATAATAAAAGACTTAAAATTTATGGCAAAATCTTCAAAATTTTAATCCACGTATTAGCATTCCTGAGAAAAAAAAAATCGCAACAAATATAATATATTTTTAGTAGTGAATACTATCATGTATGCCCTATATTTGTGGGAGTAAATATCTTTTATTCATGATAGTATATATATGAGCTACTCATTTAATAGCATTGTTCTAAAAATCGGCCTAGGCGGCCGCGGCGAATATGGCCAATTCGGCCATATTCCGCGGTTGGCTACCTAGGCGGCCTAGATGCCCGCCTAGGCGGGCTAGTCGGTCCTAGGCGGTCGCCCAACCGTGGAAGCCTTTTTTTTTATTATTTAAACTAACACCTAAAACACAAAAATCTTAGGTAAATAATTACTCCCTAAACATCATGATCATCTTCAAAGGTAAACAATATATGTATCATTATCATCATCATTTTTCTAGGTGGTCAACGATGCGGTCAACACGTTAACCGTTGATCACCGAGGAACCGCCTAGTCGAAAAATCACTAGGCGCTACCCCGCCGCCTAGGTAGTGCCTAGCGATTTTTAGCACATTGTTTAACAGTGTTTAGTCTCGGCATAGGTCCCGACAGACCCATTACCCATTCAGTGTCGGATTTAAAAATAAAAATAAAAGAAGTCAATTCTTTAACCCCTGAAGTCTAGTGTAATTACATTAACTTGTTTCAACAGATTTTGTAAGGAGGGTGTATCCACAAACAGAAATCCCCAAAGTACACCTACCAACTCTTACACAACAGTTTACTAGTGAACTAACTAATACACTCATTACAAATTTTATAATAAAAAACCTCAAAATGTTCTAAAACCTCCCTTACAAATAATAATAATAATAATAATAATAATAATAAGACAAATTCTCCATCTCGAATCTATTGTATTTTAGCCAAAAATTTAGCAAAATGCTCTATCATATTCACCCTTACATTATTTTCAACCAAGTTAATGAGATATATACATTCTAAATTCAACTATCAGATCCATCTAGGGAGGGCAGTGGGTTGGTTTCGAGCGAGTTTGGCCAAATTCAAACCCGAACCCGTAATATTTTTTGATACCCAAACCCATCCCCAAACCCGAGAAATATGTGGATTTGAATTTGTACTCACGGGTTTAACTCAAAACCGCCGCCGCCCACACGGGTTCATTGCGAGTACAAATTTGCAGGTGAAATTATCATCCCTAGATTCGATCGAAGGACTAAAATTTTGAAACCGATTTTAAAGAAAAAATAAAAATCCGAGATCCGGAAGAGAGAGAGAGAGAGAAGTGGTCCACTGACCTTTTCATTTTCCGGCAAGTTAAGGAGGAAGTTGACGAGCGGCCGGTTGTAGTCGTCGAAGCTGAGGATGGAGTTGGCGTCGGTTGGGTCGGTTCCGGCACTTTTGAGGTCAAAGCAAGTGACTTTGTAGCCGGAAGTTTCCATGAGAGACCTGATCTTGAACCAGCACCAGCCTCCATGGCCTGCTCCATGAACCAGAACAAAGTGCAGTTTTTGAGCACTTGAACAAGTGATTATTTCTTCACCCATTGTGATTATTACTTCGTTAGATTTTCTAACTTTCTTGGACTTTTCTTTTGTTGTTATTTTTGGAATCCATATTTCGATCCATGTTTTCTCCTTGTTTTCAGTCAACTCATTCAGGTAACTTTTGCCTCGTAAAGCGTTATATGCCTTTAAAGAATTCTGTCTTTTTTTTATTTTTATTTTTTATTTTTGCTTTACAATCACGAAATTAAATACAATTTTATCAAAATTAATTATTATACACTGTCGGAATATTTATACTGTTATCCAGAACACTTTCATAATACAGAAAGAAAATTTTATATATATATATGCATATGATGAAATTTAAATCCCATCATTAAAGCGGATGAGATGATACAATAACTATTTAAATTATGAATAAAAGTAAGAATTCTTTATTTTTATCTTAAATTTATTTATATCCATATTAGATAATTTATTATTATTTTTAAATAGATATCAACCATCCAGCTAAGGGATGGATAGATGGAGATCCATTTCTATTTGATTTTTAAAATTTTAAAATTTTAAAATTTTTTATAATTTATATTTTAATAAAAAAATAGAAAGAGGGAAAATACTTCACTCACTAACAAGTTTAATTTCATATAATTTGACTAATAGCAATGCTAAAAATATTGAGGGCACATTTTTTTTTTTTTAGTTATTACAATTAATTCGAAATATGGAGAGGGAATACGACTTAAACTCATAGTCTTAAATTATAAATATAAGGGATATAACACGGTACCAACTTTATCTATCTATCCGGGGCACGTTTAAAAAAGGAAAATGATACTCACATGCACGGCTGACCCATCATGTTGATAAGAAAATTCAAGAAGTAAGAGAATATCAACAAAGTGGTTGTTCATTCAACATTTTGGTGGTGATTAATGCGCCTTCAACTGGTGGAATAATATTGCCAACAACGACATTAACCAATAAAGTTCGATTAATTAATATTGCGCAAGTACATACACCCGTATACTTATTACTACGATTATCAAAACCCTATTTTTATTTATATATTCCATTTTGTATCAGCGATTAATTCAAAAGTTTGTTACCTATAAATGTAAGCTGTTATGCATGATAAACTGCTTATTGATTTACCAAGATGAGGTTAGCTCGTGTTCCCTTCTCAAATTTTAAATTAATTAAAGTTGTGAGATCAAGTCATATTATTTTCCTCAAATCTCGAATTAATTGCTTATTGGTTCTCCTTTTTTTTTTTTTGACTTAGGATTGGAGGAATTTGAACTCGAAACGTCAATTTCGATAAGAGATGTGGCTACTACCAGATTATGTCTTTGACCACTATTAATTCTACTTCTTGTCAATCAAATATATCAAGATTGATAAATTTGATAGTGTATAAAGAAACAAATGAAACCTATAAAAGTACTTCTGTCATGTGAAATGAAGAGCCAATAAATTATGATATATTAAGACTATTAAACCAAGGAAAAATTTCACAAATTACACGCTAAGGTAAACTTTACTGCAGTTAAATTTAATGTTTCATATTGTAAAAATAAGAAAAAAATATTTATTAATACTGTTATTAGCAGGATTAATTTTTTTTTCTTAAGAATTTAAGTCTTTTTTATTTTAATTGTAAGTTTGTCTCATTTGATAGATCTAAAAATTATGTAAAAAATCTCTTAAAAAAAAGGTTGTGTAAAATATATTTTTATCCTCAAATCAGTTAGTTAACAGTTAGTTCACCCATTAGTTAATAGTTTTCAGAAAATATTTATTTAATTATGATAAAAGTTGTCATTGTGTATAATATTATCTCTACTCGAGGTGTTTGTGTAATTTTTTCTTAAATCAATGGAATAATATAGTTAAGATGCAAAATGAGAGCTTTATAACTCATTATTTTCTTTATTATTATTTTTTTAATAGTGTAATTACAAAATTAATTATAAGTATGTCGAAATTAAAAATTAATTATTAAATACACAGTCCGAATATCTACTCTTATGATGGGAGATATCTACTCCCACTATAAGAGGAGAAAATTACCCATAAATACTGATAAATATGTATAATAAGACTTAAACCCCCATTACTAAAATAAAAAAAAATATACACTGACCACTTAAACTATGAGTGGACGTACTTTTTATTTATTTACTGATTTCTATATAACTGTTATTTTTGGATATATTCATTCTTTTCTTTATATAAAAGCCATGAACATATATATAGAACATATCTATACATACATACATATACATATACATATATATATATATATACACACACCAAAGGTTCTTTATTTTTAATATTTTATAAACCTCCTGATATATTCATCCAAATCGATAGTTATTTATAAATTTTTTTAGTTTCAAAAATCCAAAGAGAACAAAAGGGTAATAGATTAAATAAAATAAAATTACAAGTTGATTGAAGCCACAGCTTTGACAATAAAACCAAAGAGAACAAAAGGGTTGGAGAAGAATGGGCTGTGATCAGTCTCTATTTCAAACACTTGGGATGGTGGCCACCGTCTGATCATAGCTGCTTGTTGTTTGTCTGGTTTAAGATATGGATCGTACAGTGTCTTGATGTAGACACGTGGCACCTTGTCAGCATCTGGTCCGTCTGTGAATTGGGCTTTTATTATAGCCCTTGGTTGAGCCCTCAGAAGCATTGATTTCAAAATGGAGTCCTAATAATAATAATGCAATTATCAATAACACTTGAGTAATCATTTTTGATATATTTTTTTATTTATTTACATAAATTGATACTAATTGAGTTAGACTTATACCGGGATCTAGTGAAAACAAACGCTACAAACTCAGTTTAAAATGACAATTTTCATTATAATAAGTTATTTTTTATTTATTTTTCTATGTGAACAAAAATTAAAAATATTAAAAAAAAATGACTTAAAATTAATTATTTAACACCTAATATTAAATTATAATTAAAAAAATTATTTTATAAATTAATATATTTTAAATTTATCTTCATTCAGATATTTCTATTATAAAAATAAATAATAATCAACACTTTTATTCCTTAGAAAAGAAGGAAAAAAAACATATCATTCAGATTTTATATTTCGACCTTCAGAAAAATTCAGACACATTTAGTATTCACATAAAAAAAATTAGGAGCATATATAATAATTGACAATTATTAAAGAATTTTATTAGAATTTGTTATACATTATTATTAGCCTATTAAAATGAATTGTATTGACATCCAGTGGTTTTATTAAGAACAACAAAATTATTTTTCTTAAATAACAAGTAATAATAATAATAATAATAAAACATGGTAGAGAAACAAAGAACTCACCTCTGGAGGGGTCCGAGGATAGGTGATTTTTCCATGATCTGGTAAATCTGGCATCCCCTGCATTATTTTTTGAATTAAGTTATAAAAATATTCACAATTTTCCTCTAAAAAATCCTGTCATTTTTATATTAAAGATTTTCGATTCATTGTGCCATACGTTAGAGGAGATTTTTAATGATATTTTTTACCGATAAAAACTGAAAAATGCTAGGAACCAAGTAGAAATTTGAGTCATAGATAAAAAGCAAGATCAGACTAAACTGCAAGCTTAGAATATACTTGCCTTCCCAAGCTCAAAACAAATAGAGAAAGACCGGCCTTTCAAAATTATTAATCTGTTTGCCTGAAAATGATCAAAAATCCCTACAGTCCAATACGGCCTTTCTGATTTTACTAAATTTTTATAATCTCGCTGCTGATTTGATTTGAAATCAATATTCAAATATCGTTTTCATTTTAAATGTTTGAATCTATATGTTTGCTAGCTAGACTCGGCTTTTTTTACCTGAAAATAAATTAAAAATAAAGATAAAAAGAAGAAGAATAAAACCTTACATCATTGAAATCTTCCTCAGTAACGAAGCCATTCTTCAACATATTAGCTGCAACATAAAAGGCCATGTGAATTTTCTTGGTTCCAAACCTATGAATGCAATCCGTCACACTCAGACCTCCTGCACTGTGTCCCACCAGTATTACCTATCCACGATTGAACAGGATTGGATTAGATTTATGTTACTAATCAACATATCTATAAGGGTAAGATTGACGTATTTTTTCCCAAATGCGAAACTAAGGGGGGGCCTAACAGCGGCAAGAGCCATGGCCTCCTCCTCCCAAATCTACCATGGCATCGTGTTAGTAATAACAGACCTAAAAACTTAAATCGATAGAAAATCATCCAACAATAATATTCTAACAGTCTAATAAAATTTATTTATATCATATCGAATTTTGCTAAAGAGATGGATTCGACCGAGTTATAATTCCTTAGATCTAATAAGATTATCATATCAAATATATTATATCTGCAAAAATCTAATAGAAATGGGATACACAACATAGTAAGATAAGAGAAAAGTGTTGGAGAGAGAGGGTTGGTGTTGGAGCATCTCCCGTCACCGAATATATGAATCGTATTATTATGTAGTAATTGATCTCAACAGATTGAGACTTATAATCATACAATTAAAAATAATAATAACACAAGCATACATACTAAACATATAGTTAGCTAGGTCAGTATAATTAGAAAAAAAATGTGAAGACACTAACCAACCTTGTGATTTTCCGGCAAGTCATGGAGGAAGAAGTCGATAAGCGGCTGATTATACTCGTCGAAGCTGCGAAGCGTGTCGGCATCGGTCGGATCAATTCCAGCGCTCTTGAGGTCAAGGCAAGTGACTTTGTAGCCGGAAGTTTCCATGAGGCAACGAAGCTTGTACCAGCACCAGGCTCCATGACCAGCCCCATGCACCAACACAAAGTGTAGCTTTTCAACACTTATTATTTCTTCACTCATTATTATTATAAAATCTTTCCTCTGATTTTATAATATAGTTTTTTTCTTCTTTCTTTTTGGTGATTTTTTCACCTTCGTGTCTTTGATCTCAAGTGTATCTCCAACCTTATCTTCTTCTTCAATTTTTTTCTTTATGGCAATGTTTGGACGACCACTTGACACATGTACACTTGACATGTAAAGTTTTTATTGGATTTGGGGAGGTGCTACTGTATATGGTGGACAAAATCATGGGTGCATCCGATCATGCATATCGAGACACTCAAGTGTTAATACGTAATAAAATTAAGGGCGATTATCAATTTAGTTTCTAATTTTTGGAAATTATTAATTTTTTAAAGCAGTTTCGTTTATTGGTATTCTTGGATCCTAATTTTTTAAAATGTATTAATTTGATTCTTCTTTGAGTCAACTATTAATCAAACTTAACTGTTCTAGGGGTATTTTTGTCTTTGAACCTATCTCTAATTAAAAATTTAAATAAATTAAAAAAATAAAAATCCCCAACGTCCATCAATTTTGATGGACGGTAAAGATTATATTAAAACACTTTTAAAAACTGAAAATTGTAAAATTAAATTTTTTTCAATTAATTTTTTTTTTTGCTCTTTATAAAAATGAAAATCTCCACCGTCTATCAATAATGATCTTTTTTTCTTCTTTTTTTTGCTATTCTTGGTGGAGATCCAGATTGGATCTCCACCTTATGGATGGAAGGTAGAGATCCAATCTGGATCTCCATCAAGAACATTAAGTTTTCAAAAAAAATTATGCATATTAAAAAAAATTAAAATTGATTGTTTGTTTTCTTGAATCTCCATTAAAAATTTCAGTATAATCTCCATCATCCATTAATCTTGATGGACGGTGAAGATCTATTTAAATTTTTTTTAAGGGGTATTTAAAAATGTTTTAAAATTTTTAATTAAAAATTAATATAAAATTATCATACTACCCTTCTAATTATTAATAATCTTTTTAAAATTTAAGGTTAAAATTGTAATTTGAACTTGTAAATGGAATCAAGGGCAAATCAGTCTTTTTACCAATTCTGTAAGGTTTGACCGTTAGAAAATTAGTTAAAGGGACTAAATTGATATATTTCCAAAAATTTAGGACTAAAAAATAATAATAAACAAAACTATTTTAAAAAATTAATAAATCTCCAAAATTAGAAACTAAATTAATAATCATCCTAAAATTAATATTAAAAATATATATTAACAAAGAAAGACGAAAAAAGTTATCAGAAAGAAGGAAAAAAGCTGTCAAACTTTTTTTTAATTATTATTCTCATTTTTAAATTTAGGTATATTTCATGGACATCCTTAATCTCTAGCAAAATTACATAAAAAGCCATATAATTTTAACGTTTATCAAATACGTCCTTTGTACTTGTGGTGTGAGAAAAAAATACATAACTTTTTGAACTAAAATTTTGAGTGAGATCAGTAATGCACACTGACCTTTTCATTTTTCGGTAAGTTAAATAAAATGTCGACGAATGGTCGATTATACTCTCTAAAATTGAGAAATGTGTTGAGGTTGGATTGATCGATTCCAGTGCCTTTTAAATAAATGCAAGAGACTTTGTGGCCTGAATTTTCCATCAAACACCAAAATTTGTACCAGCACCAGTTGTCGGCACTTGAAGTGATTTGTTTGCTCATGTTCACTATCAGTTCCACATTTCTACTCTCCTTCAATTTCAGATTTTCTTCGCAAATTTTTACCCAACTTTGTAAATTGCAACCTTATTTTCTTCTTGTAACTATTTTAATTTTTGTTATACATTTTTTTTCTTTAGATTCATTGCTGGTAAATTTGTGTCTGTTTGAAAACTTTTTCTAGTGCACCATTAGAGATTTTATCTTTTTTTGAAATTATACAATTACAAGATTAATTTTATTTGAAGGGATCTGTCGAGATCAATTATTAAATATGCGGTCCAGATAAAACTATTTACACATATCGATAAATGTATATAGTGAGATTTAAATCCTCACCACTAAGGTGGAAAGGATGTGTACTAATCATGAGGTTCTTGAGATATGAGTTAACGTGTAAGATTTTTTGGTTAACGAGCTCCAAATATTTAAAATTTAATATTTAGCTAACTTTAAAATAATTCAATTTAAAGTGTTAAAAAGCAAAATTTTGAAGATTCTAAAACCTATTCGATAATTGAAAGTGATTTTAAAAAAACATTAAAGATTTGATTTTTACAAATAGATTGGGTAGATACAATGTGGACATAATGATTGCAAAATTGATTTTGCATAAAATTGTCTCTTATCTCTCCGGATAAAAGTGGAAATATTTATTTGAAAACTAGCTTAAATCCAACAACACCAATATTGATATCCTTTTAAAAAATATTAATATTAAACATCTCATCTTATATCTCAATTTATATTTCAATTAATAATGTATTAATTGATAAAAAATATTCATATGAAAAGTAAAATAAATTATTATTAATATAAATTATTCAATAATTATTACATCATTAATTGAGATAAAAATGAGATATAAAATGGTAGAAGGTCCAGCATTAGTCATTTAAAAGATAATTTTTTTAATTAGATTGTTTACAATTTGTATAGTTGCAAAAAGGAGCGTTTAACATGTTTTTTTCTAATGTTCTAATTTTATTTTAAAAACTTTTATCCACTTTTAAAGTATTGGATTTCAGTCCAAGAAAATATCAATTGAATTCTTGTTTGACAACATTATGTATTTGAAAATTTAACATTTCTCCTAATGTTTCAAAATTTTAATAATATTTTATATTCTTTGAGAGTTCTGTTTTTATATAATGTTTTTTTTTTTCGAAAAGGAGAATTGCATTAATCAAGAAGAACCAGAACAAACAAAGCTGGAATCATCAACAATGTGATTCGTGATACAAGGTGAAAAATCTTCCATCCAAATGTTTGCGAGAAATCCTGAAAAGCTAACCTAGTAAGAGAGTGAGGGACTAAATTAGCAGAACAAGGGACATAAGACACCCTAATAGTTGAAGGAAAGCGAGAGAGACAATCAATACACCAATAACATGCTCGATCTCGGATAGAGGCTGAACCTTCATATGAATGAGCTTCACAACATTATAAGCATCCGTCTCAATAATAGGAGAAGTAAAAAAACCCCTCCATAGCAACAATAATGCCAAATAAGACAGTCATAGCCTCAACAATCAATGGAGAGATAAGAAGGTCAAGTCATTTAACACTTGACAAAAGAACCCTACCAATATAATCTCAAATAACAACACCCAAACCAATTCTATTACCAGCCGGATCAACTGAGGCATCTGTATTATCAGCTGAGGAATAATCACATAACAAAGCCAAGCACCAGGGAATAACCTCATTTCTAGGGAGACACGGTCGCGAATGAAGGATACAATTGCGATGGAACCAATTTCACTATAGAACAACCAACAACACAACAAAATCTCGAGCCAACAATTGAGCTTTGCAAGATAAGAGAAAGTTTAAGAAAGATAAATTACCTGGTAAGGAGCACCCATGAATGAAACTACAAGCCAAACGGACTTCACCCAATGACGAACACCTCAAACTGCATAAAGAGTAGATTCCTGCTAATATCCACATCGTCGACAACCAGCATCAACCACAATTTTACAATTAAACAAGTTAGCAAAGGTCGAGATCCAATCATAGTAGCTTTTTCAGATAAACAGTTTAACTTTCAACGGCAAATTCACACTCCAAAGATAATGCCACCAGCGGCAAATTTATATAGTACTTTTTGGGGAGTCTTTTATGAGACTAGCATCACTTTAATAAAGTTTGGATAAATAACACCTATTTAGGCGGAAACCCTATTATACCCTTCATTAAAGCAATTCGCGATTTTCTTTCCCTTCATTATACCCTTCATTAACTCATTAAAGTGGATGTGAAGATGTACTAACTACTTGAGCTATGAGTAAATGTGTGAATTTTGTATTTTTGTTAAGATATAGATTTTTAAAGAGTTTATATTAAATTTTGTAAATTTTATATTCATTATATTTGATAATTTATTATTATTTTAAAATATATCTCAATCATCCATCTTAGAGATGGATAGATAGAGATCCATTTCCATTTGATTTTTAATTTTTTTTATAATTTATATTAATAAATATTTAAAAAATAGAAAGAAGGAAAATTCTCCTCTTACTAACAAGTTTGATATAGGTTGATTTAATAGTAGGGGAGGCCTTTCATGACAATAAAAGTATTGAGGGCACATTATTTTTTTTTGAGCTATTACAATTAATTCGGGAGATGGAGAAGAAGGCACGTCTCAATTTCATAATATCAAGGTGTAAGTGTAAAGGGTATACAACTGGGTCAACCTCATCTTATCTATATTAAGGGCACGTTTAAGAAAGAAAAATGTTTCTCACATTTGCGTCTAGTCGATCATGTTGATAAAAAAATTCAAGAAGTGAAAGAATATCAACAAATAGGTTGTTCATTTACCAATGTGGTGGTGATTAATGCACCTTCAACTGGTGGAATAATATTGCCAACAACGACATTAACTAATAAAGTTCGATTGATTAAGGATAAATTGTAATAGAATACACTGACGTTTGGTCATCTTGTAATGGAACCGTAGTTTTACTTAAATTATAACTTAGTACTTTACACAATTATCAATTTGGTCCCTAATTTATTTGAAAATATCACTGTTTGACCTATTTTTACTTTTTTTAATTCACATGGTCCATAACCTTTCTAAAATACATCAATTTAGTTCTTATGACCAAAATTTTGATGGTTAAACCTGACATAAAGTATAAATTGACTATTTTATTATTTTTTTATTAAATTAGAAAGACGATTTTACTCTCTAACGTTTTATATTTTTGGATAGTCCAATAAAAAATTGTTATGTGTTGCAAAATTTAAATGTTTTAAAAAATAATTAAAAAGAATTAAATAAAAAATAAATATGATAAATTTCATTAATAATAAAAAATTAAAAAGTAACATCAGTTATTAAAAATAAAAATAAAATTTAAGATTACATATTTATAAAACTCAAAATTTAGTGGAAAAAACTAAAATTTTAAAATATTACATATACATACTTTAGAATATATTATATAGTATATATAATAAAATAAAATAATAAACTTACTATATATATTTATAATTATATTAAAAAAAATATAATATTATAATAAAACTGCAATATAACTAATTTATTTTTATTGCAATTTTATTATTATATTTTAATTTTATAAGTATTAATTCTTGAATTTTATTTTATTTAAATAAATGATATTACTTTTAATTTTTTAATTTTTAATCTTTAATGAATTTTATCATATTTATTTTGTTATTTAATTTATTTTAAGTGCTTTTTAAAATTTTTTTTTTATAATATATATCATTTTCTTATTTGAGTATTCAAATAGATAAAATTGTTAAAAATAGGGTAAAAGCATCATTTTCTTTGAGGAACTTAGAAATGGGTTCTAAAAAAAAACATTTCTTTGTTCTTGGTGGAGTCTATCTAAATTATTTTTTTATTTAATAAATATTCATAATTTTAAATAGGTTTTTTTGACGGTTAAACCTAGTCAACTGTTACATTTAATGGAATTTGACTATCGGCATAAGAGATATTTATCAATAAATTCAAAAATTTACTCTGTTTGTAATTAATTAAATTTGTAATTAATCAAACCTTAGAGGGATTTGAGTGTTATTAACTCTTAAATAAAAATAAAATTACAAGTTGATTGAAGCTACAGCTTTGACAATAAAACCAAAGAGAACAAAAGGGTTGGAGAAGAATGGGCTGTGATCAGTCTCTATTTCAAACACTTGGGATGGTGGCCACCGTCTGATCATAGCCGCTTGTTGTTTGTCTGGTTTAAGATATGGATCATACATTGTCTTGATATAGACACGTGGCACCTTGTCAGCATCTGGTCCGTCTGTGAATTGGGCTTTTATTATAGCCCTTGGATGAGCCCTCAGAAGCATTGATTTCAAAATGGAGTCCTAATAATAATAATAATAATAATGCAATTATCAATAACACATTAATAAATTAATAATCATCAATTCTTTTGCTATTTTTACATTTTAAAAATCTCATACCAATTGGATCAGAGATCTATTAAATCTCAGTGAGAGCAAACACTACAAACTCAGTTAGGAATGACAACTCCTACTACAGGAAAGAGGTATTCCCACACTTTGTGATTTAACAGGGATATGCCGAAACCTAACGAGATCAAACGCTATAAATTTGGTCTAAAATGATAACTCCCACTACGAGAAAAAAGTTTATTTACATTTTATGATTTAATGTGTAAAGGTGAGACTCGAACCCGTATCATAAAAGTGAAGAGGAAAATACTTAACCACTTTATTACTAATGGATGTGCAATTCTTTTATTATTTGGTATGTGTAAATTATTATTTCATTAAATTTCCTTCTAGTCTGATTAAAATAATTAATAAGGATCTAAGTTGATGAGAGTGGCATTTTCGACATATTTAATGGAATATAAATTAGAAAGGATATTTTATATAAAAATTTTCAAAAAATTAAACTGAGTACAGGGCTTTTTTATTATTCTTATTTTTATCTTCATTTTAAAATTTTAAAACTACAATGATGGGAATTGGGAAGTCTGAATAGATAAATTCATGCTTGCTACCTAACTGCACTTATATAAAACTTGAGGGTCTAAGTGTAATTACTTCTTACATTAATGTTTGGGACACTCAAAAATGTAATTCAACTCAATAAGTTATTTTTATTTATTTTTGAATAAATAACTTTGCTTATCTACAAACGGAATCAATCTTTGGGTTTATTGACAAAGATCTCCCCTACTGTTAATCAAACTCCATCCAATTTAATAAATATTAGTAATTTTATATATTATTTTAGGGCATTTTTGTTTTTTTAATAGTCAAACATGGTCAACCATTAAATTGGATGGAGTTTGATTAACGATATAGGAGGTTTTTGTCAATAAATTTAAAAGTTGATTATGTTTATAGATGAATAAATCGCAGGAGTTTAGTTGTTATTTGCTCTATTTTTTTAAATGGTCAAAAAATTGAAAAATATTTAAAAAAAAATTAAAAATTAAAAATTCAGACTTATCACTTAATACCTAATCATTGAATCATAATTAAAAACTATTTTATTTTATAACTATCATTCATATATAAATATATTTTTAATTTTATCTTCATTAAAATGTTTCTATCTTGAAAAAAATAATTAACTCTTTTATTTCATTGTTAGAAAGAAAAAAAAAAAAACAAACATGTCATTTAGATTTTATTTTTTAGTATTAAGAAAATTTGACACATTTAGTATTAAGATAAAAAAAAAAAAAAATCCAATGGTTATACATTATTACTAGCCTATTAAAATCTATTTTATTGATATCCAATGGTTTTGTTAAGAAGTCAAATTTTTTTTTTTTAATAACAAATAAAAATATATCAAAAAACATGGTAGATAAATAAAGAAGAACTCACCTCTGGAGGGATATGAGGATATGTGATTTTTCCATGCTCAGGAGGATCTGGCATCCCCTGCATTATATTTTGAAATTAAATTACAAAAATATTCACAATTTTTCTCTAAAAAATCTTATCAGTTTTTATACGGAAGAGTTTTGATTCATTCTACGATATGTTAGAGGAGGTTTTTAACGATATTTTTGACCGATAAAAACTTAGAAACGCTAGGAACCAATTACAAATTTGAGTCATACTTAATAAGTAAGATCAGACTAAGCTACCAACTTATGAAAGTATATTAGGCTTCCCAAGCTCAAAACAACTAGAGAAAGATTGGCTTTTCAATACTATTAATATGTTTTTCTAAAAACAATTTTTAAAAATCCTCCAATACGGTATTTTTTTATTTTAGTATGCAGACGGGTCTTTATTAAGTTGTTATAATTTTGTTCTTGATTTAAAATCAATATTTAAATATCATTTTTATTTTAATTGTTTGAATCTATAAGTTCGCTAGCTAGATTAGATTTCTTTACCCGAAAACAAATTAAAAATAAAAGAGAAACAAAAGATTTAATTAGTTCATGAACTGAAGATAGAACATGGAAGACAAGAGTTAAAAAACCTTACGTCATTGAAATTTTCCTCAGTAACGAAGCCATTCTTCAACATTATAGCTGCAACATAAAAGGCCATATGAATTTTCTTGGTTCCAAACCTATGAATGCAATCCGTCACACTCAGACCTCCTGCACTATGTCCTACCAATATTACCTGTACATCCTCAATTGAACCGGATTGGATTAGATTTATATTAGTAATCAACGTATCTATAAGGGTAAGATTGACGAATTTATTGCCCGACACGAAACTAAGAAGGGGTACCAGCGGCAAGAGCCATGACCCCCTTCTTAAAAAAATAAATTATCATTTTATTTCCTTTAATCCCCATAAATACTATATTCATTATATTGTCCCCTCCTCCCAAATCAACTTTGCTGCCACTATCTATCACGTGGTTCGAGTTTAAATACAAACACAGACACGTAAAAATAATAAATGTCACATCTCTAACTCGAATGTTAGAGGAGTAAAACTTTCTTATCAATCAAACACTTAATTAAAGAAAAATAAAATAAAATCTTTAAAAATATTTTAACAGTCATATTCCAATGTTTACTAAATCTTTGATCCAAAAAAAATGAAAACTCTAACACTAACTGTTTAATAGATTGAAACTTACAAATTCAATAACCTAAAAATTCTTATAACCTATAGCACTAAAGAATAATGATAAACTTTATGAACACTGTTAAATTCGCTTGTGTACTCTGATTAATCTCTTAACTATATGAGAATCATAATAAATTATAATGAGTTTTAAACTCAATAAATAAGCTATTTTTTCATATAAAGAAAATACATAAAATAAAATACTTACGATTTATAAACAAAGATGGCAACATGCAAAACTTTCAATATCAAAAGATTTTCACATTAAAAACTTATCAAAAATTACATTCAAAACATCTTTTAGGATTGCCCTCATACTATTAGTAGAACTTGCACTTAACACTTATCAAAGTCATTTAAGTCACCCGTCAGCAACAATTGTATGTGAGGTAAGTAAAAGTGAGGAATACACAATTTCAAAAACAAAAAGCTCATGCTCGAAGGTAAGAGCCACTCCCTTGTCGTGATCACCAACAAGTCCTCTCACATGTACAAAGTCGGTATATTCACTCATAACTAAGTTAATAATACTTTATCACTAAATATTTAAATATATATAATTATATAAAATAATTAATTTTAATAAATTTAAACTTATAATTGTACATTAAAAAATAATAACAAAATCACGCTAAACAAAATACGTTGTTAATCAGTATTTAATTAGATAAAATGTGAAGACACCAACCAACCTTGTGATTTTTCGGTAAGTTATGGAGGAAGAAGTCGATAAGCGGCTGATTATACTCCTCAAAGCTGCAAAGCGTGTCGGCATCGGTCGGATCAATTCCGGCGCCCTTGAGGTCAAGGCAAGTGACTTCGTAGCCGGAAGTTTCCATGAGGCAACGAAGCTTGTACCAGCACCATGCTCCAAGACCAGCCCCATGCACCAACACAAAGTGTAGCTTTTCAACACTTATTATTTCTCCACTCATTATTATTATAAAATTTTCCTTTGATTTTATAATATATATATATATATATTTTTTCTTCTTTGTTTTTGGTGTTTGTGCCACCTTCAATTTTTGTCTCTGATCTCAACTGTATTTATTGCAGTAATTTCCATCAACTTTATCTCCAACGTTATCTTCTTCTCCATCTGTTTTTGGCAACGTTTGGACATCCACTTGACACATATACATTTGACATGTAAAGTTTTTAATTATTGGATTTGATGGAGGTCCTACTGTGGAGAAAATTTGTAGATCATATGCGTACCAGACTATTATTATATTAATGAGATATTATTAAAAATATAGTCAATAAATTTAAATATATTATTTTACTATTTAATATTTTTATATTTATTAAAAATACTCCCACCGTTATTTTTTTCATTCAAAAGCACTGACCCCACATTTATTATGCTGACTTTTCAAAAAAACAATTTACTGAAGGGTATAAAAGTAATTACAAAATAATAAAGTTAATAAATAATTTTTAAATTAAATAAAAAATCATTTAAAAATACTAATATTAAAAAATTTTAAAAAAAATCTTATCCTCTAGTTTTGCTTTCCCACTCACCCCCTCTCTCCATCCTCACTGTCTTTTTCTATCACACACAAAAACTCAGATCTCTCTCTCTCTCTCTCTCCATCCTCAGTGTCTTCTTTTATCACACACACATAGTTTTCTTCTATCTCACACACAAACAAAAACAAACAAATCAGAAAATTAAAAACACATAACCAAAATACACACAAATCTAAGAGACATTTCGGCTAGTGGAGGTTGCAAAAAACATTTCGGCAAAAAGAAATAGGTGGATCGAGCCATGACAAGCATATTGACTTACAACCACACAAATCTCTCTATTTTATTTTTTCTGTTGGGTGAATGTGGTTTTTTGGGGGAGAGCGCGCCAATGTGTGGTGTGCAAACGGGGCCGCACAAATGGATCTAGGTGCTTTGGGGGGGGAGATCATTTTTATCGCTGGGTGGGGATTTCTTAGGGAGGCCGCGCCAATGTGAGGTACTAAAATGGATCTAGGTGTGGCAGGGTACCCTCTCATGGAGGTAGAGATTCATCTCTGGTTCTTGGTGTGGATTATATCCACCGCTTTTTAATTTTTTTTTTTTTAATATTGCACCAATGTGGATCATTTTTGTTTTGGCAGCCAGCTTTGCAGTTTTCTCTCTCTGGTTCCTCCCTATACCACCACAATTAGAATGTCATTTTATATGTTGAAACAATCATCTGTTATTGATTGCAGCTACAAGTGTCGGATGAAGCCTTTTCTCTTGTTATGAGCATGGGCTTCAAAGAGCATGACGAGAAGAGAGCACTGCGAATTAGCAATCAAGATATTGGGAGTGCAGTTGATTTTCTGGTTGAAGAGAAGGCAAAAAGAGTACAGCAAAGGGCGGATAACAATCGGTGAAGAAGGGAAACAATGTGGGTGTCGTTTGATAAAATTAGTCTTAATTTCAATTAGCATAGAAAATAAAGCTGTTATAATTCGTATATTCCGTGTCACCGCCTAGCATATTTGTAGGGAGCAAAAACAATATGGAATGACACCCTTGAAGAAAGCTGTGGATCTCCAAAGATTAAAGGCTTTGGTCTCCATTGGGTAAAGAAGCCAAACTCATTTAATTTCTTATTATATACCTTTAACAAGCTAACAACGATTTCCTATGGATAATTTTGCATAGCTTCTCAGTACACTATGGATAATGGACCTGGAGACTGTTCCTTAATTTTGCATTGTGTATTCACAGTTTTGCTAAATACAGTTGTCTTATTAATTACTTTATAGAGAGAGAGAGATAATGAGGATATTTTTTGAAAGTTGGAATGACTGATGTACCTTGCGTGACGATTTAAGTTCAGTGCACAATACTTACAGATGTACTAGACAAAGTTAAAAGAGTTGCTTTGGTGGTATGAGAAGGAGCTTGCCGCTGAAGCCCTTCGAAGGAATGAGAAGGACACTGAAAAGGCATTGGATGACTTGACAAATCCAGAAAGTAACTCTCCATACAGGTTATTTGCTTTTCCTCTTGATTTTTTAGTTGAAGTTGATTCAGACTTTTACCTTCACTAAATTCATTTCAATTACAGCTTGAGATTGAATCACGGAAAAGGAAAAGACATCAACAATCAACAAATGTTGACATTGAACAACTGGTTTCTATGGGTTTCGAAAGATCAACCGGTAGCTAACATTAGCATCTTTTATATTTATTCTGTCATGTACCAGAAATATCAGCCTGTGTTTTAGCTTGCCTACCCAGGATCTGATAAAGTTTATTTTATACAGCGGTTGAAGCTTGTCGGGCTGGTGGCTCTATTGAACAGATAATGCATCGACTGCTCTCACAATCTGCACCAAACACCTCATCTGCTGCTAACAACCGTGCAAGGTCTTCCATATCAACGCCTAGCAATGTTGGCCCAAGTAGTTCGGGTGACGATGAGAATGTGAAAGGTGCATCAACCACCAGTGAAATAGAAGAGCGAGATTTGGAAATGGAAGATGAACTTGCTAATGAATTAACAGGAGATGTTTTTTCAGACTATGACTTTGAAGTTACAAAAGAAGGCAAAGCAATAAATGAGTACTTGGCTACGATTGATTCAGCTGTCAATGCGTAAAAAAGCCTCCTCTTCCCAGTGAGAAGAAAATAACTTGAATCAAGGAGGCAAAGTAAATATGTGAATAAGACGGTACGTATGAGCAGCATTAGGCCAGAGGTAGATGTTTGGAGTCTGAAGCAACATAACAGTCCTGACAGGCATTGTAGCAAGCAGATTTAGTTTTTCCAGACAGTGAATTAAGTTATGCAATGAAAACATTTAGTACAATGATGTACATATTTCTGTTTTCTTCATATTTCTTTTATTTTTTCTTGATATAGTCTTTTGATTATAATCGTGCACTGGGACAGTGATGAACTCTTTAGTTGAGATGCATCTCTTTTATCAGAAATTACAAACAAAAACAAAGGGTACTAAGAGCACACCTAGTTTCTTTCGTCAGGTTGCTTTTCGTTTTCATTTTTTTCGAAGTAGGCAAAGCAACTGTGTCCATTTCTGGTAATTGGTCTATATCGTGTATGCCTAAAGGTGGAGAATTAACTGCTGGCATTGTACTCCACAATGATATAGATGCCTTATTGGACATATAAATGTTTCAACAGCTTGATTCTTTTGGAAAGAAAATGCCCAGAAGATGGAAATGAACTTTGTTCTATACGTATAGATTGAGAATGATCGTCTGTTGTCTATAGCATTGATTTGTGAAAGACGGCAAGCCATAGAAGAAAATCCTCAGATAATTTTGTTAATAATTGGTATGAACAAAATTCCTCTCTGCAAACATACAGTGTATCGGTAATAAGGCCTCTTATTCTTCTGTCCTGTCATTTGATGGATACTTGTCTTCAGTGACCATAACAATCTGAGTTCTATCTGCTTTGTCTTCCTCCTTGTAATCCTTTGGAAGCACATTACAGTCAATACTGTGCCACACCAGTCTCTCTTCTTGGAACAATCTGCAGAGTCCATGCTTAGATTATAAGAGCAAGTAATGCAACAGAGATAGATATGCAGAAGTCAAATAATAAACACATCTAATTATTGGGGTAAACTGACGTGCTAATAGTAAACATGACCATGCACCATTTTCATTTTCCCCTTCTATGCAGTGGATCAGTCGAGGGAGGGAGCAAGCGTGAGAAGGGGAAACACATGAAAAGAGTAAATTTACAAAACATACAAGCAAAGATATGTTATAATCATATTTCCTTGCCACAACTATGTATGGTTTATCGTCATTCAGCAGAAGCCATCCTTAAGCTAGTAGGACTATGATTGTCGAAATTGCAGCAACTTGACTGACTGTAGCTTAAAAGCAGTAAAGGCCTTTTTTTTTTTTTTTTTTTTTTTCAAGGTTACAAGTTACAACATCATGTTATGCTAATACTTAATGAAATAAAAGAATTACAAATTTGAGTGAAGATACGAGAATCACTATAGTTAAAATCTTTATATGGCTTGTCACACAAGTATCCAGACAACTTTTAAGCAAGAATCACTCTGCAGTAATATCTACTATAAAACGTAAAAAATATCCGGATGCGCTTTCTGACTGTTATATCCTACACAGAATATGGATAGTAGTCTATGTAGGGGAGGGAGGGAGGGAGGGAGGGAGGAAGAAAGAGAGACTTACGGGTGCCTGCAAAGCATTGAAGTCTGTACTATTAGTGCATACTTGCAAGTGGATAGTTCTGTAATGGAACTAATCATAGCTCTAGGCTCTGAGCACACAAATCTCACCTGCATATGGAAATGATTAAAAAAAATTGGAAGGAAATAGGAAGGAAAGCCAAAGACCATGGACGAAATCAATTGACTGACTCATACCTCAGTCTCTCGAGACTGATTTGTAAGATCACAGATCGTTCCATTTGTGTACCGATGAGCATGGTACCTAATAATCATCTTGAAGGTTCAATTCCACCAGAGTTCTGTCACTTTAAAAATCTTGAAGTTTTGAACCTTGCGGGAAATAATCTCTCGAGTATACCATCTTGTTTTAGTCATTTATCACTTAAACAAGTTCACTTATGTAGAAATATATTACAAGGAGAATTACAAGATGCATTCCGTAATAGTTCTTCTCTGGTGACTCTAGATCTAGATCTTGGCTATAACAGTATACATGGTATTATCCCAAATTGGATTGGTAGGCTTTCTAACTTGACCTACCTTATCTTGAACAATAGCAATCTTCAAGGAAGTGTGCCAACTCAGTTATGCCAATTAGATCAGTTGCTTTTGGTCGATCTTTCCCATAACAATCTATTTGGACATATTCCTCCTTGCCTTATGACAGCACTCCGTGACACGGATTATGTCATTCCAAATTCAAGTTACTACGAATCAAATATAAATAATATAGCCAGTCCTTTGATGGGAAATGAGGAAACTGTAGAGTTCAGAACGAAGACTATGTCTTACTTTTACCATGGGAAAATTCTCACCAATATGTCAGGAATTGATCTCTCATGTAATAAATTAACATGTGAGATTCCTTTTCAAATTGGAAATCTTACCATGATCCGTACACTGAATTTGTCCCACAACAAGTTGACTGGACCAATCCCACCAACATTTTCAAATCTCAAGCAAATTGAGAGCTTGGATCTTTCCTACAACAATTTGAATGGGAAAATCCCTCCTCTACTTGTTGAACTATATACATTAGAAGTTTTCAGCGTGGCACATAATAATTTATCTGGAAAGACTCCTGGACTGGTTGCACAATTTATTACCTTTACTGAAAGTAGCTACAAGGGAAATCGTTTTCTTTGTGGACCGCCATTGCCAAAAAGTTGTGATGCAACTGAATCACCGAGGTCGTTGCCAACAGATTCGACTAACATCGAAGAAGAGAATGATTTTATGGACATGGACATCTTCTACATCAGTTTTACCGTGTCTTATATAATTGTACTATTAGCAATTGCTGTAGTTTTGTTTATAAATCCTTACTGGAGACGGATATGGTTCTATATTGTTGAAACATGGACGACCTCGATTTATTATTTTGTTGTAGACCATATGCTCAAGTGCCTTCGTCGGTGAAATATATGTTACCTGATTATGGAGATGAAAAGCCCTTTTTGAAGCCGAAAAAATAGAGTAATGAGATTGATGAAATCTTTACTGGTAAAAAGAGGAAGAGACCTGAAGGAAAACAGAGTCACAAGTCCAATAAAGATGACGCTGTGGAACTAAGATGGGTGATTGCTCTCTTTTGGTTAGAATGAGATTTCTATTTAGTTTGCATATTATTTATTCAAGTTTTTATTGTCTTAGTGTCAGATTTATTAAGTGAGGTTTTTGCTGACCTGACTTTAATGAAGTTGAAAGCAGACAATATGCAAGTGAAATTAAAGTGCAGAGGAACATCTTATTGTAGTTTGAACCATCTGTTGTCAATGGATCTATTACTGAATCTAAGTATGTAACACCCCCTGACCCAATCCACTCGGGCCGAATTAGGGAGCGCTACTATATACTAAATTCTAACTTTTACTTTTATATACTCATAATTTAAAACTATATTAAAAACATTTGAAAATGGTCCAAATAAATTTCCGAAAATCTTGCCAGAGTTTTCTCTGTTTTTCTGACTTTCCAAAACCTGTTTACAGTTAAAATTCATAAAAATCAACTTCTAAATTCTCAAATCAATTTTGCGTACTCTTCCAAATATAGTGCGACTTACCAACCAATTTATCACAATATAATTTATAAAGATTCAAATAACATATACATATAATAAAATATTTACACAGCGGAAGTTCTTCAAATACATACAAATATTTTCTGTATATGCATTATGTATCAAAACATATATACTTATTACAAAAAGACTACCAAAATATATGTAAAACCGATGTGACTCTGGCTTCTCTTTCTGCAGTCTCTACTCTTCTTTGTCTTTGTCTCCCTTGGAACCTCTGTTACCTACGTGTGAGAAAAATCAACACGCTAAGCATATTGCTTAGTGGATGTATACATAATTGCATTTACAAATATACTATATCAAATAATTCTATTTGTTTATTGAAAATATAAATAACAAATATATAAACAATATATGAGGCTCATATCAAATCAAATCATAAATTCAACAAGTATAATATCCAAAATCAATCAACAAGCAAATTCTTCATAATTTCTCAAATGTTTTCATATAACAAATTAGTTTTCAAACTGGGTTTCTGACATACATAACATAAGTTATCGAACTGGATTACGGGTTGTTCGGCATCGGACACATAAACGGGGCTACCCGCCGAACATCAGATCAGAATGGAATACCAACGGAATTACCCGCTGTAAATGTCCCATAACAAATTTCAGAACCCTAGGACCGGCACTTTGAGCCTGTACTATCCAAAGGGTGGTATATCGGCACAGTACTGTTAAGACAGAAACCCAATTGACATGTCAACCTCCTATATCCATATGTATGTTTATACACATCAGAGCCATTTCACAAAACGTTTTCTCAAATCCAATATCTCTGTTTTCAAATCATTGAAATTCGATATTGAAATTTCGATTCCGAAATATAATTTTACAAATCACTTTCTTATATTCAAATTTAACTTTCGAATATTTCAAATCAATAAACATATTTTTGAAATCCAAATTTCATTAATAATCATATAAAATAAATATACAAAATCATATACGAATATATTTCTCAAATCAATAATCACATCAAATCAATTCGAAAATATATTCAAATATATTTCTGAAACCAATATTCACATCGAATCAATTCAAAATCATATTCGAATATATTTCACAAACCAATATTAAATCAGAATGCCCTAAAATCATTTTTTCGATATTTTTCACAAACTATATATATATATATATATATATATATATATATATATTCCAAATCAATTTATTATAATATATATATATATTCAAAATTAATTTATCACTAACAATAAATATATATATATATATATATATATTCAAAATCAATTTATTACAAACAATATATATATATATATATATATATATTCAAAATCAATTTATCACTAACCATAAATAAATAAATATATATATATATATATTCAAAATCAATTTATTACAACAATATATATATATTCAAAATTAATTTATTACAATAATATATATATATATATATATATATATATTCAAAATTAATTTATCACAAACAATATATATACATATATATATATTCAAAATTATTTTATTACAAACAATATATATATATATATATATATATATATTTAAAATTATTTTATTACAAACAATATATATATATATATATATTCAAAATTAATTTATCACAAATAATATATATATATATATTTAAAATCAATTTCAAATACGAATTATACGTAAATCAGATGTATATCATATTCTAAACTATGAATTATAATCAAAATAATTTAAACAATTCGAAATCAATAAAATTCGATAAATCCGAAATATTCTGAAAAAATTAAAATTCGAAAACTAGTGTACATCGAATGTGGATACTGTCTCAACAATTTACTTTCCTTTTTCTCTTCCTTTCTTCTTCTTCTTCCCTTTCTCTCTCTTCTCTCTCTCTCTCTCCCCGAACTCACTCTCCTCTGTTTCTGTTTTTGCTGTGTTATGCTTTGGTTTCTCTACTAATTACACATCAAACGGTGCAATTTTATTTTACATTTTTTTATTTATGATAGTGGAGGCAATCTGGCCTCCACTCACACATTTATATATATTCTTAATTACAATATGTCCCCCTTAATTTGTTAAAATTCTAAAATGGCAACCAATTTACAATTAATCACATTCCATCTCAATAATTATTCTAAAAATATTTCATACTTATCCAATTACCAAATGACTTCACCAATATTCACTTGGATCCATTATCATCCAAATACACCATGAAAATACTATACTTTTCACTAATTTAAATCACATATTTAACTTGAATACTTTTCATAATTACGAAAAATTAGGGGCGTTACAAAGTGCACTGGTCGACTTGAATTATTGATTCTTGAGTGAGAACTTCTCCAGCAGCAGGTTACTAGATTGATTATTTCAGCATAGTAAATTGTGTGATGTATCAAATTGCTTTTCTTTTGTGTATGCAATCTGTTTAGTTGATCACAGAGATAGTTATGACAATAAAAACTTGCTTATTGTAGTTTTGGCTGATATGCCTGTAACGTCCGGGGTTGCCCCGCCAATCACTAACTACTAACTGTGAATTTTCCTCAAATCTACGATCCATAAATGATTGAAGATAGATAATGTAATAAGAAATGTAGCTCCTTTAAATTTGAAGGAAACGATATAAAAGTGGTTTTCCCTAAGCATGTCAGTAGCTGATTTTAGGCACCATACAAAAGGTGGCTTGTCTAAGATTGATAAACAATCACCGTGTCTGACTGAGTGCAATTAACCATTTAACATACATTTTTTTGAATTAGTTATGGTTTGATTTAAATTAAGAAATTAATTTACAAGAAAATATTTAATTATTGTGAAATCACGAAGTCCGTTTAAAACTAAATTATTTTATATTAATTTTTTGCCCCAAGATGACATTAAAATCATGATGAAGAGCTTAATTAAGTTTCAAATTAGCAAGAATTAAAATTAGTTGTGATATTCGATTAAGAAAGTACATATAATTAAAAGGAAAACAATACATGTCTGTTGACTTAGTCAATTTTAACTTTTATTTTGATTGCATTATTCAAAAAGAGAATAATAATAATAATAATAATAATAATAATAATAAATAGGAAAAAACAATTTAGTTGACAATCCTATTGATTGGAATGATTTCTATTAAAGGATTTTTTGCTTGATAAATCTGGATATTAAATCTGTAGTAAAAAGTGACAATCCTATTGATTGAGATGATGTTTTCAAAGCAAACTATGAATGTTTATCATATATATTTTATTTGTGTTGTGATAATTTTTTTTAACTGCTTGGATGCTGAAGCTGATTTAACCCTATTTTTGGAGTCAGGAACACATGGAAAGTAATGAAGGTGATCCAGAGTTACTTGTGTATATTCCGTAAGTGACTGCTTTTTGTTGTTTCACAATTTTCTCTACTTCTGCAACATGATGTCATTTTGACATGAAATTATGTTCTGTTCCTTCCATTATATATTTAGTTTTATTAGCAATCCACCTCCTCTGTTACGATTGTACAATATGCCCGTCTATATTTAGTATCTCAAACTACTTTCATATGTAGTTGAGTGAAGAATATAAATGAAGTGGTATTTTAGGGGTTGAACAATTTGGCATTTGTTTCATGTATATTTCTTACCTCTTGAATGGCTTGTTCTCTTCCCAAGACCCTAAAATCTCAGCAGTCAGTTCGGGTTGAGACTTTGTTTTGCCAAACCTCACATGTTTGAAGTGCTGTTTTATTAAGTTGGTCTGGCTATGATGTTTAGTAAGGAATGCAATGGAATTTTACTAATTTCATATTCAAGCTTTGTAAATATGAAATGAAAGTTGTAAATGCCAATGTGGTTGTGCTTCATGTAGCAGCTTTTGTGGTATCTATTTTTTTTTTTCCAGATAGAGCACTGAACCCTGATGTCCTTTGCTTGCAATCAGAGTCTTGTGTCTAATCTTGTCCCCTAAACTCAATCTATTTTCTTCCTAGTCAGGTGCTTCCATTCGAAAATATTGTTGATTATGAGATGTTTTTCATTTGTTTGCCTCAAATTTATTCTGTTTTAGAAGGACTCATGAAGAATTCATCCTGATTGATTGTGACAGGTTTACTTCAGATGTTAAGATTAAGAGCATTTTAGTTGTTGGTGGTGCTGATGGAACAAGTCCTTCCCAGATGAGAGTGTAGGTTTAACCTTGTGAATTTACGTATGCTATTATGTTATTTTGTTAGTCACTGTAATTAGAATGACTTAAACACAGTTTATCACCTTAAATGAAGCTAGGACATCATACAATCTTAGTAATATAATTTTACGGGTGAATTGTAATGGAGTACACTAATATTTTACCATATTGCAATATAATTATGAGTTTAACTTTAATTATACATTAGTACCATACCTTTAATTGACTCGGTTAAAAAAAATATTTAACTAAAATTTTTACTTCAAATGACAAAAATACCCATTATTCTCCATTTAGTCAATATTCTACATTGACTTTGTTTGGGGACAGTTCATTTTATGGAATTAGTTTATATATGTTCCATTTAGTTGCAATATCCCATGTTAGGTTGACATGTCACCCATTGTTCCTAGACAACATTTTGGGTTTTTGTTTCATCATTGGTTATCTTCTACTTTCTGATCTTACATTAACCCATGTTATTAGATATTCCAAATTTCAAAGTGTAGCAAGTATCACATTGCATTTCCCTGAAAATTTTGGGGGTGACACAACTCAGATACACTACATTGGCTTAAAAGGTGAAGTCACCCAGGTAATTGCCTGGGATCGTGCTTGTTGGTTATAATGTTGTTTTTTATTCTTTCATGCATCGAGTATTCATGGTTCATCTGACACCACATCTACTCTCTGTGAATGGTTTTTTTTTTCCTCTAACAGTTGAAGAGGGATGTAGATACAGGAATGGTAGGCAATAAGACTGACACAAGTAAGCTCTTTGATGATTTAGGAGATGTAGATACAGGAGGAGAACAAAAAAGTTGTGTGTAAGGAAAATCACTTTCATTAAAACTCACATTTCTAGCAACATAGACTCTACCACTTAGATGCAAACATTTATATCCCTTGTGATCAGAACTATACCCAATAAAGAGACATTTTGAAGTGTGAAAGTCAAGTTTATGCTTGTTATATGGTTTTAGGTAAGGAAACCAAGCACAACCAAAAGATTTAAGTAAAAGATAATCTGGTTGTTTTTGAAACAAGACTTCAAAAGGAGAGAGATCATTAAGAAGAGGAGTGGAAAGCAAGTTAATAAGATACACGGCTGTGTGAAATGATTCCCACCAAAAAGACAAGGGAAGCTTGGCTTGAGACAAAAGAGTAAGACCAACCTCTACAATGTGCCTATGCTTTCTTTCGGGTATGCCATTCTGCTGATGTGTGTGAGGGTATGACTGTCTAAATCTGATTCCTAGGTTGGCAAGATAAGAAGCAAGAGGTCTATATTCTTCCCCCCAATCACTTTGCACACATTTGATTTTAGAATCAAACAACAACTCAACAGATTTTTGAAAAAAATGAAAGTGTCTTTGACTTGAGCCTTTATAGTAAGTGGATAAATCCAAGTGTGTCTAGAGTAGGCATCTATGAAATTAATATAGTACCTATAACCATGAGATGATGGAAGGGGAGAGGGACCCCATACATCAGTAAAAATAAGCTCAAGAGGTTTGGTATATTTGGTGTGAGAAGCTGGAAATGGTAATTGGTGACCAAACTGTTGCTGCTGTTGATTGTTATTCACTCCCTGAAAGTTCCTATCAAACCTGTGATAGCAAACTGTAACAGTGTGGCCTGTTTTCCCACAAAGCTGACAGAAAAACCTGCCATTTCGACCTCCATTTCTACCTCTTCTTCTGCCACCGTTTATGCCTCTTCCTCTATTTCCTTGAGGATTAAAACCTCTAAAACCTCATCGATTATTATATACATTTGTTCCAAAATAGTTGGCAGAAGCATGAGTTAAATCACTCAGGGTGCGTTTGGTACGTGGACGGGACAGAACAGGGTGGGACGGGACAGGACAGGACAGGACAGGACAGCTGTTCCATATTGTGTTTGGTATGTCTGGGACAGAACTGTGTACTGTACTGTTATACGTTTGGTAAGACTGGGACAGGACAGTACAAGATGTTTAAATGACCAGAGTATCCTTCTTGTCCTGTCTAATGTTTGTTACAACATATTAGTGATAAATGGGACAGGACAGAACAAAATTTGAATGTTTTTATTAAATAATTTTTATTAAATATAATCCATACCAAAAGAATATGGAATTCCATAAATAAAAATAGATGGATGGAGATTGTATTGAAAAGAAAATAAAAAAAATGAATTTTTTTATAAAATAACCAATTTAAAAAATTAAAATTTTTTATTTTGTATTTTTGTGTTCTTGGTAGATCTCCACACCATGAACTCATAAACACAAAAAAAATATAATAATAATAATAATAATAAACTTTCAAAAGCATATATATATATATATATATATATATATATATATATATATAATTTTATGATTCCTTCCATTTTTATTTTTTTGATTTTTTCTATGCTTTCTTCATTTTTGTTTTTCTGGGTTTGATACAAAAAAAAATGTCTTTTTTATTCTTAAAAACTTGATGTGGGTCTTGATGGGAGGATAGGAAGAGAGAGGATTGAGTAGAGAGAGAGAGAATAGAGGTGCAAAAGAGAGGAGATGAGAGGCGGATGAAAAAAAATTTATGTTTTTTTTTTTTTATGTAATGGTTTATTTGTAATTTTTAAAATAAATAAGGGTATTTCAGTCATTTTAGACCTTGTCCCATGTTATGCTACAGTTTGTCCTAGGGTCTAGCATGGGACAAGATTTTGGATTTTTTGTCCCATGTTGTCCAACGTTGTCCAACGCCTATGTCGCACCAAACATGAGACAGGAGCAACTTGTCCCATGTTGTTCTGTCCTGTCCCATGTACCAAACGCACCCTCAAGGCAGAGGTGTTGTGTTGAGCAAGTCTGCTCTCATAACTCATCAGCAAGAATTGTACCTCTGAAAGACTGATGTAACCTTGCTTCGTTGTAATAGCAACAACAACTGAATCATATTCAGCTCCTAGACCTCCTAGAATGCTTGAAATTAAATCATCATTTGACATAGGCTGACCTGCAGCACCTAAGGCCTCACTAAATCCTTTCATTTTCAGTACATAGTCATTAATTGACAAAGCTCCTTTCTTCAAACAATGCATTTCAGTTTTAATTTGCAACACCATTGCCTTAGACTGCTGAGAATATAGGTTTTCTAGTGTACTCCAGATCTCAAAAGCAGTAGTACATTGTGTGATTTGTCCAAAAACAGATTCACTAAGTGTGGAAAACAGCCAGGATACAATAAGCTGATCAGTCTTTTTCCATATCAAAAAATCTTCATTTAAAATAGGTTCACTATCATTAGAGAGAGTAGTTGAAGCTGTAACATACTTGTCAGGACATTTTTTGCAGTTTAAAACAAAATCTTCAAGATCAAAAGCTCTTACTACTGGAAGAATCTGCATTTTCCAATAATTGTAATTTTGATGATCAAGCTTCAAAGGTAGCTTGAAGTTGAGACTAGATGAGAGAGCCTGAACCGTTGACTTCTTCTGCAAGGTCGAGACATCAGATTCCATGGAAGCTGGAGCAGAGGTTAAAGGTTGATTCGAAGAAGACATGACTGTTAGTCTAGGGCTCTGATACCATGAAAGCTTTAATAGAAGCTTGTTGAACTCTAAAACAAAGAAGAAGAAGAACTAAAGCAATAGATTTGAGAGAAAAGTGAATCTCTATTATTTCATTTCACCGATATATTTTACAATGAACACAAGAACTACTTATATATGATCAACATGGACAGATTACTTGAAAGGAAAATGGGCGGGAGATTCTGTTAGCAATAACAGAATTCCAGCTGATGAAAAACTGCTGAGAGAGTTTGTTACAATCTGTAACAAACTCTGCTGATGTGGCAATGCTGAGATGGCACTCACTTGATGAGGTGGCAAAGCTGCTTGATGAGATGGCAGAGCCATGGCATATAGTGTTTGATGAAGTCCTCATAGAGAATGCTCTGCTCTGCTGAAGTTATGTGATGTTGCAAAGCTGCACCTGCACTTCTATACTTGCTGCACATTCAGCTTAGCCACTGCACTGCTTCTTCTTATCAGCTGTATCAGCTGATATAGAACTAACACTTCCATTATATGTTTAGTTTTATTAGCAATCCACCTCCCCTGTTACGATTGTACAATATGCCCGTCTATATTTAGTATCTCAAACTACTTTCATATGTAGCTGAGTGAAGAATATAAATGAAGTGGTATTTTAAGGATTGAACAAGTTGGCATGTGTTTCATGTATATTTCTTACTCTTGAATGGCTTGTTCTCTTCCCAAGACCCTAAAATCTTAGCAGTCAATTCGGGTTGAGACTTTGTTTTGCCAAACCTCACATGTTTGAAGTGCTGTTTGATTAAGTTGGTCTGGCTATGATGTTTTGTAAGGAATGCAATGGAATTTTACTAATTTCATATTCAAGCTTTGTAAATATAAAATGAAAGTTGTAAATGCCAATGTGTTTGTGCTTCATGTAGCAGCTTTTGTGGTATCTATTTTTGTTTTCCAGATAGAGCACTGAACCCTGATGTCCTTTGCTTGCAATCAGAGTCTTGTGTCTAATCTTGTTAAGATCAAGAGCATTTCAGTTGTTGGTGGTGCTGATGGAACAAGTCCTTCCAAGATGAGAGTGTAGGTGTAACCTTGTGAATTTATGTATGCTATCATGTTGTGAATTCTAAGGGTGAACTGCAATAGAGTACCCTAATATTTGACCATATTGTAATGAAATCATGAGTTTAACCTTAATTACACATTAGTATCCAAGACAACATTTTGGGTTTTTGCTTCATCATTGGTTATCTTCTACTTTCTGATCTTACATTAACCCATGTTATTAGATATTCCAAATTTCAAAGTGTAGCAAGTATCACATTGCATTTCCCTGAAAATTTTGGGGGTGACACAACTCAGATACACTACATTGGCTTAAAAGGTGAAGTCACCCAGGTAATTGCCTGGGATCGTGCGATCGTGCTTGTTGGTTATAATGTTGTTTTTCATTCTTTCATGCATCGAGTAATCATGGTTCATCTGACACCACATTATAATCTAATCCAACTCAACCCAATTTTAGTCTAGTTGGGATGAATTGAGTTGATCGGGTTGGACTTTTAAGTCCAATAAAATTAATGTTATTTTATATATTATTTAAAATATATGAATTCAAATTTTGTAACGTTCAAATTCACTTTCAAAATAATTTTTCACCCTATTATCATATCATATGCGGTTTATATTTCTTAAAAGCTTCAAAATAAAATAAAAAACAAATAATACATATTTAATTTAATGTTTGTTGCATAAATTATAAAAATAAAAAATTAATAAATTTATCAAAGCTAGGAAGTCTCCATCTAAGCGCTCATATATTTTACAATTATAATTATTTTATCGAATATTTATGAATTGGACAATCTATTATTTATTTTAATCAACATAATAGTTAAAATTAATATACAATTATTATACTTTTATATATTAAATTTTTAATCAAATCCTAATTAATACATCAAGAAAAAATATTTTAAAGTATAATCAATTACAATACAATTACTACAAAAGAATAAGATAATATAATTGCATATTTTCAATAAATGTATTTATATATTATATATTTTTGGTATAAAATCAAATTATTAAAAACTACGTACATACTTGTCACATAAATATTTTTAAAAAATAAAGTTAACAATAAAATTAATAAAAAGTAATACAAATAATTATTTATTTATTTTATATTATTTATACCGGGTTGGTAGGGGCAGGTTGGGTTTCATTTTATTAAATCAACCCAATGTAATCTTAAAATTAACCCAACCCAACCCCAACGAATCGGATTAGGATGGTCGAGTTGGGTTGAGTGCCAATTTAGGGTCTTTTTGTGTGGAAAATTTACGCTAGTTTCCAAGAAATACAAACAAAAATGGAGCACATAATTTCCATGAAATCATAAATTAATTAGATATACTAATTAGTACTATTGCTTGACTTTGTCAAATATGATCGGCATCCGATAGGAACTTTTCATTAATTTCTAATTAAAATCATCCAAATTTATAGCTCAACCGTGTTACTTTTATAAAAGTGAATTCTACAACTTGTGAAGTGCTTGACTTCTCAAGCTTATGCCACTATTGCTTGACTTTGTCAAATAATGTCGGCATCCGATATGAACTTTTCATTAATTGCTAATTAAAATCATCCAAACATATAGCTCAATTGCATTGTACACTTTTATAAAAGTGAACTTTACAACTTGTGGCATACTTGACTTGTTAAGCTTATGCCACTATTGCTAGACTTTGTCAAATAATGTCGGCATCCGATAGGAACTTTTCATTAATTTCTAATTAAATCATCCAAACATATAGCTCAACTGTATTGTATATTTCTATAAAAGAGAACTCTACAACTTGTGACATGCTTGACTTGTCAAGCTTATACCACTATTGCTTGACTTTGTCAAATAATGTCGGCATCCGATAGGAACTTTTCATTAATTTCTAATTAAAATCATCCAAATATATAGCTCAACTACAGTGTATACTTTTATAAAAGTGAACTCTACAACTTGTGGCATGCTTGACTTGTCAAGCTTACGCCACTATTGCTTGACTTTGTCGAATAATGTCGGCATCCGATAGGAACTTTTCATTAATTTCTAATTAAAATCATCCAAACATATAGCTCAACTGCATTGTATACTTTTATAAAAGAGAACTCTACAATTGGTGACATGCTTGACTTGTCAGGCTTATACCACTATTGCTTGACTTTGTCAAATAATGTCGGCATCCGATAGGAACTTTTCATTAATTTCTAATTAAAATTATCCAAATATATAGCTCAACTACGTTGTATACTTTTATAAAAGTGAACTCTACAACTTATGGCATTCTTGACTTGTCAAGCTTATGCCACTATTGCATGACTTTGTCAAATAATGTCGGCATCCGATAGGAATTTTTCATTAATTTCTAATTAAAATCATCCAAATATATAGCTCAACTGTGTTGTATACTTTTATAAAAGTGAACTATACAACTTGTGGCATGCTTGACTTATCAAGCTTATGCCACTATTGCTTGACTTTGTCAAATAATGTCGGCATCGGATAAGAACTTTTCATTAATTTCTAATTAAAATAATCCAAACATATAGCTCAACTGTGTTGTATACTTTTATAAAAGAGAACTCTACATCTTGTGACATTCTTGACTTGTCAAGCTTATACCACTATTGCTTGACTTTGTCAAATAATGTCGACATCCGATAGGAACTTTTCATTAATTTCAAATTAAATCATCCAAACATATAGCTCAACTGTGTTGTATACTTCTATAAAAGAGAACTCTACAACTTGAGACATGCTTGACTTGTCAAGCTTATACCACTATTGCTTGACTTTGTCAAATAATGTCGGCATCCGATAGGAACTTTTCATTAATTTCTAATTAAAATAATCCAAATATATAGCTCAACTGCATTGTATACTTTTATAAAAGTGAACCCTACAACTTGTGGCATGCTTGACTTGTCAAGCTTATGCCACAATTGCTTGACTTTGTCAAATAATGTCGGCATCCGATAGGAACTTTTCATTAATTTCTAATTAAATCATCCAAACATATAGCTCAACTGTGTTGTATACTTTTATAAAAAAGAACTCTACAACTTGTGACACGCTTGACTTGTCAAGCTTATACCACTATTGCTTGACTTTGTCAAATAATGTGGGCATCTGATAGGAACTTTTCATTAATTTCTAATTAAAATCATCCAAATTTATAGCTCAACTGTGTTGTATACATTTATAAAAGAGAACTCTACAACTTGTGACATGATTGACTTGTTAAGCTTATACCACTATTGCTTGACTTTGTCAAATAATGTCGGCATCCGTTAGGAACTATTCATTAATTCCTAATTAAAATCATCCAAACATATAGCTCAATTGCGTTGTATACTTTTGTAAAAGTGAACTCTACAACTTGTGACATGCTTGAATTGTCAAGCTTATGCCACTATTGCTTGACTTTGTCAAATAATGTCAGCATCCGATAGGAACTTTTCATTAATTTCTAATTAAATTATCCAAACATATAGCTCAACTGTGTTGTATACTTTTATAAAAGAGAACTCTACAACTTGTGACATACTTGACTTGTCAAGCTTGTACCACTATTGCTTGACTTTGTCAAATAATGTCGGCATCCGATAGGAACTTTTCATTAATTTCCAATTAAAATCATCCAAATATATAGCTCAACTACAGTGTATACTTTTATAAAAGTGAACTCTACAACTTATGGCATGCTTGACTTGTTAAGCTTCTGCCAATATTGCTAGACTTTGTCAAATAATGTCGGCATCCGATAGGAACTTTTCATTAATTTCTAATTAAATCATCCAAACATATAGCTCAACTGTATTGTATACTTCTATAAAAGAGAACTCTACAACTTGTGACATGCTTGACTTGTCAAGCTTATACCACTATTGCTTGACTTTGTCAAATAATGTCGGCATCCGATAGGAACTTTTCATTAATTTCTAATTAAAATCATCCAAATATATAGCTCAACTACAGTGTATACTTTTATAAAAGTGAACTCTACAACTTGTGGCATGCTTGACCTGTCAAGCTTATGCCACTATTGCTTGACTTTGTCGAATAATGTCGGCATCCGATAGGAACTTTTCATTAATTTCTAATTAAAATCATCCAAATATATAGCTCAACTGCGTTGTATACTTTTATAAAAGTGAACTCTACAACTTGTGGCATGCTTGACTTGTCAAGCTTATACCACTATTGCTTGACTTTGTCAAATAATGTCGGCATCCGATAGGAACTTTTCATTAATTTCTAATTAAAATCATCCAAATATATAGCTCAACTGCGTTGTATACTTTTATAAAAGTGAACTCTACAACTTATGGCATGCTTGACTTGTCAAGCTTATGCCACTATTGCTTGACTTTGTCAAATAATGTCGGCATCCGATAGGAAGTTTTCATTAATTTCTAATTAAAATCATCCAAATATATAGCTCAACTGCGTTGTATACTTTTATAAAAGTGAACTCTACAACTTGTGGCATGCTTGACTTGTCAAGCTTATGCCACTATTGCTTGACTTTGTCAAATAATGTCGGCATCCGATAGGAACTTTTCATTAATTTCTAATTAAAATCATCCAAATATATAGCTCAACTGTGTTGTATACTTTTATAAAAGTGAACTCTACAACTTGTGACATGCTTGACTTGTCAAGCTTATACCACTATTGCTTGACTTTGTCAAATAATGTCGGCATCCGATAGGAACTTTTCATTAATTTCTAATTAAATCATCCAAACATATAGCTCAATTGCGTTGTATACTTTTATAAAAGTGAACTCTACAACTTGTGGCATGCTTGACTTGTCAAGCTTATACCACTATTGCTTGACTTTGTCAAATAATGTCGGCATCCGATAGGAACTTTTCATTAATTTCTAATTAAAATCATCCAAATATATAGCTCAACTGCGTTGTATACTTTTATAAAAGTGAACTCTACAACTTGTGGCATGCTTGACTTGTCAAGCTTATGCCACTATTGCTTGACTTTGTCAAATAATGTCGGCATCCGATAGGAACTTTTCATTAATTTCTAATTAAATCATCCAAACATATAGCTCAACTGTGTTGTATACTTTTATAAAAGAGAACTCTACAACTTGTGACATGCTTGACTTGTCAAGCTTATACCACTATTGCTTGACTTTGTCAAATAATGTCGGCATCCGATAGGAACTTTTCATTAATTTCTAATTAAATCATCCAAACATATAGCTCAACTGTGTTGTATACATTTATAAAAGAGAACTCTACAACTTGTGACATGATTGACTTGTTAAGCTTATACCACTATTGCTTGACTTTGTCAAATAATGTCAGCATCCGATAGGAACTTTTCATTAATTCATAATTAAAATCATCCAAACATATAGCTAAATTGCGTTGTATACTTTTATAAAAGTGAACTCTACAACTTGTGACATGCTTGACTTGTCAAGTTTATGCCACTATTGCTTGACTTTGTCAAATAATGTCGGCATCCGATAGGAACTTTTCATTAATTTCTAATTAGATCATCCAAACATATAGCTCAACTGTGTTGTATACTTCTATAAAAGTGAACTCTACAACTTGTGACATAGTTGACTTTTCAAGCTTATACCACTATTGCTTGACTTTGTCAATTAATGTGGGCATCCGATAGGAACTTTTCATTAATTCCTAATTAAAATCATCCAAACATATAGCTCAATTGCGTTGTATACTTTTATAAAAGTGAACTCTACAACTTGTGACATGCTTGACTTGTCAAGCTTATGCCACTATTGCTTGACTTTGTCAAATAATGTGGGCATCCGATAGGAACTTTTCATTAATTCCTAATTAAAATCATCCAAACATATGGCTCAATTGCGTTGTATACTTTTATAAAAGTGAACTCTACAACTTGTGACATGCTTGACTTGTCAAGCTTATGCCACTATTGCTTGACTTTGTCAAATAATGTCGGCATCCGATAGGAACTTTTCATTAATTTCTAATTAAATCATCCAAACATATAGCTCAACTGTATTGTATACTTCTATAAAAGAAAACTCTACAACTTGTGACATGATTGACTTCTCAAACTTATACCTCTATTGCCTGACTTTGTCAAATAATGTCGGCATCCGATAGGAACTTTTCATTAATTTCTAATTAAATCATCCAAACATATAGCTCAACTGTGTTGTATACTTCTATAAAAGTGAACTCTACAACTTGTGGCATAGTTGACTTGTTAAGCTTATACCACTATTGCTTGATTTTATCAAATAATGTGGGCATCCGATAGGAACTTTTCATTAATTTCTAATTAAATCATCCAAACATATAGCTCAACTGTGTTGTATAATTTTATAAAAGAGAACTCTACAACTTGTGACATAGTTGACTTGTTAAGCTTATACCACTATTGCTTGACTTTGTCAAATAATGACGGTATCCGATAAGAACTTTTCATTAATTCCTAATTAAAATCATCCAAACATATAGCTCAATTGCATTGTATACTTTTATAAAAGTAAACTCTACAACTTGTGACATGCTTGACTTGTCAAGCATATACCACTATTGCGTGACTTTGTCAAATAATGTCGGCATCCGATAGGAACTTTTCATTAATTTCTAATTAAAATCATCCAAATATATAGCTCAACTGCGTTGTATACTTTTATAAAAGCGAACTCTACAATTTGTGGAATGCTTGACTTGTCAAGCATATGCCACTGTTGCTTGACTTTGTCAAATAATGTCGGCATCCGATAGGAACTTTTAATTAATTTCTAATTAAATCATCCAAACATATAACTCAACTATGTTCTATACTTCTATAAAAGAGAACTCTACAACTTGTGACATGCTTGACTTGTCAAGCTTATACCACTATTGCCTGACTTTGTCAAATAATGTCGGCATCCGATAGGAACTTTTCATTAATTTCTAATTAAATCATCCAAACATATAGCTCAACTGTGTTGTATAATCCTATAAAAGTGAACTCTACAACTTGTGACATAGTTGACTTGTTAAGCTTATACCACTATTGCTTGACTTTGTCAAATAATGTGGGCATCCGATAGGAACTTTTCATTAATTCCTAATTAAAATCATCCAAACATATAGCTCAATTGCGTTGTATACTTTTATAAAAGTGAACTCTACAACTTGTGACATGCTTGACTTGTCAAGCTTATGCCACTATTGCTTGACTTTGTCAAATAATGTTGGCATCCGATAGGAACTTTTCATTAATTCCTAATTAAAATCATCCAAACATATGGCTCAATTGCGTTGTATACTTTTATAAAAGTGAAATCTACAACTTGTGACATGCTTGACTTGTCAAGCTTATGCCACTATTGCTTGACTTTGTCAAATAATGTCGGCATCCGATAGGAACTTTTCATTAATTTCTAATTAAATCATCCAAACATATAGCTCAACTGTATTGTATACTTCTATAAAAGAGAACTCTACAACTTGTGACATGCTTGACTTGTCAAGCTTATACCACTATTGCCTGACTTTGTCAAATAATGTAGGCATCCGATAGGAACTTTTCATTAATTTCTAATTAAATCATCCAAACATATAGCTCAACTGTGTTGTATACTTTTATAAAATTGAACTCTACAACTTCTGACATGCTTGACTTGTCAAGCATATACCACTATTGCTTGACTTTGTCAAATAATGTCGGCATCCGATAGGAACTTTTCATTAATTTCCAATTAAAATCATCCAAATATATAGCGCAACTGTGTTATATGCTTTTATAAAAGAGAACTCTACAACTTGTGACATAGTTGACTTGTTAAGCTTATACCACTATTGCTTGACTTTGCCAAATAATGTCGGCATCCGATAGGAACTTTTCATTAATTTCTAATTAAATCATCCAAACATATAGCTCAATTGTGTTGTATAATTCTATAAAAGAGAACTCTACAACTTGTGACATGCTTGACTTGTCAAGCTTATACCACTATTGCCTAACTTTGTCAAATAATGTCGGCATCCGATAGGAAATTTTCGTTAATTTCTAATTAAAATCATCCAAATATATAGCTCAATTGCGTTGTATAATTTTATAAAGGTGAACTCTACAATTTGTGGCATGCTTGACTTGTCAAGCTTATGCCACTATTGCTTGACTTTGTCAAATAATGTCGGCATCCGATAGGAACTTTTCATTAATTTGTAATTAAAATCATCCAAATATATAGCTCAACTGCGTTGTATACTTTTATAAAAGTGAACTCTACAACTTGTGGCATGCTTGACTTGTCAAGCTTATGCCACTATTGCTTGACTTTGTCAAATAATGTCGGCATCCGATAGGAACTTTTCATTAATTTCTAATTAAATCATCCAAACATATAGCTCAACTGTGTTGTATACTTTTATAAAAGAGAACTCTACAACTTGTGACATAGTTGACTTGTTAGGCTTATACCACTATTGCTTGACTTTGTCAAATAATGACGGTATCCGATAAGAACTTTTCATTAATTCCTAATTAAAATCATCCAAACATATAGCCCAATTGCATTGTATACTTTTATAAAAGTGAACTCTACAACTTGTGACATGCTTGACTTGTCAAGCTTATGCCACTGTTGCTAGACTATGCCAAAAATAATGTCGGCATCCGATAGGAACTTTTCATTAATTTCTAATTAAATCATCCAAACATATAGCTCAACTGTGTTGTATACTTTTATAAAAGAGAACTCTACAACTTGTGACATGCTTGACTTGTCAAGCTTATGCCACTATTGCTTGATTTTGTCAAATAATGTCGGCATCCGATAGAAACTTTTCATTAATTTCTAATTAAATCATCCAAACATATAGCGCAACTGTGTTGTATGCTTTTATAAAAGAGAACTCTACAACTTGTGACATAGTTGACTTGTTAAGCTTATACCACTATTGCTTGACTTTGTCAAATAATGTCGGCATCCGATAGAAACTTTTCATTAATTTCTAATTAAATCATCCAAACATATAGCGCAACTATGTTGTATGCTTTTATAAAAGAGAACTCTACAACTTGTGACATAGTTGACTTGTTAAGCTTATACCACTATTGCTTGACTTTGTCAAATAATGTCGGCATCCGATAGAAACTTTTCATTAATTTCTAATTAAATCATCCAAACATATAGCGCAACTGTGTTGTATGCTTTTATAAAAGAGAACTCTACAACTTGTGACATAGTTGACTTGTTAAGCTTATACCACTATTGCTTGACTTTGTCAAATAATGTCGGCATCCGATAGGAACTTTTCGTTAATTTCTAATTAAAATCATCCAAATATATAGCTCAACTGCGTTGTATACTTTTATAAAGGTGAACTCTACAATTTGTGGCATGCTTGACTTGTCAAGCTTATGCCACTGTTGCTTGAATTTGTCAAATAATGTCGGCATCCGATAGGAATTTTTCATTAATTTCTAATTAAATCATACAAACATATAGCTCAACTGTGTAGTATACTTTTATAAAAGAGAACTCTATAACTTGTGACATGCTTGACTTGTCAAGCTTATACCACTATTGCTTGACTTTGTCAAATAATGTCGGCATCCGATAGGAACTTTTCATTAATTTCTAATTAAATCATCCAAACATACAGCTCAACTGTGTTATATACTTTTATAAAAGAGAACTCTACAACTTGTGACATGCTTGACTTGTCAAGCTTATGCCACTATTGCTTGACTTTGTCAAATAATGTCGGCATCCGATAGGAACTTTTCATTAATTTCTAATTAAAATCATCCAAATATATAGCTCAACTGCGTTGTATACTGTTATAAAAGTGAACTCTACAATTTGTGGCATGCTTGACTTGTCAAGCTTATGCCACTGTTGCTAGACTTTGTCAAATAATGTCGGCATCCGATAGGAACTTTTCATTAATTTCTAATTAAATCATTCAAACATACAGCTCAACTGTGTTGTATACTTTTATAAAAGAGAACTCTACAACTTGTGACATGCTTGACTTATCAAGCTTATGCCACTATTGCTTGACTTTGTCAAATAATGTCGGCATACGATAGGAACTTTTCATTAATTTCTAATTAAAATCATCCAAATATATAGCTCAACTGTGTTGTATCCTTTTATAAAAGAGAACTCTACAACTTGTGACATAGTTGACTTGTTAAGCTTATACCACTATTGCTTGACTTTGTCAAATAATGTCGGCATCCGATAGGAACTTTTCATTAATTTCTAATTAAAATCATCCAAACATATAGATCAACTGTGTTGTATAATTTTATAAAAGAGAACTCTACAACTTGTGACATGCTTGACTTGTCAAGCTTGTGCCACTGTTGCTTGACTTTGTCAAATAATGTCAGTATCCGATAGGAACTTTTCATTAATTTCTAATTAAAATCATCCAAATATATAGCTCAACTGCGTTGTATACTTTTATAAAAGTGAACTCTACAACTTGTGGCATGCTTGACTTGTCAAGCTTATACCACTATTGCTTGACTTTGTCAAATAATGTCGGCATCCGATAGGAACTTTTCATTATTTTCTAATTAAAATCAACCAAACATATAGCTCAACTGCGTTGTATACTTTTATAAAAGTGAACTCTACAACTTGTGACATGCTTGACCTGTCAAGCTTATACCACTATTGCTTGACTTTGTCAAATAATGTCGGCATCCGATAGGAACTTTTCATTAATTTCTAATTAAAATCATCCAAATATATAGCTCAACTGCGTTGTATACTTTTATAAAAGTGAACTCTACAACTTGTGGCATGCTTGACTTGTCAAGCTTATGCCACTATTGCTTGACTTTGTCAAATAATGTCGGCATCCGATAGGAACTTTTCATTAATTTCTAATTAAATCATCCAAATATATAGCTCAACTGCGTTGTATACTTTTATAAAAGTGAACTCTACAACTTGTGGCATGCTTGACTTGTCAAGCTTATACCACTATTGCTTGACTTTGTCAAATAATGTCGGCATCCGATAGGAACTTTTCGTTAATTTCTAATTAAATCATCCAAATATATAGCTCAACTGCGTTGTATACTTTTATAAAAGTGAACTCTACAACTTGTGGACATAGCTTGACTTGTCAAGCTTATACCACTATTGCTTGACTTTGTCAAATAATGTCGGCATCCGATAGGAACTTTTCATTAATTTCTAATTAAATCATCCAAACATATAGCTCAACTGCGTTGTATACTTTTATAAAAGTGAACTCTACAACTTGTGGCATGCTTGACTTGTCAAGCTTATACCACTATTGCCTGACTTTGTCAAATAATGTCGGCATCCGATAGGAACTTTTCATTAATTTCTAATTAAAATCATCCAAATATATAGCTCAATTGCGTTGTATACTTTTATAAAGGTGAACTCTACAACTTGTGGCATGCTTGACTTGTCAAGCTTATGCCACTATTGCTTGACTTTGTCAAATAATGTCGGCATCCGATAGGAACTTTTCATTAATTTCTAATTAAAATCATCCAAATATATAGCTCAACTGCGTTGTATACTTTTATAAAAGTGAACTCTGCAATTTGTGGCATGCTTGACTTGTCAAGGTTATGCCACTGTTGCTTGACTTTGTCAAATAATGTCGGCATCCGATAGGAAATTTTCATTAATTTCTAATTAAATCTTCCAAACATATAGCTCAACTGTGTTGTATACTTTTATGAAAGAGAACTCTACAACTTGTGACATGCTTGACTTGTCAAGCTTATACCACTATTGCTTGACTTTGTCAAATAATGTCGACATCCGATAGGAACTTTTCATTAATTTCTAATTAAATCATCCAAACATATAGCTCAACTGTGTTGTATACTTCTACAAAATTGAACTCTACAACTTGTGACATAGTTGACTTGTTAAGCTTATACCACTATTGCTTGACTTTGTCAAATAATGTCGGCATCCGATAGGAACTTTTCATTAAATTCTAATTAAAATCATCCAAACATATAGATCAACTGTGTTGTATACTTTTATAAAAGAGAACTCTACAACTTGTGACATGCTTGACTTGTCAAACTTATGCCACTGTTGCTTGACTTTGTCAAATAATGTCAGTATCCGATAGGAACTTTTCATTAATTTCTAATTAAAATCATCCAAATATATAGCTCAATTGTATTGTATACTTTTATAAAAGTGAACTCTACAACTTGTGGCATGCTTGACTTGTCAAGCTTATACCACTATTGCTTGACTTTGTCAAATAATGTCGGCATCCGATAGGAACTTTTCATTAATTTCTAATTAAAATCATCCAAACATATAGCTCAACTGTGTTGTATACTTTTATAAAAGAGAACTCTACAACTTGTGACATGCTTGACTTGTCAAGCTTATGCCACTATTGCTTGACTTTGTCAAATAATGTCGGCATCCGATAGGAACTTTTCATTAATTTCTAATTAAATCATCCAAACATATAACTCAACTGTGTTGTATACTTTTATAAAAGAGAACTCTACAACTTGTGACATGCTTGACTTGTCAAGCTTATACCACTATTGCTTGACTTTGTAAAATAATGTCGGCATCCGATAGGAACTTTTCATTAATTTCTAATTAAATCATCCAAACATATAGCTCAACTGTGTTGTATACTTCTATAAAATTGAACTCTACAACTTGTGACATAGTTGACTTGTTAAGCTTATACCACTATTGCTTGACTTTGTCAAATAATGTCGGCATCCGATAGGAACTTTTCATTAATTTCTAATTAAAATCATCCAAACATATAGATCAACTGTGTTGTATACTTTTATAAAAGTGAACTCTACAACTTGTGGCATGCTTGACTTGTCAAGCTTATACCACTATTGCTTGACTTTGTCAAATAATGTCGGCATCCGATAGGAACTTTTCATTAATTTCTAATTAAAATCATCCAAATATATAGCTCAACTGCGTTGTATACTTTTATAAAAGTGAACTCTACAACTTGTGGCATGCTTGACTTGTCAAGCTTATGCCACTATTGCTTGACTTTGTCAAATAATGTCGGCATCCGATAGGAACTTTTCATTAATATATAATTAAATCATCCAAACATATAGCTCAACTGTGTTGTATACTTTTATAAAAGAGAACTCTACAACTTGTGACATGCTTGACTTGTCAAGCTAATACCACTATTGCTTGACTTTATCAAATAATGTCGACATCCGATAGGAACTTTTCATTAGACGTTACTAGCCAAAAGAACTTTTTTAATCCTAAAAGCTCTTTTCTGTTTTTTTTATGCTTTGATTGTCACACTAGTTGAATTTTTGGACGATTAAAAAAGCTAATTTATATCTGCTCAAAAAAATTCAAATTTTACACATTTTCAAGTAGATCTTTTTAAACTTTAAATAATATTAAAAAAAATTGAAATTATTTATAACAAGTTATCAATTCATGAAGAGCTCTAACCATTTTATATTCTTTTATTGAATTTTTATAAGTCTGATAGGCTTGATTTGTTAAGGTTGCAGACTTGCAGTTATTAATTCAAACTTTTTCTTCGATCTCAAGTTGAAATTATTTTGACAAGATGAGGTTGGTCAACTGGTTTGCCCCTCATACTTATACCCTTGAGGTGATAAGTTCGAGTCATATCCTCCTTCCCGAATCCTGAATTAATTCTAATTGTTCAAAAAAAAAATTAAAATTATTTCCAACTCTAGCAATACCTTATATCCTAAAATATCATTTTATGAAGCATTCAAACTCCTTTTTAACTTCCAAGAAATTTTGGTATTAGAAATTTGATCACTTCTTTTAATAGTGCAAAACATGTATATACTTTTAGAAAAGTGAATTTCTAAAAACCGTGACATGTTTGATTTGTCAAGCTTGTTGCTAACAATTTAAATTTTTCTTCATTTCAAGTTGGAATCATCCTCAATTCCAACAATATATTAGATAATAAAACATCACTTTATTAAGATAACAAAACTCCATATAATTTCCAACTAAGATATTTTGAAATAGAAAATTTGATAATTCCTTCGAGGTCTTAAGTACATGTATCAAAAATTGATTTTTTTAAAAAATATATATATAATTATTCTTCAAATACTCTATTTTCTTGGTTTCCCATATCATGAGATTTTCACTTTTATATAATATGTTCTAAGGCATATGTTATGTAATACACCCTCCCGATAGTATGTACTGTACATATAGGTGTTGTAATATATTATTCTAGAATTTATGGTATGGTACAAATGCAAATAAATAAGTCCTTATTATGAGTAAATTGGATGTTAGATGTATTAACGGGCTATAGTGGAATTTATTGGACAAATCTGGAGATTTTTGAAAAGGTGCCCGGAGACCCGGAAAGTTACGAAAGGTGTTCGAAAGGGTATCAGAGACTCGAAAAATGTTCGGAACGGTTTCAAATGGTTAGTAAGGTTCCATAAAGTGATTTAGTGGTGATGTTTAAACTGATTTAGATATTTTTGATAACTTGCTTGATCAGTATTTAAACTGATTTAGTGGTGATGTTTTTGGTGATGAACCTGAGGTCCTAATGGTAGTGGAGAAGATGTTTGATATTCAGAAGTGTTTTTTTAAATTGTTTTATAGGATTTGAAAATTGTCCAAAATGCAGCTGATATGCTGCCGAAATTTTTGATAGAATAATTTTGTATAAAAATAAAATAAAAATTTCCTACTCAGATTTCCAAGTTAAGAAACGACTTAATTTCACAGAAGCCTTTCAGCGAAGTAAGCCTTGACTGGGAAGCTACCGTGGAGTGTCGGCAGGCCGCCTAGCGTGAAATAGTAGGTTAGAGGCCTGTCATTAACACACTCAATGCTCCATTGTTGGTGTTTTTTTTTTTTTAAATACATCAATCACTAAATACACGGTCTAAATATTTATTTTTATGAGGGGAGAAAAACTATCTACTCATACTGATAAATATACATAGTGATTGGTACACTAACTATTTGAACTATAAGTGAATGTGCCGCTCTGCTGTAGTTTTGCCACACTTAAGTCTTAACAAATAATCTAAATTTGTGGTGATGGAATTAAATTGTATTTTTTTTACTTTATTTTGAATTATTAATAGATTAATTGTACAAGAAAATATTAATTATTTTGAAATCACGAAATCCGCCTAAAACTAAATTATTATATATTTGAAGGTCCACATAAATTTGCCATATAATGATATTATAAGCTTCATGAAGAGCTCAATTAAGTTTGAAATTAGCAAAGACTTAAAATTAATAGGAAATATTCTTTTTTTTCTTAATAAGAGGTAATAAATTGTGATATTTATTAAGAAAATTCATATTAAAATGAAAACAATACATGTATGTTTGTCAACTCTAGCTTTTATTTTTAGAGGAAAATTCAATTGAGTTCCTAATATTTTTTGAAAAATTATTTTTTTACCTATTTGTTCTTTTTTTAGTTCATTTGATTCCTAAATTATAAAAAAAAAATGCTCAAATTGATCACTTTGACAAAAATTTTAATGGTCAACTATCACAAACTTCTTAAAAAGTTCAATTTTACTTTAATATATTAATAAATTAAAATTTAGTCATCTGAATTACATTAAAAATTAGTAAATAAAAAATATTTAATAGAATTATATTTAAAAAGTTAAATTAAATTACTTCTAAATTAAAAAAGTTAAAAAAGAAAGGAATTAAAAGAAATATTTATACGTATTTTTAAAAAAATATATTTATATTTTTCATAAAAATCAAAATTTAAATAAAAAAAGCACTTTAAAAACATAAATGATCACTTTTCCATCAATTAGCATTGCTCTAATAATAAATAGGAAATATAATTATTGAGGTTTTACGTTAATTTAAGGTCTTTTCATCGTGTGGAAAAAATTGCACTAGTTTTCCAAAGAAAGTTGATCACTTTTCTATGGAATCATAAATTAGTTAGATCAACGAAATAGTACTATTACTTGACTTTGACTTTGTCAATGAACTTGCCATCAATTTCTAATTAAAAGTTTTGAGAAATAACACCAAAGAAAATTGATAACTTTTCCATGGAATGAGATCTACTAAAAATAGTACTATTGCTTGACTTTGTCAATGAACCTGGAAATTCAAAGTCTTTGCAATATGGGTGCAAAAATGCTTTAACATTTAAGAAAATGGAAATTAATACTTTTCTATGGACATATCTTTTAATGAATTCAACTTACTGTCATCACTTACATCTAATTAATTATATTTATTTATCAGTATATATGGCTATATAAAGAGTTATCTCATCTTATTATGAAAGTAGATATCTTTTTATTATGATAGTAAATATATACATTTAGTAAGAGCATCTCTAATGCAAATATGTATTTTGAGTATCTAAATAGTGTTACATCAGCATTTCTAAATAATATGGATCTAGCTTGTAAAAAAAATTATAGAAATACATATTCACTTCTCCAATGTAAGTATCTAAATAGTAATTTCGAACCAATCACTATAAACCATTTGTCACATTCTCTCTCCAATTTAATAAGATAATTAAATACATTAAGAAAATATTAACTGTGACAATGAAGTAATAACGAAGTTTTATAACTGATAAGTAAAGAAGTCACTAATAAGTTAAGGTTAATTGCTAATTCAAAGTCTTTGTAATACGTGTGGAAAAATGTACTAACTTTCAAGAAATTAGAAATTTTGATTCCTTTTATATGGACATATCATTTAATTGATATCTACTAAAGTTCTTAATTGTCGATCCGTTGCCATCAAATAAACTTTTCTTTCTTATCTAATTAAATTCGTCCACAACTTTATTTTTGAAATAACTGCTATAATTTTCTAATTTTTAAATTATCTTAATTCTCTTTCTTTGTTTAGCTTAATGATTCTAAAAAATTAAATCTGGTGAGTGGTGTTCCACTAAAACAAACATCTTTCTCTTTAATTAATATCTATTAAAGTCCCAATGCTTAAAACTTTGTATTTATTTATTATTAGCTTTTTTGGGTCAGATCAAAATGATGTATACCCACTCATCTAATGTACTAAAACAAGTACCACACATCAATATTCAATCAATCAAATGGATAATACTGCACAAGCATTAAAGATTTTTTTTTAGGTTGACTTCGGGTCAAGCACACACAAATAATTATCTAATCAAGAAAAGTTAATAGAATTTTTACTGTTAAAATGGACATCACAAAACTTAAATGCACAGTTTAATATTTAAATAATGGTGAGACTTTGAAAAGAGAATAATTAATTATAATATTTAAATAATGGTGAGACTTTGAAAAGAGAATAATTAATTATAAGTAATTTAAAAGAAAAAAAGAAGAGGTTGATTTGTTGAAGAAGACATACATGTGGATTATAAATAGTGGGTCGCTAGTCCCTTATGAATTGCAAAGTCATTAGATTGTAGGTGGAAAAATAGAAAAGATGGGTTCAAAGCTGTTGTGGATATGGGTTTGGGTGATATTTGTATTCGTTTCATTAGATGGGAGGTGGAGTCAGGGGTGTTTGGAACAAGAGAGACTTGCTCTCTTGGGACTTAAACCTTTCTTCAGTAGTCCTTTTTATCTTTGAAATTGGGTTGAGGGAGATCACTATTCTGATTGTTGTCAATGGGACAGAGTTAAGTGCAACCAAACCACAAACAGAATCATCTCACTCAGACTTTATAGAATAAGGAATGAGGATTTGGGAGAGTGGTATCTAAATGCTTCTTTGTTTTCTCCCTTCCAAGAATTACAAATCCTTGACTTGTACAACAATTTGATAGCCGGTTGTGTTGAGAATGAAGGTTGCTTGTCTTTACTTTCTATCATTGTATAATTCTTTTAAATATTAATTGAATATTTTGTATTATAAATAATTTCCTTGTAGATTTTAGAAAATTAACACCTATGTAGTTTTTGGGTTTAATGCTTAAGATTTTGCTAAATAAATTGTAGAGAATAACATAATTAGTTTGAGTTTTATTTGAGATGGCTAATGAAACCGTTTCTTCTCATGTTACAGGTTTTGATAAGTTGTCAACATTGAGTAGCTTGGAGATGCTCGATCTAGGATCTAACAGCTTCAACAACAGCATCATATCATCTCTAACTACTCTTTCATCTTTAAAATATTTATATTTAAATTATAACAAATTGAAAAGACCAATTGATCTTCAAGGTAAGCTTTATTTTTACATTTTTTTTTTCTCAAAACTCAATAAGGCTCAATGTTTAAGAAACAGAATCTTTTCTCAGTTTTAATGAAACTAAAAATTTGGAGTTGGATTCTTAATTTGAGCAACATCAATTTTACTCTTTTTAAATTGTTAGTTGAGACAAAAAACAAAACAAAAAACAAAAAAAAAATGACTTTCAATTTGAGAATTAGACTCCCATAACAATTTACTGTCTGAGATTGAACATAAATGAGATTGATGAAATTGTGTTCCCTAAAATTTAATTATTTCCAGAGGTTCATTCATTCAATATGAATTATTAGTTGAGAATGTGCTTTATTAATTATTTAATATGAATTTTCCGTTGACTTGATATCGTGCCTTTTTTTTCATAATAGAGAAATAATTATTGGTTTGTTTAATGTTTTTTTTTTTAAAGAAGAGAAACAACAACTGGTTTGTTATGCAAATGAAGTGGTTTCAGGTTTGTAAGACGAAAAGGCACACACATACTCCACTGAAGGAAAACAAAATCTTAAATCTTAAAATGAATGTTTGTGGAACCTTTTTGTTGTTTTTGGAAATAGAGAGGACTTCTTTTTTCAATTCTAAATTAAACAATTGAAGTTTGTGGCTAATTTATGAGAGAATATGTGATAAATATCTCAAAATAGTAATAATTTTTCTCTCAGAGCCTTTTATATTAAAAATCTCTAGATAAAAAATAAAACAAAAAACTATTGTCGTAGTTTTCTTGTATTTACTCCAAAAATGTATAAATTAAGAAGAATTTTCTTATAAAGTTTGAAAATATTATTTATCTAATGATCATAATTGCATCTCTCTAACAATATATTTACAACTGCTATATTTTATCGACTTTAGACAGGTAATATATCTCTCAAAGTTTCTATGCAATTTAGAGGACTAAATCTTATTAATAATAAAATTACTTCAAATAATATCTCATTTATTTTAGCAGTTCTTTTAGATAATGTTAAGAATGACAAAATCAGTTTTATTTTCTAAATAGTTGATATTGTTTATGAAATATCTTATTGTGATTTTACAGGTTTGAGGTTTATGAATAACTTGGAATATTTGGATTTAAGTGGTATTATCTTCAACAATAGCATCTTATCATTTCTAAGTGCACTTTCACCGTTAAAAGAATTATATATGGAAGATGTTGGGTTGAAAGGAACAATTGATTTATCAGGTTATTAAACTCACTTTCAACTTTTCTTTCTCTTGGTGCATGTATAGCAGCTAAAGTTGATTTACTTTGCTTTTAATAGCTGGATGAGGACAGAATTGAGCATGCTTCCTCTTCTTTTATTTTTATTTATTTTGTGATTTTTTATTTACTCTGTTCAACTCTTATTAGAAATATCTGATTCCCTTAGCAATTTAGAGGAATTGAACTTGAGCAAAAATCAGATTAACAAATTAGTGGTCACCAAAGGTACCAATTAAAACAAAACTTGATTATTTTAATAAGATGTTTTATTCTATTCAATTAGTTCCATTAATCACAAATGTTTCCATTATATCCTAAATATAATCTTATTCATTAATTTCTATAGCTAACACGTTAAAGTTAATTTTATTTTTATTTTTTTATATCTTTTTTACTTACAGGTAACAGTACATGTTTAAAGAACTTGCAATTTCTCTATCTATGGAATGTCAGCATTCATGATGGAAGTGTTCTGTTGCAGTCATTAGGGTCGTTACCATTATTGAAGATACTTGACCTTAGTTATAATAATTTCAGTGGAATAATGAGTAGCGAAGGTAAGTCTACCAGCTCCTTTAAATTTCCATTAATATTTTCCAGAATCTTCCATGTATATATTTAAGTAATGTTACTACTCTTTTTTCAATTAATAGAGTTGCATAAATTTAACAACCTGAAAGAGTTGTACATGGATGGTTCATCTATCCATACAAGCCTTCTTCAAAGCATTGCAGCTTTCACTTCCCTTGAAACGTTGACCATGCGGAATTGTCAATTACTAAACGGCATCTTAGGCGTCGAAGGTAAAAGTACTGATTGCTGAATGTTTTAATATTTATTTAAACCCATATATTATTCATTATATTTAGATTTCTTTTACGGAGACCCAACAAATATATTTATCAATTGTTGTTTTTATTTATTTATTATTATTTAAGCAGATACACTGGTGGATGTTTCCCTCTTTTATTAATATATCTCTTAAGCTAGTGTCTTATAGCTTAGGTTTTATTACAGTATTTTATTATTTTAAAAATATTATAGTAATTTTATACTAAAAATAGAAAGAATAATCTATATGTTCATTGAAAATTTCAAAATTTACATTTGAGTTTATTTATGAAGTATGAACATAAACTATCTTTAATAAATCTTGTTGAATGTTAATTTGAGTTTTTTATTTTATTTTGAGATTGTAGATCTTTCTAATTTCAAGAACTTGAAATATTTGAACATATCTGGTACCAATCTCAACATCAGCGTTCTACATAACATTGGACTATTGACTTCTCTTGAAGTCTTAGAGTTACAGAATTGTATACTCGATGGGACACTTCCTGATCAAGGTTAATAACCTCTCTCTTTTTGTTAAATCAAATTAATTATAAATTAAAATTGAAAAATGATTATAGTTAAGTTGATTACATTAAAAAGATTAGAAGAATACACGTTATGTTTAATTATTAGTTTTAAGAGCTATATTTATTAACAATGAATGGATATATTTTCAGGGCTTTGTGAGTTGGTGCATTTGCAAGAGCTGTATCTCTTTGGTAATAATCTAAGGGGTGCCTTGCCATCTTGTTTTGCAAATTTGACATCCCTTCAAAAACTTGAAATTTCAAATAATCACTTTCGAATCCCATTTTCACTGGAATCGTTTTTCAATCACTCCAAACTCAAGAGTTTCGCTTGTAAGAACAACGACCTATACGCGGAAACTGAGTTACATTCTTTGACCCGAAAATTCCAATTGAATTCCATCATATTGTCTGGTTGCAAAGGCAGTTGCACATTCCCCAAATTCCTCTACCATCAACATGACTTGGAAGTAGTTGATCTCTCTCACAATAACTTTACAAGGGATCAATTTCCAAATTGGTTGTTAGAGAACAACACAAAATTAGAACATCTTCTTCTACCTAATAATTCTTTAACGGGGTCTCTCCAGTTGCCAATTCATTCTCATGAGAATTTAATGACGTTAGACATCTCTATGAATATCTTTAAAGGATACATTCCAGCAGAAATTGGAGCTTATCTGCCAGGATTAACAATTTTGAACATTTCCAAAAATGCTTTGGAGGGGAACATTCCATCTTCAGTTGGTGATATGATCATGTTGATAAGTTTGGACTTATCCAACAATCACTTGTCGGGCAAAATACCAGAGTACTTAGCCGAGAGTTGCATCTCTTTAGAATACCTTGTTTTATCAAATAATAGCCTACAAGGTCAGATTTTTTCCTCTGCAAATTTCAACTTGAGAAACTTGTATAGCTTACAATTGGATAGTAATAACTTTTCCGGAAAGATCCCAGATAGCTTGTCCAACACCTTTCTATTCGGTCTGTATCTCAGTGACAACAAACTCTCTGGTAAGATTCCAGGTTGGTTGGGACATATGACAACGTTGGTAGAGCTTGCAATGCCGAATAATCATCTTGAAGGTCCAATTCCACCGGAGTTCTGTCACTTTAACAATCTTCGAGTTTTGAATCTTGCGGGTAATAGTCTCTCGAGTATACCATCTTGTTTTAGTCCTTTATCACTTAAACAAGTTCACTTGTCTAGAAATAAGTTACAAGGAGAATTACAAGATGCATTCCGTAATAGTTCTTCTCTAGTGACTTTAGATCTTGGCTATAACAGTATAAATGGTATTATCCCAAATTGGATTGGTAGGCTTTCTAACTTGACCTACCTTATCTTGAACAATAACAATCTTCAAGGAAGTGTGTCAACTCAGTTATGCCAATTAGATCAGTTGCGTTTGCTCGATCTTTTTATGACAACACTCCGTGACATAGATTATGTCATTCCAGATTCAAGTTACTACGAATCAAATATAAATAATACAGCCAGTCCTTTGATGGGAAAGGAGGAAACTGTGGAGTTCAGAACGAAGACTATGTCTTACTTTTACCATGGGAAAATTCTCACCAATATGTCAGGAATTGATCTCTCATGTAATAAATTAACAGCCGAGATTCCTTTTCAAATTGGAAATCTTACCATGATTCGTACATTGAATTTGTCCCACAACAAGTTGACTGGACCAATCCCACCAACATTTTCAAATCTCAAGCAAATTGAGAGCTTGGATCTTTCCTACAACAATTTGAATGGGAAAATCCCTCCTCTACTTGTTGAACTATATACATTAGAAGTTTTCAGCGTGGCACATAATAAGTTATCTGGCAAGACTCCTGGACTGGTTGCACAATTTATTACCTTTACTGAAAGTAGCTACAAGGGAAATCGTTTTCTTTGTGGACCGCCATTGCCAAAAAGTTGTGATGCAACTGAATCACCGAGGTCGTTGCCAACAGATTCGACTGATATTGAAGAAGAGAATGATTTTACGGACATGGACATCTTCTACATCAGTTTTACCGTGTCTTATATAATTGTACTATTAGCAATTGCTGCAGTTTTGTTTATAAATCCTTACTGGCGACGGACATGGTTCTATATTGTTGAAACATGGATGACCTCGATTTATTATTTTGTTGTAGACCATATGCCCAAGTGCCTTCGTCGGTGAAATATATGTTACCTGATTATGGAGATGAAAAGCCCTTTTTGAAGCCGAAAAAATAGAGTAATGAGATTGATGAAATCTTTACTAGTAAAAAGAGGAAGAGACCTGAAGGAAAACAGAGTCACAAGTCCAATAAAGATGACGCTGTGGAACTAAGATGGGTGATTGCTCTCTTTTGGTTAGAATGAGATTTCTATTTAGTTTGCATATTATTTATTCAAGTTTTTATTGTCTTAGTGTCAGATTTATTAAGTGAGGTTTTTGTTGACCTGACTTTAATGAAGTTGAAAGCAGACAATATACGATTGAAATTAAGGTGTAGAGGAACATCTTATTGTAGTTTGAACCATCTGTTGTCAATGGATCTATTACTGAATCTAAGTGCATTGGTCGACTTGAATTATTGATTCTTGAGTGAGAACTTCTCCAGCAGCAGGTTACTAGATTGATTATTTCAGCATAGTAAATTGTGTGATGTATCAAATTGCTTTATTTTGTGTATGCAATCTGTTTAGTTGATCACAGAGATAGTTATGACAACAAAAACTTGCTTATTGTAGTTTTGGCTGATATGCACTTCCAACTGTAACGGTAGAAAATTTCAGGTTGATGCTTATTACCTCATATTTTACAACAAAAATAGAAATTCGACCCAAGGTACGCTAAACAGTGTAATTAAGTTTTGCTTGTATCAAAAACTATCTTAAGTAATAATGTAAAGTGTTCTCATCTTTCTTGATCAAATGTTCATTCTTGAACTTGCTTCAAGTAATCACGTAAACTGTTCTCATCTTTCTTTGACTTTATCCAATTGTCATCCCCAAAGCCAATTGAGTTGTACAGGGAGCAACAAACATTGTAAAACTGAGCAAATCGACAATATATATTCAACACAAGGAAAAAGATTTATTTCAATTTGCAATAGAAACTTCATGTTTCAGTATTATACAGTTTGAGTCTCTCTTATACTTTGTTTGAAGGTGCCAAGGTTACATGGAGTCCGCTATGGTATTTACAAAAGGGACAAACATTGGTACAGCCATGACACAATGCATATTCATATATCACTTACATAGAATATATACGAGAAGGCTACAATGATAAAAATAGTCAACTGCGCTTACATTGTAGACAATCCAAAGAAACAAACCAGGAGTCTTCTCCGACTCTACTCGATAAGAGACCAATTTAGCAAAAGAAAGCTACGGTTATAGGCAGCCTCCAATCAGCTCTATTTTTGTTTGACCATTATATTAAGGAATCTGCAGAATAATAATAAAACAGAAGCAATTACAGGGTAACATTATTCTTTCCACTTAAACAAAAAAAATAAGGACTAACATTAGAAACTGGTAAGTTATTTATTTTTATTTTTTTTTAAAAGACACTGCATTTGATAGGGAAAGAAGGATCTATATCTTATTAATGATGAACAATTTAAAATGCATAAGAAATAACGAATACCATAACCATAAGAGATGGAAAAGTCTTCTAAAAAAAAAAGTACAAAGGCAGATGGTGTAGTTCAACTTGTATTCAATTGTACATTCAAAGGGTGAGGAAAAGATTATGAATCAGAAACACAAATAGTAGGAGTGTAGAGCATTATTGTTTCTTGATGAACTCATTAAATATGGGCATTGGCAAATCAAAGAACTCTAAGGGATGGAAAAACTGTAGCCAAAAATTGTAGCATGAAAAAACAGTAGTGCTTCAAGCTATCTTCCTCCGGCAAATTTCTATTGGGTCTAAGCTGCAGACAAGGCATCATGGTCTGGTTCTCGCTTTTGACACTGATATAGAGCCTAAAGTAAGTTTTCCTCTCCCACATTGATCCCCATAGTCTACGAACTACTAACTGTGAATTTTCCTCAAATCTACGATCCATAAATGATTGAAGATAGATAATGTAACAAGAAATGTAGCTCCTTTAAATTTGAAGGAAACCATATAGAAGTGGTTTTCCCCAAGCATGTCAGTAGCTGATTTTAGGCACCATACAAAAGGTGGCTTGTCTAAGATTGATAAACAATCACCGTGTCTGACTGAGTGCAATTAACCATTTAACATACATTTTTTTTGAATTAGTTATGGTTTGATTTAAATTAAGAAATTAATTGTACAAGAAAATATTTAATTATTGTGAAATCATGAAGTCCGTTTAAAATTAAATTATTTTATATTTAATTTTTTGCCCCAAGATGACATTAAAATCATCATGAAGAGCTTAATTAAGTTTCAAATTAGCAAGAATTAAAATTAGTTGTGATATTCAATTAAGAAAGTTCATATAATTAAAAGGAAAACAATACATGTCTGTTGACTTAGTCAATTTTAACTTTTATTTTGATTGCATTATTCAAAAAGAGAAGAAGAAGAATAATAATAATAATAATAATAATAATAATAATAATAACAAATAGGAAAAAACAATTTAGTTGACAATCCTATTGATTGTAATGATTTCTATTAAAGGATTTTTTGCTTGATAAATCTGGATATTAAATCCGCAGTAAAAGGTGACAATCCTATTGATTGAGATGATGTTTTCAAAGCAAACTATGAATGTTTATCATATATATTTTATTTGTGTTGTGATAATTTTTTTTTTTAACTGCATGGATGCTGAAGCTGATTTAACCCTATTTTTGGAGTCAGGAACACATGGAAAGTAATGAAGGTGATCCAGAGTTACTTGTGTATATTCCGTAAGTGACTGCTTTTTGTTGTTTCACAATTTTCTCTACTTCTGCAACATGATGTCATTTTGACATGAAATTACGTTCTGTTCCTTCCATTATATATTTAGTTTTATTAGCAATCCACCTCCTCTGTTACGATTGTACAATATGCCCGTCTATATTTAGTATTTCAAACTACTTTCATATGTAGCTGAGTGAAGAATATAAATGAAGTGGTATTTTAGGGGTTGAACAAGTTGGCATTTGTTTCATGTATATTTCTTACCTCTTGAATGGCTTGTTCTCTTCCCAAGACCCTAAAATCTTAGCAGTCAGTTCGGGTTGAGACTTTGTTTTGCCAAACCTCACATGTTTGAAGTGCTGTTTTATTAAGTTGGTCTGGCTATGATGTTTAGTAAGGAATGCAATGGAATTTTACTAATTTCATATTCAAGCTTTGTAAATATGATATGAAAGTTGTAAATGCCAATGTGGTTGTGCTTCATGTAGCAGCTTTTGTGGTATCTATTTTTTTTTTTTCCAGATAGAGCACTGAACCCTGATGTCCTTTGCTTGCAATCAGAGTCTTGTGTCTAATCTTGTCCCCTAAACTCAATCTATTTTCTTCCTAGTCAGCTGCTTCCATTCGAAAATATTGTTGATTATGAGATGTTTTTCATTTGTTTGCCTCAAATTTATTCTGTTTTAGAAGGACTCATGAAGAATTCATCCTGATTGATTGTGACAGGTTTACTTCAGATGTTAAGATTAAGAGCATTTTAGTTGTTGGTGGTACTGATGGAACAAGTCCTTCCAAGATGAGAGTGTAGGTTTAACCTTGTGAATTTACGTATGCTATTATGTTATTTTGTCAGTCACTGTAATTAGAATGACTAAAACAGAGTTTATCACCTTAAATGAAACTAGGACATCATACAATCTTAGTAATATAATTTTAAGGGTGAATTGCAATGGAGTACACTAATATTTTACCATATTACAATATAATTATGAGTTTAACCTTAATTACGCATTAGTACCATACATTTAATTGACTCGGTTAAAAAAAAATATTTAACTAAAATTTTTACTTCAAATGACAAAAATACCCATTGTTCTCCATTTAGTCAATATTCTACATTGACTTTGTTTGGGGACAGTTCATTTTATGGAATTAGTTTATATACGTTCCATTTAGTTGCAATATCCCATGTTAGGTTGACATGTCACCCATTGTTCCTAGACAACATTTTGGGTTTTTGTTTCATCATTGGTTATCTTCTACTTTCTGATCTTACATTAACCCATGTTATTAGATATTTCAACTTTCAAAGTGTAGCAAGTATCACATTGCATTTCCCTGAAAATTTTGGGGGTGACACAACTCAGATACACTACATTGGCTTAAAAGGTGAAGTCACCCAGGTAATTGCCTGGGATCGTGCTTGTTGGTTATAATGTTGTTTTTTATTCTTTCATGCATCGAGTATTCATGGTTCATCTGACACCACATCTACTCTCTGTGAGTGGTTTTTTTTTTTCCTCTTAACAGTTGAAGAGGGATGTTGTTGCAACAATTGTTTATGAAATCACACCAAATCCTTCTGATCACAAGTAAGTCCTGATTGTTCTAGTAGAATGGTTGTAAAATAGAGTTTTTACATTTGTTAATCAATTTCATTTTGATACAATGCGAAGATGTTCAAAATTACTTTATAAGTTGTATGATTTCATTTCCTGAGTTGCAGTTTCCACTATTAAGCATGAATCTTTGTATTGATGTGCTTTCAGAAATAAAATGAATGATTTTGCTCCCATGTGATGACAGACACCAGCTAAGTTATATATAGTAAATAGTCAGAAATTATAAAATTGTCAACCTCAAGTGCAACTGAAAACAGTGGTTTTAGATGACCTTACAAATTTCATGTACGTAATCAAAGAGTGTGTGTGAAATTACGAATGTAACATGTTCACTTTTAACTATTGTTGAGGGCTCGAGACCATTATATCATCTTTATCTTGAATTGATTAATCAATGCAACATATAGGTTTCTATTGATTGGTGCTGAGGCATATTGATTTGAAATTTTCTTAGGCCTCTTGCTTTAGCTCTTGACACGGATTTTAAACCTTTTATTCAAAAGTTGGTTAATAGACTCCATGCAACATTGTCAATGGTAACTATGTATTTCTTTCTGTTGGTTCCTGTTTACCTATTTGAACCAGTTTGCTTTCTGGTAGATGGTTTTAGATGTTAAGAATTGTCAATGGTCATGACTTAAAAAGAGTGTGTCCTTTTTAACTTAGTTAAACAGATTATGAAGATTACTGTCCACTACCTATAAAATAATTTTCAGTTCTCTGTGTTGCTTTCTGCTTTTATTATTTATTGTATTGACTGAAACTGATGGGCTCTGCAGGACAAAGGCTGAGCACGGTGGTGGCTTATCACATGTGGAGTGAAGAATTCGTGTTTGTTTCCTAGCAAGAGTTGGATCACTGTTTTTATACTTGTGATGACAACACTAAAAAAAGCTTAAAAGATCGGTGTCATTCCATGATTTGCGTGGCATCACGTACTTTGATTAACATTTACTAATATAAAACAGCTTAAGACTGTATATGCAACAGCAGAAGTAGACTCCTCTGAAGTTACTGCCTGAGCAGTTCTAATATATTTCTCTGTTTTTTTTTTTGGAAAGTAGTTATATATTTCAGTTATTTGAATATCGAAAATGTTCCATCCAAATTTTCATCTAAAGTTTTCTTCAAAGCACAATGATGGGGTACAGAAGTAAGCGAGTGTGTGTTCCTCCTGTCCTAGAAGAAGAAGGGTAAAGAAGTAAGTTCCTCTAGACAAATAAGGGTAATGGAGAAGGGTAAAGAAGTAAAGAGTGTGTATTCCTACTAGACGAAGAAGGGTCAAGGAGTAAGGAGTGTCGTACAAGGAATTTATGTCGAAGTAAGTGTGTGATAGAAATTTGAGTTTTACCTTTATTTATTAATTCGTAAAATGTGAGGAAGTTTTTGTTTGTAGTGAGAGTTGTCATTTTAAATCGATCTTGTAGTGTTTAATTTCGTCAGTCTTGGTCGATTTTTAACTTAATTTTAAGTAATTTTTTTTTAAATAAAATTTTTAATGCATTATTTGTTTTCCTAGATTTATCAATAGCTCTAACCTTGTTATATTCATTTAGTGAATTTTTTCAAGTCGTGACTTGCTTGACTTGATAAGGTTGTAGCTGTCAATTCAAACTTTTTCATCGACATAAAGTAGAAATTACTTTTAACTCCAAAGAAATTATTTTTAACTCCAACAACAATATGTTAGACCCTACAACATCACTTAATAAGATATTCAAACTATATATAACTTTCAAGAAGTTTTGGTATAAAAAATTTAATCACGTTTTTTAGTAGTTTAAAGCGTGTGTGTGTGTGTGTGTATATATATATATATATATATATATATATATATATATATATAAGTGAATTTTTTAAAAATCATAACATATTTGATTTATCAAGATGTTATTTTCGATTTAAACTTTTCTTTATATTGAGTTGGAATCATTCTCAACTCTAATAATATGGTAGACACTAAAACGTCATTTTATTACGAGATAACAAAACTCCATATAACTTCGATTAAGATATTTTAGAATAAAAAATTTAATAATTTCTTTGAGGTCTTAAATATACGGATCGTCAATTTAAAAATAAAAATGTATATATTATTCTTCAGATACTCTATTTTTTGGTTTCCTATACCATGAGATTTTCAGTTCTATGCAAAAATGTTCTAAGGTTTTATAGTTTGGCCCACACATATTTCTTAGCCTATAATCTAAATTGTGGCAACAAAATTAAATTTTTAAATATTTTTCAGCGTCCACTTGTATTCGCAACAGATATTATATTGTATCATTTTCTTTTTACTTTTTGCGTATAATGTTAACTGTTACACATTATTTTAGATTAATTATCGTCTAAAACTAAATTATTTTATATTTAAGGGTGCGTTTGGTACATAGACGGGACAGAACAGGGGGGATGGGACAGGACAGGACAGCTGTTCCATATTGTGTTTGGTATGTCTGGGACAGAACTGTGTACTGTACTATTATGTGTTTGGTGTGACTGGGACATGACAGTACAAGATGTTTAAATGACCAGAGTACCCTTATTGTCCTGTCTAATATTTATTACAACATATTAGTAATAAATGGAACAAGACAAAACAAAATAGATGGATGGAGATTGTATTGAAAAGAAAATTAAAAAAATGAATTTTTTATAAAATGACCAATTTAAAAAATTAAAATTTTTTATTTGTATTTTTGTGTTCTTGATGGATCTCCACACCAAGAACTCATAAACACAAAAAAATATAATAATAATAATAATAATAAAATTTCAAAAGCATATATATATATATATAAAATTTTATGATTCCCTCCATTTTTATTTTTTTGGTTTTTTCTATGCTTTCTTTATTTTCGTTTTTCTGGGTTTGCTGCAAAAAAAATATCTTTTTTATTCTTAAAAACTTGATGTGGGTCTTGATGGGAAGATAGGAAGAGAGAGAGGAATGAGTAGAGAGAGAGAATAGAGTTGCAAGAGAGGAGATGAGAGGCGGATGAAAAAAAAATTATGTTTTTTTTTCTTTATATATGATGGTTTATTTGTAATTTTTAAAATAAATAAGGGTATATCAGTCATTTTAGACCTTGTCCCATGTTATGCTACAGTTTGTCCTAGAGTCTAGCATGGGACAAGATTTTGGGTTTTTTGTTCCATGTTGTCCAACGTTGTCCAACGCCCATGTCACGCCAAACATGGGACATGAACAACTTGTCCCACGTTGTCCTGTCCTGTTCCATGTACCAAACGCACCCTAAAAGTACACATAAATGTTCCTAAGATGACATTATAAGCATCATAAAGAGCATAATTAAGTTTGAAATTAGCAAGAATTAAAATTAATAGAAAATGTTCATAGTTTTGATATTCAATTGAGAAAGTTGATATTAAAAAGAAAACAATACATATCTAATGACTTAGTTAATTTAGCTTTTATTTTTATACCCTGAGAAAGAAGCACAATCAATTAAATAAAATACGATACGTGAATTATTATTATATTCTTTTTGGCAAATCTGGAACATTATAATAATAATAATAAAAATAAGAAAGGCAGTTATTGAGGGTTGACTCCTATTTAAAGTCTTCCGCAACATGTGTGGAAAAGATTGCACTAGTTTCCAATAAATATAAAATCCTATTTACTGTGACATGTTTCTAAAATTGCACTAGTTTCTGTGGAAAAAAAAACTCCTATTTTAGTTTCCAAGAAAAATTGCACTAGTTTCTAAAATTGCACTAGTTTTTTTTTTTTTTTGTGTCTAACATATTGTTGGCAATAGAATTAAATTTTTAAATATTTTTTATCGCTTTGTATTCACATTAAATGCTATATTACATTTTTTTTTCTACTTTTTGAAAAGTTAGGTAAAACATTAATAACTGTCACACTTTAATTTGGATTAATTGTCATCTAATTCAAATTAAGAGATTAATTATACAAGATCTTTTTTTAATTATTTTAAAATCGTGAAGTCCCCCTAAAATCAACCTTATGCTGAAGAAGAAGCATAATCAATTAAATTAAATATAATTTGTGAATTGTTTACATTATTAAAGTGACAAGAAAATAATAATAATGATAATAATAAATAGGCCAAACAATTATTGAAGGTCGGCAGTCTGGCACCAAGGGGTGAGCATTTTCGGGTTGGGTTGTGTTGTGTTGGGTTGAAAAATCCAACTAAATATAAATTATAATCCAATCCAACTCAACCCAATTTTAGTCTAGTTGGGCTGAGTTGAGTTGATCGGGTTAGACTTTTAAGTCCAATAAAACTAATGTTATTTTATATATTATTTAAAATATATGAATTCAAATTTTGTTACGTTCAAATTCACTTTTAAAATAATTTTTCACCCTATTATCATATCATATGTAGTTTATATTTCTTAAAAGCTTCAAAATAAAATAAAAAATAAATAATACATATTTAATTTAATGTTTGTTGCATAAATTATAAAAATAAAAATAAAAAATTAACAATTTATCAAAGCTAGGAAGTCTCCATCTAAGGGCTCATATATTTTACAATTATAATCATTTATCGAATGTCTATGAATTGGACAATCTATTATTTATTTTAATCAACATAATAGTTAAAATTAATATACAATTATTATACTTTTATATATTAAATTTTTAATCAAATCCTAATTAATACATCAAGAAAAAAATAT